>CM053414.1:7209730-7658937 GCA_028644305.1 Xerus rutilus
ACCTTAGTCCTCAAGTGAAGTCAAACCAGCTTCTGCTTTGGCTACTTTGTCACGTTGCCCTACTTGGCAAATGTTTTCCTAAGTCGTTAGAAAACATGGCCACTTGTCACATGCAGATGCATGCTGCAGAGTTTCTGAGGGCAGAGTGTCTGTGATGGTCAATGAGGTCTTGGCAATAGAGCAGGACAAAGAACCCACTTGTACTTCCCCAAGATGTCCAGAGATGTGGCCTCCCAGGATTGAAGAGCAGATGAGAAAGCTCAGGTGTCCCATACTACCCAATCTAATGGCTTTTTGAAGAGTTTTAGGGAAAGAAGTGAGATGCATCATGAGCTCTCTGTCCCTGATGGTTAGCTGGAGAGTCTCATGCTAAAGAGTCAAAGGCACAGCAATTACACATACCGAGATCTGAGAGATCTTTCTGGGTGGTAAGATAATAGGCCATCCTATCTTCTTCCTTTTGATTATCCACATTTAAAAAAAAAATCTTAGTGAGCAATCAGAGGAAAGATAAGAATGATTGTGAGTTTCTTTAAAACTATAAAAACAGGGGCTGGGATTGTGGCTCAGCGGTACAGTGTTTGCCTCACATGTGTGAGGCACTGGGTTCAATCCTCAGCACCACATAAAAATAAATAAAATAAAGATATTATGTCCATCTACAACTAAAAAAAAAAAGAAAGAAAACCATTAAAAAAAAAAAACAGCAGTAAACATTTCGGGATACTGAAATATATGGCTTCTATGGCACCCCTGAGTGCCTCTTCTTTATGCAAAGGGAGGCAGCCGTGGCTAATGCTGGCCCTGATTTCCAGTTGCAGTGGTATTTCAGGCCTGATGAAAGACACCATGACCTTCTGGGAAGGGGGGCCTTGATCACTCTGGGGGGCCTGTCCCATCACTACTTATTAAGTTTAATCCTTATTTAAGGAGGACAGATGTCGGGCATAAACTAAAGTGATTCCGTACTGTGCCATGCCACCCTGGACCCTCATGGCCTGTGTCTCTTAATTCTGGGGGAGGAACATACAAATGTCTATGTACACATATATAATTTATTGGACGGCTGGCTCATCAAGTATATTGGTTTTCAGAGCTCCTCTATTGTCAGCATATTTCAGATTGGATTTGCTGCTGACATGGTTGAATGAAAAAATACTGACATTTTTCAGTATTGCACTTGACATTTTTAGTATTATTATTAGTCGTTTCATTCCATGTAGTATCATTGTCCGAATGGGATTGCACTCAAAAAAAAAAAACAAACCAAGTGCTACTCAATTCTGAAGTCTAAAGATGAGCCTGGCTTCCCGGAGCTGTCCTTTCATGCTTCCTGTGAAGGCAGGACAGAAGCCATGTCAACCCATGTGTAAATTGCAGGTGACACCTGTTGCACAGAAAATTCCTGCAGAGCTAATTTGGCAATTGTTTCCAAGGGAGAGCTTTTCACGGAGAGAATGGCCCCTTTCAACCTTATCCTAATTAACAATGGATATTCAGGATTCTAAGTAGATTTTCTTTCCAATATCAATGACCACCACATCCATCAGTCCTTGCTAAATCCCTGCACGGTTGCATCTGACTCCAATTTTTTAGAAACCCTCACAGAATCACCAAAGCGAATGCATAAACTCCCAGGTGTGCGTGTGTATGCACACATGTGTCTTTGTAGGAAGGAATCAACGCAACATTTTTAATTCTTCCATTCTGCAAAAGACTGACATACATTTACATATAAATAGAATTGTTACACATTCAAAGTTTAATTTTTAACACAAATGTCCCAGAAAGAAGGTGAGATTCGAGAAACAGGCTACCTTATTAAGAGGTAGATGTGAGTTATTTCCTTGAGAAGGACTGTTTCTGGCAAGCTGGCTGCTCAGGAGTGAGGGGCGGGGTGGGCACATTCTGAGGTCATGTTGCAGAAGATACTGCTCAACAAAGGGGACTTCTGTCATCTGTTACTTGGCCTAAGGTGGTAAAAAGCAGCTTTCTCCCTATGACTAAGCTACCCTACTCCTTGGTATTAATTCAAGGGAACTAAAATGAGCATCCTATAGTGATACACACATACCAATGCTTATGGCAGCCCAATACACTATAGCCAAGTTATGGCACCAGGCCAGGTGCTCATCAACAGATAGATAGATAAAGAAAATATGGTATATATGCATAATGGAGTTCTACTCAGCCATAAAGAAGCACGAAATTATGGCATTTGCTGGTAAATAGATGGAACTAGAAAACATCATGCTAAGTGAAATAAGCCAGACTCAGAAAAGTCAAAACTTGAATGTTTTCTCTCATATGCAGAAACTGGAGAGAAAACAGGAATTTTAAAAGGGGGTCTCCTGAAAATAGAAGAGAGATAAAGTAGAAGTAGAGGACGAAGTCGAGGAGAAGGGGTGAGAAAGGAAAAGAACTGTGGAATGAAGTAGACTCAATTACACTAAGTAGGTGTATGGATGTGTCACAGTGCTTTCCACTCTTATGTGTAACTATCATGCATCAATAAATACATAAATAGAAGGAAGGCCAATAGAGGAGAGGAAGGGGATCAGGGAGAGGGAAGAGGTAGTATCAGGGATTGAAATGGAGAAAGCTGAAGCTATACACATTTTTGGATGTGTCAAAATGAACCCTGCTATTATATATAACTATAATGTACTAAAAGAGAAAAACATGAACTATAAAAAATATCCAGCTTTCTCTAGTTGAACTGACTTAGCAATTGATGTTTCTCCCAATCCCTGAGCACAGTTTGAAGCTGAAGATTCTGGAATAATCAATGTCTGTTCAGCAAACCAACAGGGTCCTCCAGGGAGCACTTTTTGAGGTCTTAGGGATTCCTTTGGAATATGTGGACTCCATAGGCTCCAATTCCTCAGGCTGGTTGAGAAGGAGGCATGATTATCTCTTGCTGGGTTTCTGTCAAAATAAAATTGGTGTCTTTCTATCAATAAGAGACTGTTCTGACCATTTTCCCCCTCATACTAGCTCCATTTTAATTTTAAAGGGACAAATGTACAAGTAGAATAGAATATTAAGCAACATCCTCCAGATTCCGCTTACATGACAAGGAGGAGCTGTGTGTCGTTTTGCTCCATCACCAACTAAACAGTATTTCTCTAGCAAGAATTTATTAGGAAGCCACAGCGCAGAAACAACACCCTGGAGTTGTGGTCCATATATAAATTGATTTTCACATAGGCTTAGTTAAAAGAATTGGTTTTAAGTCTATCCTGGCCAATGGTCAAAGTGGGCATAGGTGGGCTCTTTTTGTACTTTGAGCAAATTATGCCTCCTTAGCCAGCAATGTTCTTTGGGAACATGGTCCATCCAGCTAGCTTGCCCTGCCTGCCTACGGTTTGATCTGCCCTTTGACCATCCTACGGGAGGTCCCTGGTCTGAGCCAAACTCTCCAATACCATATAACCAGATAAGGGTGGATCTGATGATAGATATGAATTTTCTTTTCCCTAGAGGCTTTACATAGGGGCAGGAACGGGAGTGGATGGGATGGAGCTGATGGCTGTCCATAAATCCCCTGGTCTTCCATGCAGGACCCTTTGCAGGTGGTCTTATAGTAGCACACAGGCTCTGTGTAGCATGGACACAGCTGTTTCCTGTGGGACAATAGGTAAATAAACTGCAGATGACTGGGGACAGGCAGAGGATTTATCTCCCGTTTTCCCTGTAGGATTTCTTCTGCTGAACAAAGAAACACTCATATTAATTTGTTTTTATTGCTAACTACATGGTACTTACAAGGCTAACAGGGACCATCTTCACTACTTGATTTGAAGTCCATTCTTAATGTAAATACATCTGATGTTGCTTGTTTATAACAGATGGAAATAAAAGTCACCTCAATAAGCTGAAAGAAAACAAATAGGCTCTTTGATGGTATATGAGAAAGGTGTCCTCTTGAGGTCTGTTGAGTAGAGTGCTAGAGGAATTCAAGGCCCTCCGTCCCTTGCATCTGTGCATTTCTGTCTCCTAAACTGAGATAATGTGGAATGGCCATATGTGCCTACTAACCTAGGGATTCTGTGTACCCTGGTCTATCAGATTATGTGTCTACTGGTCTTCTGGGTTGTATGTCTACTGGTCTACCAGGCTCTGTGTATGCTACTCTTCTGGGTTATATGTATAGTTATTCCAACTTGAAAGAACCGACTATCTAAAGAAAATTATCTAGGAAATGTTGATGAACTGAGCATAAAGAGAAATAAAAGGAATGGGAAACAGTGGTGGAAATTCTGCTAGATTAGTGCTGCAGGGAAGACAAGATTGAGGTTTTTAGAGCCGTGTTTCACAAATGAAATTAACATGAAGATGTCTTACTGTGCTGGGGGTTGACCAAACTCAGAGGATCAACTCATGGAGAGGTACACGCTGTAAAGAATAATTGCAGAATCCAAGGGCATCTTTCTTAGAAGAGGGATGTTGAACAATTCTTTTATTAGTATGAAAGGATAGCTTTGATGTTTACTGGAAGTTCACATATATACTGAGGTTCTTCATTTTCCTTTTCTAGTTTCATTTCTCCATACTACTAAACTGAGTGGGCTTGGGTGCTATCTGTGACCATCATCAAGGCCGGTATTGACCAACTCTCGGGCAGACACAGCCAGTCGCTGGTAGTCTTCTCTTTTCCACATCCTTCCTAGACTCTGTAGGGTGCTCCTATTTCCCATGTTTCACCTTGCTCCTATACCCCTTCTGTGTGTTCCCTGGAAGAACTCACTGTATCTTAAAGAACAGAGCCACCAGAGTTTTTACAGTCATGACTTAGGGTCCAAAGAGACATGAACTTCAGCATCTCCATGGCCAGTGACTTGCTATCCTTCCTTGAGCAATGATTCACCCTCTCAGACCCTCAGTGTCTTTTTATCTAGAATGGGAATAATAGAAACTGAATCTAGAGGCTCCTGTGAAAACTCAGTAAGAAAGCACACCATGCTATTCTCAGTCTAGGATTGGCATGTGGTGCCATCTTGCTACATTTTGGCTATTCTGATTATGATGAGTTGTTGTGACTTAATGTCATGATTACTGTCACTGATGGTGATCAGAGGAAGTAGTCTTGAATAGGCAGCTAGGTAACTAAACACTTTCAGTCCAGATTCTATGTTTAACTCATGCGTACCTGTTCAAGCCTTGGAGAAGAGAGCATGTTTCATCCTCAGGGCCTGGCAAAGCAGATCTCCACTGATACCGGCTGAATGAATGGACTTTACATCATCCTCAGGGCCTGGCAAAGCAGATCTCCACTGATACCGGCTGAATGAATGGACTTTACATCTGATGCTGGTCAGTTCACCCTTAAGGAAGCTACCAAATTCATGTGCAAGTGCCTTGCCCAGAAATCCTACCTGCAAGAAGAGTTTGGGGCAAGGGAGATAACAAATTAAATATTCTTTTCTCCCTAGTCTCCTAATAAAACCAGCCTCTCCCAGTTTCTCTCCTAGCTATTCTGTTTTTTTACTATGTAGAATACTTAGGTGATGTGCCAATAAGTAGTGTATGAATACTTAATGAGGGTGGAATGAATTATAAATGGTGTGGAATTTATCTACATTGCTTCCTTGCTGATGGCAGGATGGTCCTCTATCGTCAATCAAGACATATAGGAGTCAGTAGGTGAGAAAATATCCTGGTTGATAAATTCAAAAATTGTTACCGGATGCCATCTTAAGTTACATGGAACCCAATACTATGTGGCAGAGAGGAAGAGTGTGACCAGGAAGCACAGTGAACATGATGCTGGCATCATGACTGGGGTGGTCCCCAAGGACACAGTACTGAGAGTGGAGAATTCAGCAGAGGCAGATAACAGCTTGGGTGGGCTGCACTTGCCACGTGTTCCTGAGATGGAGTGCCAGTTAATTACAGGGGTCGGAAAAGTGTTTCTGGGAGAAAGCTTTGGGAAGAAGCTATTGAATGACATTACCTAGAGAAAGGACTTCTGTATCATTGCTTATCCCAAAGCCACCTGTCAGCAGCTAGCTCCATAAATGCTCCTATGAGGAAAGGCAAGGGGCAAACTTCCACCTCATGAAGACTTAACGCAAAACGTACATCATGCTCACATGACAGGCAGCTCTCCTGGTGGCTCTCCAGATGTTGACTCTAGGGCACAGGTTCTTTCCATCTGTGGCTCTGCATTCTGGGGTTTCCAAAAGATGCCAAGAAGTTCAACCTCCATTGTAGCTAGCTGTAGGAGGCGGTGTATGCACCAGGTCTGGAGGTGAAGTGCCTCAAATTCTCCCCCATCCTGTTGGTCAGGACTCAGTGGCAAGACCATGCTTACTCCAAAGAAACGGAGAGATGCAGTGTAGCTACCACACAGAAGGAGCCTGAAGCTACACTAGCAGTGTCTGCCATATCTCTCAAATCTCAAATATATATATATAATATATCTCCACATATATAAGTGTATAATACATGATGTTTATATATATACAATCTCCTGTGAAAATTATAGGGTAAACATTATTACAGGCAGGTCATTTTGTGGAGTGTCAAGAAACTCAGTTTATTTATTTATTTTTTTTTAATTCCTTTTAGAGTATTGTATTTGCATGCAAACAGTAGAAGTTCCAGTTATAAATTCTCTTAATCTCTGGGAGATTTCTTGGTAATAGTTCATCAGTTTTATTCATGTTACTATGAGATTCCCTTTAAATTGCATATATAATGAAGGCACTAAAGTAATATGTATATAATTATTGAAAATTTAGACAATATATCTATGGACAAGAGGAAATGTAAAGCTTCTCTTAATTTAACTGTTTTAATAGCTTGTTAATATTCATCTTGTCCTTTCCCTCCACATAAACTTATTTACTATGCCAGAGGACAGAGACTTTTCTGTGAAGAGGTGGACAGTGAATGTTTGGGGCTTTTCAGGCTGTACCACTTGTTAGAGCAGCAGCCGAGGGCTGGACCTCCCTCAGGTATTGAAATCCAGGGATGCTCCAGGTCCTTACACAAAATGGTCCTTTAAAGTCACCTCCAGGTTATTTACAATACCCAATACAACGTCAGCGCTGTGCACATACTTGTTACGCTGCGTTGGTTAGGAATAATGACAAGAAGAAAAGTCTGTGTGCAATTTTTTTTCAAATATTTTCGGTCTATTGTTGGTTAAGCCCAAGGATGGGAACTTAAAGATTCAGGAGGCCATGTGCGTGCACTCGGTCACTGTGGTCCCAAAGCAGCTGCCGGCCACATGGAAATGAGCAGAGAAGCTGTGTTCCAATAAGACTTCTTCTTGCAAAAATGACCAGCGGCCTGGATTTGGCCTTTAACTGAAGTTAGCCAACGCCTGCAATTTCTGATGGCCGGGAACTAACCCATGCAAAGGATCAAGGGGCTGTGTATGCAGAGTAATCAGTAAATATTAATTTGATCTAGTTAGCTTGGAATGAATGCATCATATGACTTCTAGGCATTTAAAGCTCAATGGATGCATGTGTGGAGAGGCACTGCGAAGTCCAGAAGCAGAGACCTTGAACTCTGGAGGAAGTTTAGAGGTCTTGGGAAAAGGGGATATTTTTTACCTTTGACTTTATTTCCTCTTATGTTGTTTGGATATTTTTTTTTCAATGAGCATACTTTGCTATTTTAATAAAGAAGATATTTTACAGGTATATATTTCAAACCTTTTGCTGACTCAGAAAAGAATGTTTCATTTTAATCCTGAACTTGTAACTTATTTGCATCTTTCAATAACCAGCTACAGTTATGTTTTAGGATTGAGGCTTGAACTACAATATATCATGGAAAGAGTTGAGGCTAAGCTTGACACGCCTGGAGGAAGGCAAGGTCACCACTTCCTCTTTCGAAGATTTAGCTGACGGGGACATTGGTAAACGGGAAGGGGAGTGCCTTGGAGGAGCTGCCTTGGGTCTCTCTGTGTGGCCCTCTGCTACCCCCATCACATCCCGTGATGCTCTGATTAGCTTCCTGTGGTCAGGCAGGCACGTATGCACCTGTAAACGCTTATTGAATGATCATGTGAATTATCTTCTCTTTTGTTTCCAGCATCCAACACAATGCCAGGCATATATTAAACAAACACATGCTAGATTTCACTGGCTGGATCCAGCAGACTGGAGTTGCTGGTAGCATTTGATTTATAGGCCAGGTTGTCTTCCTTTCTGGTTTCTGGGGATGTGGCTTGCTCTACCAGAATTATAATAAAGAGATGCATTTCACGAGACTTTAGAATTGCTGCCGTACAGGTGAGATTACCTTATGTCGTGTGATATGATTAACCTAAATTAACCCCAGACAGCATCCCGTGAACATTATTATGAAGAAAAGAGACATCAGTGTCTATTGTCTTCCATGGTAATAAACAGAATTTTTCATCAGGCTCCCTTCTCATTTATTATGTGCTGCTTGGTGCTCTTCCAAAACAGAAAAATGTACAATTTTAAAATGTGGCTGCCTGTTTTATTTTCTGATTTCAATTTTTATCAGCTCCTAGTTTCTCTCTTAATTTCTCCACAGACCACAATTCTGATTACTCCCCATCTGCCCAGATGTCAGTCAAATATCACAAATATCATACTTGCTTTGTAAAATAAGAATAAAACAGCTGGACAAAATAATAGCCTTATAAAAAACACATTTTCACACAACAGCATTGTTGGGATTGCAGGACTATTGTAGAAATCATTAGATAATATCTTCTTTAGGGACTCAGCATGTTCTCCACTAGATTACTATCAGGCCAGGGGAAAAAAACAGTCTTGTTATTATTTGAATCAGTTTACAGCAACTCATGAATTAGAAGCTCATACCCGAAGGAGTATTTTCAGCTTAATGGAAACAATTTATCTAACACTTCGAATTCTTTACAAGAGACTACATTGATAGATGGACATCTCTCCAATGCAGGTACATTTTATGGTAGCCGGTTTCATGCAAGTTAGCATCTGTTAAAAAGTGAAACCAATAGGGGCCATTTCAGTCTAATAAGGGAGCCCTGCAGATGATAAAATCACAATTTTATAAATTGTACTAAAATCAAGTCCGCGAGGATGAAAGCGGGCACATTTGTTCTTAAACAACACTTTACTGGTGCCTTGTGTTAAAGGTGATATGACACATTCCTTTCACGGGAAGAGCTGATGTTAAGGAAAAATTACATTGACCACACCGATTGCTTAATAGTAAGGGAATACTCTGGAAACAGGAACACATGCTTCCCCCATCCCACCCCATCGTGTTTTCAGAGTTGTGTACAATAGGAGCAATTGTTTAAGAAGTGGTTAGGAATCTCAAAGCATTCTGAAAAGAGAATGTCTAAATGTCATTAAAAGTCGAAAGCTTAGAAGATTTGCATTGCCACTGCTGAAATTCTCTGGAGCAGGAAAGGGCTAAAATCTAACTCTGAACTTCTTGTAAAGTGTTCACCAAGGGGGGCTGGAGTTGTGGCTCAGTGGTAGAGTGCTTGCCTAGCATGTGTGAGGCACTGGGTTCGATTCTCAGCACTGCATATAAATAAATGAATAAAACATAAATGTCCATCGACATCTAAAAAATATTAAAAAAAAAAAAGTTCACCAAGGGATTTGAATCTGTGTGGGTAACTCATAGCTTGTTAGTGCCTGAAGGGAGCTTGGAATACTTCTGGTCCGCCACCTCTATTTGACAATTGGAGAAACTGAGAGCCAGTCACAGTGAAGACCGTCCTGGACATGGCTCAGCGAGGCGCTGGGAGATTGTCTCCTGGAGTCCAGGTCTGCTCTTTCCTGCCCCTGTCTTGCTCTAGTCTGGGCTGTCAGGCACAGGCATTCCTTAATAAATTTTTGCTACACTCATGCATAAAGAGGAGATCTTTTCATTTCCTTTCAAATGAAGCAAAGAAGGTAGTAGAACCCCGAGACTGAGTGGAAAAAACAAAATCACTTTCTAGTCTACAGCAATATTTCTGCAAGTTTAGGAGTCTGGATGAGAAAATAAGGAGAGATCATGGTATCTCGCCCATGGCTGGGGGCAGGCTACCGGAAGAGATTATGGCTTCGGGAGGCTGAGTGTGCCACCAGGTGCTTCATGGAGACGCTTGAGACACATGCCCAGCCAGGGCCTGTCTCGGGGAAGGTTTGGAGACAGGAATGGGGTCCACTCCCTCAACTTTCGTGAATCCCACACCTTTGTTTTGCTGTGGCTTTCCACAAAAATAGACAGAAAGTGTCATTCGGCTCAGAGTGCTGTTTGGAGGTTATGTGACCACGCAAGGACTCAGGGAATGTCCACCTGAGTGAATTCACTTCCTTTTTAGGGAAAGATCATTTGTTTGCCTTGTTGAAAATAAAATTCTTCCCATGTCCTGAAGTAACTTTTCCTGAGGGCGATGTTGTCATTGCTGTTTGCTGTTTGTAATGAACACAAAAGCTGAAGTTCTGAAGGTCTGGAGTTGTTCAGATCAACTTATTTGACCATCTGGAATCTTCTGATGGCCTCATGTGTGGAGCCGCATATCTCTGAGAACAGGCGCTGCACTCGCGGTGACAGCGTGTGCGGATGTCCTAGCAGCCGGGTAAGGCCTATTTGTGATCCAGGCCCAAGGTGGCTCCAGGTGTCTCGGACACTGAAACAATGACAACTTGCATGTCACTCAGGGAGAGAGAAATCCCTGCTTGGGAAGCTGCTCTTCTGCTGGCGGCCACTCCTGCCTGCCCCTCAGTGTTTGCTCCGCCTCCTGCTGTATCCAGTCCATCACCAACTGCCCTTTCCTCTTATATATTTTCAGGGTTTTCCCCCCCAAAATAAAGGCTAACCTACTTATTAAAAGTCTTGCACAATCTTATCCATGGCCTCATCCGAGACAACCATTGCCATCTGTTTGTGTGTTTCTGTGAAGTACGTGTGTGTGTGTGTGTGTGTGTGTAGTGACACACCATACAGATCATGTTGAAGATAACCAGTTTATAACATTGAGCGCTTCCCCACATTGCTCGAAGCTCCTGCTAAACGAATCTGTTCCTTAAATGCAGCGCTCACAGCAACAGAGAAGCGCCTTCCATCCCTGCCATCTGTAACAAGCTTTTAACTCTTGCAAAACATGTTCAAACCTTTTCCCCTTTGGGTATCGTAACACTATAAGTGGGGCCTGGGGTGGATATGTAACCTACCGCCCCTACAGGGTCACTTCTAGAGGTGAAAGGGTGCTATTAATAATCACGCCAGGACAACAGGTGTAACCTGGGTTTGTCCTGGGCAAACTGAGATGTGGACACCCCAGCTAGGCAAGACAGGAGCCAGCTCAGATTACAAGTGAAGAAATTCAGAGGGCAAGCACCGCTCAGAAATGCATGCCAGCACTGGGCAGGAGCTAACCTCAGAACTCAAGATTTGGGGTTCCTAATCCAGTGCTCTATAAATCCTCTCCCAAGGAATCAGCATAGCTTTTTCCAGAGAGATGCACCCCATATTTATCAAAGGGAGATTAATAACACCTACCTCCCTTTCCTCTCTTCCCTCTTTCCCTTCTTTCTCTCTCTTTCTTTCAATTTTTCATTGACCTCTAAGCTAGGTTCCTGACATTTTGCTCAAAGGCATTGTCTTAAAAAAAGGCCCCGAACTAAACACTCCTTTCATAGGAGGCAGAGTCTGATGTATTGTTTTTATTAAAGGTGGCCCGCTCGAGAGAACGGTCATGTAAGCTTGCATTAGTGTCTTATAAGGCTAGAAGCTGATTTGAAATAGCATCTATAATATGCCAAAATCAAAACATTTAAGGGCAATTATAATAATAAAGGGGCCTGAAGGAAAGGGGGTATTTCAAGCCACTCCTGGACCAGGCAGGGTCAAGGGAGCCTGGAGGAAACAGGTACTCTGCTGCCAATCAGCCTACAAAGACCATCCCATATTCTTTCCTCATTCCTTCCTTGAATCTTTAGAAAGATTTTCAACTTTGAAATCCAGCAAGGATCTGCAGATGGCCCTAGACAGGGTAGTCTAGCGGAGAGGGCCCCTGAGGGGCATCTGAGCATGGCAGGTTAGCCGAGGGAGCTGGACTCCGCCTTCTGAGTGTGTCTTGCCCCAGCTCAGACACCGGTGGCCTGTGTCACTAATGTGCTACATGCTTCCTCAGCTCTGGTCATCTCCTCTGAAAAAAGAATTGTTGAAAAGAACAAATGGATTAAACCAATGAGCAGTGCTTCTCACAGGAACTGATACATAAAAAGATCCATATACATTTGGGACATGTTATTTTAATCATCATGATTGGTTTTTGCTAGAAACTGAACTATGTGCCCACATAAACACACAATGTCTCCTGTTCCTATTTGTTAATGTTCTTTTCAAGATTTCCCCAAATGTTCATCTCCTTGGCCCAGGCAGTGCCATTAGCAGGTGTGACTCACCAATGAGGTGAGTCTGGGATTTCCAGTGGACTCTGAAACAAGGGCCTGTGATAAGGGATGATTCTAGGGGGATGATGACATACCAAAGTCCTTCAGAGCTGCAGTCCATGGTTCTTCTCCTAGCTTTGGGGTTCCAGAGTGGAGGCCTCCTCCAGTTCAGCTTTTCCAGTGACCCCCTAAGGGTATCTTTCCTCTAAACTGGCCCCAACTTTCCCACAAGATCTTCTGGGGTTGGGCAAGTGACAAAAAGGCTCCTCCTCCATGTCAAACTCTTTGCCAATCCTATTTTATTTAAGATACATTCAATGATTTTCTCCTCTTGCCTTTTTGTAGAAATAAGGAAACTGAGGCTCTGTGAATGAATTCGCCCAGGTGATATAATTCATGAGCAGAGAGCCATGCTTTAAAATGACACCTGTCTGACTGCAAAACCCATGCTGTTCTTCTTTCATTCTTTTTATTTTCATCATTAAAGTTGTGCTTAAGCTTTTTAAGACATTTTGAAAGTAGAGTGAAAGTATCTGAAGGACGTCAACATTTTCCACACTCCTACACCTAATCTGTATTTTCTTAATTTTTTTTCTAGTTGTAGATGGACACAATACCTTCATTTTATTTATTTATATGCGGTGCTGAGGATCGAACCCAGGGCCTCACACATGCTAGGCAAGCGCTCTACCACTGAGCCACAATCCCAGACCCCCTAGTCCATATTTTCATTTTGGTCTGATGCTTTCCTGCTGCCTTTCCTACTGAGCTCTGTTTGTGTGTGTGAGTGTGCATATTATATGCACAAATGATAATAGCACAAATTTTTACTATGCTACAAATTTTCATTTTGCCTTATTCATTCAATATCCAGTTGTGATGTCCCCTATATAATTAGCCTAATATTCTTTTAAAAATGATGGTTTACAGGTTGTATATTTCTTCACACAAATACATACACACATGTCCATATATTTGTGTGTATATATATGATGTTATATAAATTAATTAATCCTTTCTCTGATATTTTGGTTGTTGCAAGTTTTTCTCAATTATAAACCACACTTAGATGAAAATTTTTTTTAAAAAAAAATAACAAGTTCTTCCACCATTTGCCAAGTGTCTTCCCAATGTTGGAACCATGTTACATACTTCATTTCATTGAATCTCCCAAACAACCCCATGGGGATGTTATTGTTGCCATTTCATGGATGAACAAGGTGAGGCTCAGATAGGTAACATAGATCTTTAGGACAGACAGATGACATGAGACAGAGGAAGCACCGAATTCCAACACGTGCAGAGGTGCCACTATGTCCTCTCCTAAGGGACTTCCAACAACATTCATGTTTGCTATGTCTCTGCCGAGAGAAGTCGACTGCTTCTGAAGTTTGAGCAAATGTCTCAGCTTAAGGATTTTCCCAGAAGGAAGCCAAAGGACATCTTGGACACTGAGGAGGGTGGCGGGGACTAGCCTGCAGATGTATTTCTCTGCCCTGACTGCCTGGCATTGAAAATATGTTTACTAAGAGAGTGAGCCCAGCAAAATGATCTTGCACTTGTCACCTCCCTTGCATGTGGCCCTAAGCATTCTCATTAGACTCTGTCCTTAATCCCTGCTCTGCATTCCTTAAAGACAAGGACCTTTACCACACACATGCTCACCTTTCTGTCACACGGGCTGCCGGCTGGCATGCAGATGCCTCCTGCAAGTGAGGATTAAGTCTGCAGCTTCCTTGCCACTTTCCCTTAGAGGCCAGGACAAAATGCCCCCAGCCCTGTCAGGCCTGGTTTACCCTTTTGAGAAGCAAACTGTTCTCTCTTTACTCTCTGTTTTTCCCACCTGTGCTTCCAAAATCTCCCTTTGTTTAAACTAGTATTCTCTGGACTCATGCTTTATGGAGATTTTTGGACATCTTTGCTTGGATTTTTGTTGTTGTTGCTTCCCAAATTATTTCAAAAATTATGTAATTGTTAATGACTCTGTCCTTCTCTTTCTCAACAAAACACCTCCAATTCCCCATATTAACTTTCTAGACCTGCTGTAACAAATCCCCAGAAATTTGATGGCTTTACAATAACAAAAGTTGACCCTCTCACAATAATGAAAGTTAAAAGTCTGAAATCAAGGGGTGGGCAGGACCACACTCCTTCTGAAAGGTGAGGGCAGAATAATTTCATAACTCTCTCCTAGTTTCTGGTGGCTGCTAGGAATGCCTCATCTCCTTCCATCGCTGCCTCCGTCTTCACATGGCTCCTTTTCTGTCTCTCTGTGTTGAAATCTCTCTCTCCAATCTCTTCCAAAGATACCAGTCATTGGATTTGGGACCTACTCTAAGTCTACGTTGATTTCAACTCCAGATCTTTAACTAATTACCCATGCAAAGACACTATTTCCAAATTTGGTCACATTGTAAGTTTCCTAGCAGACATGAATTTGGGGGAGGGCACCTACTCCACCCCCTACCATCCCCTACATCTCTATTCTTACTGTGGAGGGCCACCATCATGACCTTTTCTTCTTTTCCATGCATATTTTCATTTGTAGATGCACCAACTCAGACCAAGTAGGGTCTTAAATACCATTCTCGTCTGGGGCTGTGCAGTAGAATGATCTTCAGTGATGGGAAGGTTCAATGTCTATGTTGTCCAGTAAGGAAACCACTCACCACCTAAGGCTAAGACCACTTAAAATGTGGCCATATCACTAAGGGTCTGCATCATTTATTTTAATAGCTTACATGTACATTTAAATAGTCACATGGGGTAGTGATTACCACCTTGGGCTACACAAGCCCACAATTCTCTGTTGTAAAGATAATGACTGGAGACCCAGAGGGAGCACACGACCCACCCCTGAAGACTCAAAGGCAGTGGTAGAACTGAGTTCTTTTAACTTCAGGAATCTGCAAACTGTGGCTCATGGGCCGGTTGGGACCCATTGCCTGTTTGGAACGACTGTGGGTTTAGAATATTTCTTACATTTTAAAATGATTGACAATAACCAAGAGGAGAATAATATTTCATGGTCTGTGAAAATGACATGAAATTAAACTTCTGGCCTCTGTAAAGCTTTATGAGACTACAGTCCCTCCCCTTCATCGCCCTATCGCCTCTTACAGCTTCTGCGCAGAGTGGAGCTGTTGCCTTGGGAAGTATCTGGCCTGCAAACCAAGGATATTTGCTCTCTGGGCCTTTAGAGAAAAAGTTTGCAGTCTCTGCTCTAAATCTTTTCCCCTTTCATTTTTAAGTGAGAAACACTGTAGGTTGGGAGAACATAGGCCCCTGCCCCTTCCCGCATACGGGACATGCTGTGTAATGTTTAGAAAATTAGATATCACTATCAAAAGCACAGATTGACTAATGCATGAAGAATGTCAGAGTGTGGCGTGTGATGGAGTAAGTAGCAGCTCCCTCTTTCCTACATGGAGGAGTAGTTGTTATACACCAGTAATTGATACTAGTAAGGAAGAGATTCCAAGTATCAGTCAGATGAATGACTCTGGATATGAACTCAGCTTTGAAACACCCCCATATGAAATGAGGATGAAGCATGGCCATTGGAACTCACCACGGATGAGCACTGTCAGCAGGAGCGTCTCCCGGGGCTGTGGAGCCTGGCGGGAAGCATGTGTAGCTCTCCTTCAGGTTCTTGTTCCTACTTCTCCCACCCCATTGAGAAGGCCAAGGAGCAAGTGAAGAAACATGGTGGATTTGTAGGAAGAATACAGATCCACTTCATTCATGTTAAGGGTCAAGAGCAACCCAGGCTAGTTTCCATATTTTAATTGTTACAATGAATTCTCCAAGATTGCATAGCGCTGCGTGTGGACACACCTTGGTGAGATTTCCTGTGCACCTACTGTGTGGTGGGTCATGGGTTATGAAGGCAATTTGTGCCGCCCTTTTCTGGGGGCTGATCTCCTTCTATCTGTGTAGATAAGGCATTGGCTCCATGACAGCACGTGACGAGGCCCAAGAGGGCTGCAGGCTGGAGCAGGGAGGGCCCCTCTTTCTGTTTTTTCCCCTTATCATTCTTAGAAACGCGCCATATATTGCTTCCTTCCTTCACCCAGGTGGTACCAGTTCAATTCGAGGGAAAGAAGAACTTGAACGCTGTCCAAAGGGAAGGAATGCTGTAATTAGGGAAGTAGAAAATTGAACTGAGCCGAAGGAATCTGGTTCTGACTGTTCCTGTCTGTCCCCCAGACTGTAAACAGGGGCTTCGGTGACCGTATGGAGTGAGAAGACTCTCGGAGATCAGAACACAGTGAAGCCAATCAAATAGCACATGGAGTCCCTAAGGCTCCAGCTTCGGCTGAATTTAATTTTCCATATTTGATATTTCGCCACTGGTAGCTCTGGGCTCCCCATGGGTCTGTCATGGCATCTCCCGTTCAGGTCCTTGCTGGTTCTCTGGACGCTTCTCCTATTATGTGCTGTCTTCTCTCTCTTTGTGTCTGTGGCACAGGGACCACGCTGGGTGGCTCTCTGTGGTTTTGCATCTTTGGATCAGATCAGGCTGTTTCATCTTGCTTTTTAGCAGGAAAACTTTTTTTTTTTAATTACCCTGAACATGAAGAGAGCGCTACACAGACTATGCCCGCCACGGACTACAGGGATGGTCAGCTGAGAGGATTTGTGTCATGCTCCTTGCATAATGCCCAGGCAGGGTGGGCGTTTACTGCATGTTGATTCAGAAGGTGAATGAAAGCAAGGCAGGGAGCAAAGGGAAGAGCCTCTGACCAGGGTGTGCAAAGCCAGGCTCTGTCCTGGCTCTGCCCCTTGGAGTTGGGGTCACACAGCAGCATCTTAAAGATGAGAGGGCTCTTGGAGGCAGCCAGGCCAAAGCCCAGCTTAACTCTGGCTTCCCTGTCTCCTGACCAATCTCAGTTGCTCCTCTGCATATGGGTACATACAGTGCCTGAGATGGACCCCAGAGAAGGCAGCACCCAGGGTGGGCAGCACATGCATGTGATATATGCTGGGTTGACACTTGCCACCATGAGGAGGGTGGCCAAGGCCATCTCTGCTTGGAGCTTGGAGCTTCTTATGGGCATCTGTGTCTCCCTGCAGGCAGGCAGGTAGGGTCCAGGGCTCAGCCATGATGCTGCCAGGGACGGGCCCACCTGTCCTTGCTCACTGTGTGGCGTAAGTGACTAATTGACCTTTCTGTTACCCTTCTCTCTCAACCGGGAGAGACGATCCCGTCTGCACAGATCTGGGGAAGGTAAACTGAGGACCGTCTGTGAGACCCACTGACTGACAACATAAAGTGAATGCGTCTCCTCTGCCCGTTCCTTACATAATCTCCTGTGGCCTCCTTGGGGCTATCACCTTGGCAGGACGCCGGGCGCTGCCTCTTACCCACATGCCCCAGTTAATATTTCAAACGTTCTGAGTTTCTAATTGTGGAGAAGCCTAAGAGCCACCTAATCCACCCGTGTATTAACTGCTCTGCCTCCAAACGGGTGCCCCTGGACCAGGGCGACACTTGCTGAGTTAATAATGACTCGATTCATTCTTCACGCCAAGTGCAAGAACCACATAATCTGCAGGGCAGAAATAACTCCTGTAATTAGAAATGCCTGAGGGAACCCCCCACAAAGGGCCTTGGAGCTTGGCATGTGGGAACCCCCTGCCCCTGCTCCCCCCGCCACTGAGGCCACAGGGCTTCTGCTGTTTTCTAAAGCCTGCTCAGACCTGGCGTCTCTAAGAGGCAAGCTCTCTAAGGGATGGCATTCCAGCCCCAGAAATATGCTCAGCAGTAGCCCCGGCTTCCTGGTGCCCCTGGGGCCGACTCCTGTCTCCACAAACAGGCCTCCTGGAAGCACAGGCCAGTGGCCCCTGCAGAGGCGGAAACCTCCTGCCTGCTCCCGGGCCCCCTTAAGGTGAGGGGGCCAGCTGCCAGCCCCCAGCACACTCACAGGCATGGCACAGCCTCCCCTCCCAGCCAAGGCAGAAGTTCCGTTTTGAGGGGAGGGGAAGCTGGGATTGAACAATGCCCAGCGCCAGCCTGATTTCTCTTGGTGAATGCTGTGGAAAAGGGGCTCTGCTTTGAAAGCTTGGAGAGAGTAATGGAGGCCTGGCAGGAAGCCAGGGGTCACAGTGCACCCCTCCGCAGTTGGGCTGGGTGAGAGCAGGAGGGCCTGAAGCTCCTGGAGGTGTCCTTTCTTCAGATGTAAATGGGCCTGGCTCTGGACCCGTCCTCAGTCTTTGCCTCCCTCTCTGTGAAGAGTGACACCAGGTCGTACCACTGGCTGTGAGTCAATGGAGTTAGAGGGTCTCCTGCAGTGTTCTGAGTGGAATCGTGCCAATGCCCAGCACAGTACCTTCTCCAACAGGCCGCATGGTGGTCTTGTGCCCTGGGATCCTCTTATGCCTGTGATGTGGAACTTAACATCCCCATCTGTGAGATGGACCCTGAATTCTTGCTAGACATGCAGTCTGGCCTAACCCACTGTTCGCTAAGGCCGCACATGTCAGCACGTGGGTGCACGCACGTACACACGCTCACGCAGCTTTCTCCTGTCAGCCTTCAACGCCGCTGCCTCGTGGGTGGTCAGGGGAGAGGCTGAGGTGACTGAGGAGTGTAGGGCCAGCAAGACCATTTCGTGTCCATTCAAACACGCCTGAAAATAGTGCGATACGTTCCTCTCCAGTGCGAGACTTCTGAACAAACTGTCAGATCTCTCGCTTCCAGATGCAGGTCAGCCCTTTGGAAAAGTGGGACCTGAAAGCTTTGCTTGGAGCCGTTAAAACCTCCTCGTAAACATGACAGCTTTAGCTCCGGCCACAAGCAGGTGTCTTTAGACTGTGAGTGGGCAACTAGCCCTGTGTGCTCTGGCAGAGCCCCAGGGTCACCATGGGTGAAGACCCTGCCCATTATTCCAAGGGGCTCAAGTCTTCCCAGGCAGATGGTCAGCTACACTGACAGATATGACATGCGACAAGTGGTCAGCCGCGGGTTTCCCTTTTGATTACCCTTGCAACTGGCAAGGCTTTTTTAAAGGCTTGAATTAGATTTGGAGAAACACAGGAAAGTCAGTGATGACCAAATTTAGTGAATAAGAAGAATATATAGGAATCACATTAATTAGGAGTTCACATAAAGCAAGAGAACTACTTTTGTTGCTTAGTTAGGCTCCCAGATCTCCCCTGGGATCAGAGCTGTTAATGCCTGTGCACAGTAGGTGCTTTGCAAGTGCTGTGTAAAAGGACTAGGGTTAAAAGTGCATTAATCTCATTTCCTACAGAGTTAGGCTCTTTTCTAAAGGGACTCATGGGCTTCACATGCTTTTGTGAAGTTTGGCCCAACGAGAAGTCTCAAAGCACAGGCCCTGTGGCTCTGCCTCTTGCATCCTGCTTGTCTAATGAGCTTTCCAAAGAGCAGACCCCCTTCCCTTTGAACTGAAGACCACACTTGTCTCGCAGGCTATATGGGCTCCTCCTTGAGCCATTTGTGGAATACAACTTTTTAAATCTTAAGTGTTTTTTTTTTAAGCTACCAAGTCCTGAATCTGTCAGTTACTGTACAAAACACCCATGGGCAGGGGAAAGGGACTGGCATGTCTGTGTGCGTGGAGAGGAGAGTGGCTTTGTACAGAAATTCTGAAACCAGAACACTCAGCATGGAGGCTGGAAGGATAAATTTTTAGAGAAAAGAGAAAGGTCCTCAGAAATAGACTCATTAGAAAAACTGTCCCTGGCCATTTGTGTGACCCTAAGCAAACTACTTTAGCTTCCTGAGACTCAGTTTCCTCAGCCTCAGTTTCCTCCTGGAAAACCGTAGAGGGAAATGGCAGCTTTCACCTTGTGGCAGACGACTGATGTATCACGCCTCAGAGGTGTAGCCTGAGCTCAACCAATAGCAGCTTCCAAAGACCTCTCTGCTGGCTGCATCTATCTGGCCACAGAAGACACTCCTTGTCCTAGGTATAGGTCACTGACCTTGACTTTGGGGACCATCAAGGCCTCCAATTCATAAGTGTAATGTATAGGAAGGTTCTTAAAGAAAAAAGGGAGCTGTGCACCTGTGTGAATATGTTTGTGTGTGCATATGTGCACATTCTCCTGGCAGCATTGCACACGTACACCTGCTGATGCGTAGGCGTGGGTGTACTGTGTATGTGTGCACAAGAGGAGCCTCAGCAGAACACTCCTCAGAGGTGAAGCCACGCCAGTCCAGGACAGGGTGGAGTCTTCTTTGAAAGTTCCACGCTCTGCAGGAACCCAGCAGCAATCGCTCCCGGCAGATAAGCTGCCGGATCCGGGCCCAACAGAGCCCATCAGCAGTTGAAAACCATTAACAAAGCATTGCCTCACTGGAATCCACTCCATCACTCCTGAAGCAGCCAGTACCCAGATCTGGGCTTCTCCCTGGATTCCAGTCCAGGAAAACTGTGCTTCTGTGGACAGGAGGAAGGAACGAACATTTGTGGGTGTTCTACCCCTTTCTTTATAATTGTTTAAAAGGTAATATTTATGTTATTTTATATTTTATCACATAATCTTCAGTAAGAATAAAATATGTATGAATGATTATGTTCTCTATTAAAACTATATTATTTATTAAAATCATACCTTATCTATTTAAATTATATATTATTTATTAAATATATATTATGTATTAAAAGTACATGTGTATACTTTTAACAACATAATATATAACATAGCATAATACATAATGTAAAACAACATATAAATTAAGAGTTGACTCTTGTGAGTCTGTAAGAGCTAGCGGCAAATAAGCTGAAGTGTACTTGTACCTGTGGGTAAAAGCCAATTGCTAAATCTCGGAGTATATGGCAGGCCAGTTGACATTACATTGGTAGCTTGGAATGAGCCGTGGTGGGAGCATTTACACCAGAGAAGTTGGCAAACTTAGAAAATTAGGGTTCCTCCTCCCGCTACAGTAAGCTGGTTGTTCAACATTTATAAACACGTCACTTGCGTGGGCATGTGTATGTGAGTTTCCTTGAGCCTCAGCTGGGGAGCCCACTCTGCCCGCATTATTATTTTATTAACTTTATTGCCATCTTCCTCCAGCACTGGCATTTCCCACCTAGGTGATCTCGGGCACGTCACTCCACATTGTGGGGCTCAGTGTGCAGCTGTGGGCTATTTGTGGCACACAACTCAGGGAGTGCCCCCCATCACAGCCTGTTTCACTCTGGCCCTCAGTTCCCTGACCTAGACCATGGGAAGAACTGTCACTCCCACGCAGCCTTGCCCTGAGCACGCTAAGAGGCCCATCACACCCTGTACTTGCAGGATCTCATGGGGAAGGGTAGGGACTATGACAGAATAAGGGCCTATGCCTCATCTGGAGGGACCTCTCTAGTCCAATACTGTTATGTGGGAGTTTCAATCCGATTTTTCTGGCCTATTAAGAAGAAAGTAATTATATGGATTTTTTAAATGTAAATTTTCTCAGTGTTTGTCAGCAGGAGCCCAACTCTCAGCTCTGCACTGGATTTCCCACAGGACTGTTGGGCGGGCAGCACACAGGGGCACCAGGTGCATTGATGGCAGGCAGTAGGTGAGAACAGGGACGAGTTTAAGAGTTCCCTTATATGACAGGAGCTTTCCTCCATGGAGAAAACAGCTGAGCTGCCAATGCCAGCCTGAGCTTCCTGGTGGCCAGATCAGACAGAAAGCCCCACAGTTGCATCTAGCACATAGCTTCCATTGCTCAGAGACAAGAAGCTCTCCAGCTTCTGGTCAACTTACCCTTTAAGTCATTTTTTTCTGGTCATACTATTATATTTATATTCATTGTGCCATCTTACTTGCCCTTAAGTTATGTAGAATCCTTTGTGGAAAAGAGGAGTAGAAATAACTGCAGTCACTTTTGACAATGAAGGATTTAAGATTCGCATTTCTGACAATTCATGAACCGTCTCAGGGACTGTGACATGCAGAGTGACTGTGTGGCTTCGGGGAGACCCAGATCTGGATCCTCTGATGTGCTGGGGGCTGCAGATCCAGAGGAAGAACTTCCTTACCTGATGTATCAGGTTGCGAGGGCTGGCTAATAAAATAGCACAAACTGGGTCACTTATATAACAGAAATATGTTACCTTATGTTTCTGGAGGCCAGGGCTCCAAGATCATGGCATGGACAGAGAGGCTCCCTCTGAGCACTGTGAGAGAGACTACTTCAGCCTGCAGATGCTTTGCTGCCATCTTTGATATACCCGTGCTTGTCTGTGCAGCATCCTGATCTCTGTCTTCACAGTCAGAGGACATTCTCTATGTGTCTGTCTTGTGTCCAAATTTTCCCTTCCTTATAAAGACAGAAGTGATATTGGAATAGGGGTCAACCTATTGCAGTATAATCTCATCTTACCTAATGACATCTGCCATGATCCTAGGTCCTATTTCACAAATGAGGTCACATTCTGAGATGCTGGAAGTTAGCCTTTAATATATAAACACAAGGTGGGGTGACACTTTTCAACCCATGACACAGGTTAAGAAAGCTAAGGCCTATCCACATCCACCCCACCTTGTGATTGTGTAATTCTCTGGGAGCATGGATTCCATGAAACTTGTGTCTTAGTCCTTTCTCTGTTGCTGTAACAGATTACCTGAGACTGAGTAATTTACAAAGGAAAGAAGTTTATTTAGCTCACGATTCTGGAGGCCAGGAAGTCCAAGGGCAGGGCAGTAACTTCTGGTGGAAACTTCCATCCTATGATATGGTGGAAGAGAGGAGGGAAGGAAAATGCACAGGAGAAACAAAATATTCAGACTGGCCTCACTTTGGAGCACCCTGCTTTTGTAATGACCAAGTTGGTGCCAAGACTGGTCATTTTCTAGTGACGTCAGTCCCCTCCCAATGACCCTGCCACCTCTCAAACCCCACTGCCTCTCAACACCATTGCATTGGGAATCAAACTCCAACAGGAGTTGGGACAGGGGACAATACACTTAAACCATAGCATCTCAAGAAGTCACACGAACTCTTGTTTCTTGTGCTGAAAAGTCCTGATTTTTTCAATTTCCAGCATTTCACTGCAAGTGAAATGAATAAAATAGCAGTTGAGGTTTATGGAAGGGGTGCTCTCAAGTCAGAAAACACAAGTTAGCATTCATCAGCAAAGAGAGGCACACTGAGCCACGGCTTTTGGTGGAGGAGTCTAATTACCCATTTCAAGTGGTACTTTGAATGAAGTCACTCTTCGAATATAAAGAAACTGAGACCCAGAGAGACAAAATGATTTGCTCAGCCACCAATGCGTACAGAATACGGGCATATTTAAACACTTAATGAGATGTGTAGTATATGTGTCCCATGCCACTGAAGACACTGAGGTTCAGAGAAGTTAAATAACCTGGCTGGTGCTACCTGTCTAGTGCATAGCCCAGGTAGGACTCAAAGCTATTCTGCTGGCTCCATGGCCTTTCCTCCTGGATAACTACCACCATCAGCAGCCTGAGTGTTAGAATTGGGGTATCGTGACCACGTTGCCATGCTACTTCCTTTACCAGCTACCCAGACTGCTGTGTACAGAGAGCAAGGTTGTTCACTACACAAAAATGCTTGGCAGAGAGAGTGCCGGTGGAACTCCAGCCTGCACACTCATCCCCCAGGCCCGGTCCCTGTTATAGCTGTGAAGGGCTGGGGATTTGGCTCAGTGGTTGAGTGCCCCTGAGTTCAATCTCCAGTACCAAAAAACAAAAAAACAAAAAAAACCCTGTTATAGGTGTGAGATGGGGGGGTCCCTTTGCCTGGGGGAAGAGGAGCCCTGTTTTAATTCAAACCAGGATGCCCTGAAGCTTCCCAAGATATAAAACAAACTGGTCAACTATGTGTCCATGCAGATGGAAGACTCTTTTCCAGTACTAGCAAAAAAGAGGGACATCTCCCTTCCACCCTGTTCAGGGCAAGAACTTCCTGCTGCCCCAACCTTAGCTCCTGTTCAGAATCACTGAAACCCAATATGTCATTTACCTTCCTAAAATGTCGCACCCAGAAAGGGAGGACAGTTAAGGCCAGGGTCAGCAGGCAAAGCTAAACTCCATATTGGGCAACAAGACAGTGTCTCTGAGCCTCACTCAGCATGATGGAGAAAGCAGAGGCTCATTTATTGAACCCGAGCAGAAACCAAAGCCGGCTGTCAGCTGAGCCCGAGGCTGTCAAGCTTCAGTGCCCTCAGGCCTGCTAGACCACCCTGAGGCCTGGCCTCGCCTGCCCCACTCCACAGACATTCACCAGAAGTGTTCTCGCCACACAGGCCGTCAAGGGGCCTTAGCCTGGATGGGCAGGTGACAGTACAGGGCTGGGAAGGGGCAGACACACAGCTGCACAGAACTGGTCCACAACAGGAGCAGTGTCTCCGAGAGAGAATCTGCAGCAAGTTTGTCAAAAGAGGGGAGGCGTTGTATAGGGGGCCATAGGCGGGGACAAGAGTAGACAGGGCCCCGCTGGAGGACTGGAGGTGGGGAGGGGGGGGCAGGCGCGGTGCGCTCAATATAGCTCCAGCTTATTTCATAGTAAATTATTCAGATGTTAATTGCATTGTAAACAAAGCGCTGCTACCTTTCTTTCCTTTCCAATTATCATCATAAAATGTGTGGGTGCGGGGAGGGGAGGAGGGAGCAGAGAGCCAAAGTGGGAAGCTGGTTGGCGCTCCATTTTGGGCTTCCAGAAGGAAGGGGCCTGCGGTGGATTCCTGGCCCCGAACCAGAGTGGGGCGGGAAGACTTTGGTTTCCAGCCCAGAACTCCAGAGAGGATGATGGTGGCGGGTCCCTGCCATGCAGCCCTCGTTCCTTTCTTTCTCCTGTCTTTCCCTGCCCCCACCCCCAGCAAACTGTTTAAGGTCATCTTGCAAGAGCTACAAATTATGGCAACACCCTTCCTGGAGGCCCGGGTCCTGCGATGGTGTTTGAATATGGCAGAGACCCCAGCATCAAGTGGAGGCAGGAAGCACAGGCCTGAGAAACTGTCTGGATTTAATTTTGGCACCAGATCCAGAGGAAACTAAGGGCTTCAAGCTTTCCTCCTCTGCAGCTCAAGTCTCTGCTCATGGGTACATGCCACAGGGGCCTGCACACCTGGGTGGGGGCCCAGGGAGACAGAGATAAGAGCTCACCATTGCTGCTTTAGGTGGGCTCCAAACTTGCCCACCCTGTGCATAGAATCTCTCCCAGCCTGCTCCCTCCTCTTGGCCCCTTTGGAAATGGCTGCAGTTCTAATTAAAAGCAATTTGCTTAATCTTGTGGCATCAGGCCAGGGGAGCACTCCTCAGAGGGAAGGCCTCCTGCCCAGGGTCAGAAAAAGATAGGAAAGAGGGAGAGGGAGTGAGACTACCCTCCCCATCAGCCCCTGTCCCCAGTCCCTCTCTTCACCAGCCTGCACAGGCACCAGAGCAGCAGGCAGGACATTTGTGTTGGCTCATTATGGAATAATCTAAACTCACCCAGAGATGGACTGGTCCAGCGCGAAGCTCAATCTCTTAATTCTAGGTTCCTAAGGAAGGTCCCAAGGCAACCCTGACGTGCAAAGCCAACTTGCAGAGGTCCTGCTCCTACTGGCTACAGTCCATTGGCACTGTCCGGGGCACAGCTTAGCTTCGCTCGTGCCCAGTAACGAGCTTGAAATGAACAATTTCCAGAGTGATCTGTTCATGCTTTCCACAGAGGGGGCCATTTCCCGGAACCTTGTGGAGACTTTCTTATTGCAGCTGTGTGTTTCCTTGACCTCTGGTGACCCCAGAGCTGGCCAGCCCCTCCCTTCCATGACCTTAGGAAGAAATTGACAGTTTGGATATGAAGTATCCCCAAATCTCCCCCCCAAAAAACTCTTGTGTTAGACAATTCAGTGGGAGTGTGCCCTTGGAATGTATCTTGTCCCTGGATCTCTCTCTCTCTCTCTCTCTCTCTCTCCCTCTCTCGCTCTCTCTCTCTCTCTCTCTCTCAGAAATACTTCTCTGCCATGCCTTTCCACGATGATGCTCTGCCTTACCCCAGGCCCAGAGCAATGGAGTCTGCCAACCATAGACTAAACCTCCAAAACTGAGCCCCAAACAGGATTTTTCTTCTTTAAGTTGCTCTTGTCAGGTATTTTGGTCACAGTGATGAAAAGCTGACGGACACAAGAAGAAAGACAGTCGTCATTCTTCCACCTTGCCCTCCCTCTATGCTGTTTAAGGTAACAGTCAAAGAGAAAACGGCACTTTAAGGACTCCAAGGTGGAAACAGGACACCAACTTCCATGCAGCAGCATGCTGGACTCACTGAGCAGGTGGCTGCAGAAAAGGGATCTAACTGTTACCCTGTGCTGCCATCCCCTCACAGTGACATCTAGGGACCTGGCCATTGCCTTCGGTGATTAATACTGTCTACAGGGTTGATGGGGAGGCCAGGGACCCCCACCCCTGCTGAACCTTTGGATGCTAGTGGAAAGACCAGAGGAAGCCGAGAGATACTTTCTCTGTTTCACACCAGAGCTGTATTCGAAGTATCTAAAGAGCCTCTTGGAAGTGACCATACAAGAGAAAAGTTCTGAGATAGGGTGGACGCTGGGAGGGCTCAGGACAGCTACTTCTTCACTCACACCACACTTATTCCCTCTCTGAGCATTCAGCTTCTTCTAGAGTCCAGCCATTGTGAGTCCTGGAGGCGCAGAGCTGAATAAAATTGAATTCCTTCCCTCAAGGAGGTCCCGCTCTAACAGAAAGAGAGCTGGAAAAGTGAGGGGAGCCATAGGGGCTGGATACAGAGTCAGAGGGGAGCACCGCAGTCAGGTAGGAGCGGGCAGGAAGCAGACCCTTCCCAGGTGAGCAGACCCTGAAATGAGAGGCAGAAAGACCCCAAGAGCAGGAGAGAGGAGAGAAGTTTGCCAGGGCCTTCGTGCAGGGCTTGCTGGGCCAGGAAGGAGCATTTCCCACACTGTACCCAGAACAAGGTGGCCTGGAGAGAGGACTGTGCCCAGCTGCCACCGCACACCCATCCTCCAAACACAGTCCCAGATCACTGGGCTGACATCACCAGCTCCAAACAGATGAATAAAAAACTAGTTGAGCTTGGCTAAGTAGCAGCAGAACCATTCACCAGCAGAACCAGGTAGGTGTGGCTGATCAGCAGTGCAGCCTGGCCCAGCTGAGGCTGCCGCTATGTTTGGGTGGCCCAGGACACAGCAGGTGGGCAAAATCTATCCTGTGGTAGCTTCAGGTTTTGCGCATAAGCCACCCCAATAAGGCTCTCTCCCTCTAAATGTGGTGCTGAATTGCATCTAGAGTCACTGTGCAATTTGTTCAATTCGCCTATTTTTCACTTTCTTTTCTCTTCTAAAATCTCAATAATAGCTTAAATGTTCAATGGCATGTAATTTCCAGTTTTCTACCCATATCATGTGCAGCCTTACCAAAAAATTGAGAGTAGAAGCATTAAAATGGAAGTCATTATAATAATAATATACTTTCTTTGAATCAATACATCTAAGGTATTATTTCACTATGTAATTATAAAAATGATAAGCCAAATATTATATATCTTGCTTTTCACACCAAGACTTCAAGATCCAGTGTGTATTTTACACTTTACAGCAACATCTCAATTAGGGTTCTAAAACTGTATCAGAGAGCTTTGATAGGTATCATAATATTGACAGTTCAAAAAAGAGATTCATTTATCTTGGTTTTTCAAAACATACTTAAAAGTTTGTAGCACTGGTTGTATTTCAAGTACTCCATAACCACATATGGCTAGTGGCTACTGTGAGTACTGAGTAGCACAGGGCTAGAAGGTAGGAAAGCCCTGGAAATATCTAGAAGTATCTAACAGTATGTAGAAGAATACAGAAGGGCAGAAAGATAACTTAGCATAGCTCTCAGTCACATATCAAGAATCCCTTGAGTACTTCCTTTGGAATGATGGTCTTGGGTTCTGATTGTGCCTCTGGCATTTATTGGCTGTGTGACATGAAACGAGTTAGACTCCCTCAACCTGTTTGCTTCTCAGTTAAATGGGGGTAACAAGATTCACTCTGTAGGATCCTGGTGGGACGTTCACTCTCATAGATTCAGTACATAAGCAAAATTGGTAGAGATTATTAAATAATTGAGCCTCAATTCTAAGGCAAGAGCCTTTCCAAAGCCTCTCTTTATGTTCAGCAGAACATTTCATCCAATTCAGAGACAAATCAAAATGATGAAAAGATGGCAAAAAAAAAAAAAAAGAATAAATTCAAGTAATCACTAGGCTCCTGTATCTTTGGCTGGAGAGGAGCAGCCCCTTTTTATCACATTATCTAATTTACATTCTGTGGATGGGAACCTTATTCATGATTGTTTGAGTAATAGGAAACAGGGGCTAAAACTGATTGTGCCAACTCTGCATGCTGCAGTATGTCAGCTAGGTCTCATCCCTATATAACTTGTAGGCGGTAGCTTCTGTATTTCAGGTTCACAGAGAAGTGACTTTGGTACCAGCACCTCATGCAGCAGACCAGCTAACATGTGGGAGAGCTGGGATTCAGCCCCACAGATTGCAAAACATCAGAAAAATCAGGAGTAGCATTTAGATCTCATGTTGATGTTTTCTCTGGACATTGATTTTTTTTCTTACTAGTGGCCAGTGACTAATCAGTTATTTAGGTATCAACTGATTTTTATGACAACTATGTTTAATTTTAAAAGAGAAAAGAATGGGAGCTTGGCTTAATTATTCCACTGGCTCTCACATGTGGCCGAGAGAAGCCCCCAGCCTGAGGACGGAGCTTGCAGAGTGCCTAGACCATTAATTGTGCCCTTTATTTGGTGGTTCTTTTGATCCAAAGAGTGCAGTAAGATCTTTTTTTAATCCACGAAAGCTATGCTCCAGATAGCACTAATCCCACAGGAATTTCATTTTAAAAATAAAAATGTCCTCATGGAGTTATGTGCAAGACGTAACCACAAGTGTGACCATCATGACACTGTAATAGTAACTTTAAAAAAATGGATGGGAATTGCCCAGTGAGAAAAGATCATATAAATAAGTGTGGCTAAGTTTGAAAGATGGGATATTATGATATAATTAAAGATGATAGTATGAAAGAATAATCAATGTAATGGAAAATATCTATTATCTTTGGGTAAACAGGGAAAAAGCCAATGACCAAAAACAAATAAATAAATAAATCAAGGGTATTGAATTTGTTTCTATCGCATTAAAACAAAAATTTACCTTGTTACCAATGCTGCACATGAAGGTAGATAACAAATGTGAGGAGTGTTCCTTCTGGTCCAGAGCATGTGATGAGTTATTTTTATTTTCTCCTTTGTGTGGTCATCTATAGTCTTCTCTATATTTTTTTCACTTCTATAAAGAAACTGTATGGATATTGGGACCGGATATTGGATTTATCTTTAAAAGCTTCATTCAACACATTGGATGTAACATGAGTCTTCCAGTTTTAAAAAGCTCTGTGTATTAGTATGTCATCCATAACGTCCACGAGGTGTTTTTCCTACCATGCTCCCGGAAGCAGGTGGGATCCAGGCTGACTACTCCACCAGGGACAGTGAACACAGAACCTAGGGCTCAGGAGACTTTTAGGGGCCCACAGAAACATTTTCATTTCCTTTAACATTGGAAGGAACACATGAATACAATCCAGCGTGGAGTAAATCTGTGTTTATGCTAATGCACCCAAAATAGAACTTTTTTAAAATATTTTTTTATTTGTTATAATTCAGGAGAGGACCTGGCAAAAGCAAAGGTGTGTGAGACCCACAGAAGTCACATGCAACCTTGGGTGGGACCACCATCATTCCACAGAAAAGAGACCCAGACTTGAGAAACAACCCTTGCTTAAGCTGCCCAGTGGAAGAATCTGGATTCTCACTCTAGTCCATGGAGGCTCCACCTCTGGCCCCTTTCTTCTTCTAACATTACCTTTTGAACACTTTATTTTTCAGCATCTCAGTAGAGCTTCATCATGTTATTTTCCCCAACAGGACCAGGGTATTTACAGAACTGGGCCCCTTTCCTTTCTTAGCTGCCCTTGAGATCAGGTAGGTCTGCCTGAGCCCTGCATCGACCACCACGTGATTGGTGGAAGCTACCAACATGTCCTGGCACGAGTCGACATCCTGTCTGCATCTCTCAGCAATAGTCTTAGTGGGCAAAGTCTATGAAATAAGAAATGAGTCTTCATTCATGAGCACGCTGTCACTGGCTAGTGTCAAGTCCCCTGAGGTTTGCAGGCGCATGATGGGATCCAATTAGTTTAATTTAATACCAGACTGGAGTACCCCTAAACATGCCCATTTAATACCAGACTGGAGTACCCCATTTAATACCAGACTGGAGTACCCCTAAACATGCCCGTTTCAAAGCGTCTCTGTAAAGTTTCAATTTCTGATTGAATAAGAATCACAAAATGGAAAGATGGGAAGGACAGTGGGATGAAATAAGCACTCAGCACAGCTAAGGTGCTGCTGTCATGGGTCAGGAATTGGTAAACTTCAGTTGTAAGGGAACGAGAGTAGATATTTTAGGTTCTGTGAGACACACAGTCTCCATCACCACTGTTGAGCTCTGCTGTGATAGCAGGAAGGCAGCCATGGTCATTACATAAACAGGAGAGGGACAGGATTCCAATAAAACTTTATTTACAAAAATAAACAGTGGGCCAAATATGGTTCACTGGCTGTAGGTCACCAGTCCCTGGTGATAGTTTTTATTGCCATTTGTGATCCAGATAATTCTATGGATTGAACACAGATTTGTCTGATTTCCCCAAACTCATTATGACCTCCAACGCCCTTGTGTTGGGGCCCTAACCTCTTCTCTGACATCACATCTTCCATGCTTCAGACTGACAAAAGACTCTCCAGACAAACTGAGCTCTTTCCCACTGCATCTCCTTTGTCCTCACAGTGCCCTCCCCTAGAACAGGGTCACTAGATTTAGCGAAGAAAAATGCAGGTGACTTTTATCTGAAGTTTGAATTTCAGAATAAACATTTAACCGTTCTTTTAGTGCGAGTACATCCTATGCAGTGTTTGGAACATGGTAAAAATAAATAAATATAAAATAAATACTGAAAATTGTTGTTTATGTGCAATTCACATTTATCTGGACGTCCTGTATAATACTTGGCAACTGCCTTGGAATACCCTACCTCTCGACTTTTGTCTACTTCTCCTTACTTTTCTGTGTAGACATCACCCTTCAAGTATGCTTTGCTGGCTGCCCTATTTAGTTGGTCCCCTCCCAGGTACTCGACGACTCCAACTCTCATTTTCTTCGTATCTGATAATATCTTATTATTTGTTTGCATAACTGGGATCTGCTTCTCTGTGAAGCAGGGAACTTTTACTCCCTAATATATCCCTAGTGCCTCAATATGTCTTTATTCATATTAATCCAATGAGTGAACAAAATAGTGATATTTAAATCATATTCACCCAGAGGCTAAATATGACCAAAAGGGAAAGAGATATGAGAAACGCTGCCATCTATTAAGGCCCAAGTGTATACCAGGTACAGCCCAGGCTACTTGCTCTCTCCTAAAATCCAAAAGTTCTATCTTTAGTTCAAAGAGGTGGAGACAAAGGAGCTCTGTCCTGAAATCTGTGTGACCCACTCAGGGTCTTAAAGGCAAAGTGGTAGAGGTGTCCTTTTTAGCCCAAGACTTGAAAAACCCCAAAACCCCTAAAAATCTGAGAAAATCAAACATGGGGGTACTTTCTTTGTATTTCATTTTGTTGGAGTACAAATAAGCTAAAAAAAATGTCTGACCCTTATGAAAAGAAAAAAAAAAAAACACTTCACTTTGATGTCACTCACTAAATAACTTCTTTTAAGCTAACTCTTAGGAACTGCACAGTACGCTAAACAAGTCTCAAAATGTGGTTTTGAAAATAAAATAAAGCAAAGCAAAATAGTGCATTAGCCCCGCTTTGTTTTTCTGGAAGCCTCTGTCCTCCACACAGGATGAACTGTAATCCCACTTTGCCATGTTCCCATGCAGAGCTCCCTGGGCCACGTGGGCCAACTTTCTTTCCCTCTTCTCTGGCTTAGTGTGGAATGTCTGTCATTTTCCCTTGGGACATGTCTTCCAATCCAAAGAAGCTAAGAAGTGGAGAATAGTCAGGTACATAGGACTAAGTGAAAGATTCCAGTCTGAAAAGCTCTGTAGACTGTGACGCCAGCTCTCTCATGTTCCAGAAAAGGCAGAACCTTGGAGACAGTAAAAAGATTAGCACTTGCCAGGCCCCAGGAGAAAGAAAGAGTGAAGGTGGAGCACAGAGGACTTTTAGGAGAGTGAATCTGCTCGGTATGATACTAGAGCAGGGGACATGTGTCAGTTTATCTCTGTCCAGCTCTACGGAATATGCAGCACCAAGAGGGACCCTGATGTAAACTACACAATTTGGGCAATAATACTGTGCCAAGATAGGTAGCAAATGTGCCACTCTGATGCAGAGATGTTGAGAATGTGGAAGCAGGGCACGGGAGGGACAGGGCAGATGGGATGTCTCTGTACCTTCTGCTCTATTTTGCGGTGAAGCTAAAACTATTGTTACAGACAAGAAAAGCCAGCAGTCACTTTTCCTCTCGCTTCCTCGTGTGGGGAGAGTGTACCTGCACGTTGCAGCTGTGTTCAGCAACCTGGCCGCGCTCAGATGTTTTTGTTTGCCTCTGCTGTTGCCCAAAGTGGGTGCCGTGTCCTTTGGTGGCCTCATGCCCATAAAATCACATATAAAGTGACACACACTTTGTTCACCATCCAAGAACACTGATGCACTTCTATAAACTGCACATCTGAAGGATCAATCTTATTGATTTTGTTTTTTCCAAGTGCCTCTGTCAGAATGAACACAAAGAATTAGCCTGTCTCCCCAATCCATAGGCATGTTATTGGATTACTGCACTTTTGCAAGGGCTGACCACATCACCATTGCATTATTATTATTATTTTTCTTAAAGAAGAAACAGAAGAATTGTCAAATAGGTTTAAGTAGAAAATCATGTGTAACATTCTTTTACAAATTATCTGAGTTCACGAGTTCTTCCAGGAGGACTCTCCATGGAAAGTGAGAGTGGAAAACATTTAAAATTTTTTATTTTATTTTTTTTGCCAGAGATTTAAAATACCTTGGATCATGAAAGAAAACAGAGTTTGCAAAGTAGAATTGCCCAGTCTGTTAATGGTTAATGGTGATGTGCCCATAGCTGGCCCCCTCAAGCTGCACCCCTTCCTCACCCCAAGATGGGTTGGCTTAGATTTTCCTCTGAATTACAGCCTCTGGGATGGAAATCTCTCTGGCTCCAGAAATTCACCTCACTGTGCTGTTCTTATTTGGCCTGTTTGTTTCTTCAAAGAGAAACACAACAGCCCCAACCCTCCTAGAGCAGACGTGAAGATAAGAAGTGGCAAGAGAGACCAGAGAGACCCCGCTTGGGTCAGCGTGGCTAGGTCTGCAAGCCTGAGGTGGCTTTGCCAGTGTTCCCCTGCTGGCCTGAGTCTCAAGCACTCAGGCCAGGAATGAGGGCCAATGAGAAGGAGTCACAGGCGCTTCTTACCACCAGTGGCCGTTTCCTCTGCTGCCCTGATTTCTGGAAGTCTGCATGTTTGTGCTGATTCTAATGTAAGGGAAAGCTGGCTTTGTGACAGCGACGGCTGACGGCTTGTTCCACGGAAGTGTTCACTTCTGTTATTTCCCTCCTTTCAGCCTCCCCCCGGCTCCCTCTGGATGGGCCCAAACTGCTGTGTTTGTCCAGCGCTAATATTAAACCTGGGCGGCCCTGCAATGGCCCACACCACCCCAGGCACACACCTTCCCAGGCAGGCAGGAATGTGCCCTCTCCTGGGGGGGGACATTAATTCCGAGCTCGGCCCACATTTAGCCGGGTGCATTTCCTGCGCAAACAGTGCTGACATTTATGAAATCTAATTTAATAAATGTCTATGATATAGCACTCATTAACATACCGCAAAATAGCTCCAGAGTAGCCCATTTTAATCAAATAAATTGTTGCTGCTGTTACCACGGCCTGATCCTTTATTAAGAGGAGGTTGTGGCACCCAGAGGGGCTGGAGTTTGTTGGGGGCCCTGTGTGAGGACCCCACAGCTCCACCCGACCAGGCCGTGAGGGGCTCCCGCCTCTCCGTGTTTGCTCCTGATATGAGAAGGTGAAAAATGCTGATCATATATTATCTCCATAAATCTTGCCGACAGTAAGTCACAGAACCTCGTGCCCTTACATATGGCAAGTGCCCAGGGAATGTGTTGCCATGTGTGAGCAGCAGTCTCAGAAGAAAAAAAAAAATTCTGTTGCATATGAAAAACTTCCAGGACTGTATTCTGTGCCTTGAGTGAGCAAGCTTCTTGCTTCTCCCCACGTCCCTTGTTTTATTTATTTGTTTTTTTCTTTTCTTTCTCCTCAGCCTCTCACCACAAGGCTGCCTGCTTTTTTATTCCGAATTGCCATGGAAGAATTCCCAGTGCACTAATTAGGAAATTTTGTGGTTTGCTAAACTCCCCTTTCTGCCTGTCACACAGAATGAGTGGATAATCACCCCCAGCCAAGGCAGGGACAGGTACTGGGGCTTTTGTGCACAGATCAGGGGCTCCTTTTTTCTCCAGAGCTGTTCCCAGTTGACCGTGAGGCCCCTGCCCCATAGCTGCCCCAGCTAATGAGAAAGGCTTGTTTATTTTTTAAACTCAACTCCTTTTCCTATCTATCAGCTAAATTAAAGGTGACGGGGGAAGATGGTCTCTCAAGCCCAGTGGGGCTGAAGCCTCTGTCCTTGAAACAATATAAGATGGAACCATCCAGCTTCAGGCTAGTAAAGAAAATTGGCCCCTATTTTCTGACTTCAGCCAGTTGCACACATGAGATGAGGGAAAGCGGAATCTTTTCTTTTTCTTTTTTTATTTAAATGATTGCATTATCTGTTGCTTCTCGCTCAGAGCCAGGCTTACACTGGGGAGAACACCCGCCCATAGGCAAGGCCACTGATGCCGGGGTCTCCTCAGGGTAAAAGCAAGCACAGCACCCCTGTGGCTTATCATTTTCTAAGAATTCCCAATTCCAGGCTCAAACACGGATGCTTTATCTTAGAAGTAACATGTGCAGGGTCTCTTCAGCAGCTTCTTATCAGGACCGAGAGGGGACACTCCTTTCCTGAGATACTTTATCCAAAACTCATAAACAAAACCAAGCTCCTGATATTTGGTCAACAAGAGAAAACACTTGGAAAGCCAGGCGGGAAGTTGAGGGCCATGGTGTGGGGGTGGAGGTGGGTGGATGACCCTTCTGCACCCAGAAAGGGAAGTTGGTCAGGCGCAGGGAGGCTGGGAGCCCCAGCACCCGCTGTTCCCTCTGTCTCTCTTTCCTTCATTTCTCTTCCCCTGTCGTCCCATGATCCTATACAGGATGCCCATCTTGAGGACCATCTGGCCCCCAACCCAGAAGAACATAACACAACCAAAGAGCAAGCGTGGACCTTCGCCTCATCTGCAGAGCCTGGCTGAGGGAGAGAAAACTTACCCTCTTTACCCTCCAAGTAGGGTGGAGACGGGGGCTGGCAGGAGGCCTCTTGGTATTTGGCACCGACTGTCAGACAGACTGACTTGGTGCTATTCTTGTGCTAATTATTTTATCAAGTGATATTTGATTGTTTCTATAAAAGGTTTATGTCAGTGTAATTCACCGCAGGCTTTTTAAAGACCTCAAGATGCAAGAACGAAATGCACCCGGAATCCATTAAAGAATTAGGTTCTATTACTGCCCCAGTCTGCTGAAGGGGCCTCAAAGAGAAGGGGAGTGGCACTGTGCTCCCCCCACTTCAGAACTCCTGCTCTGAGAGGAGAGAGAAACCTCTTTGTTGGCGAGTGTCATTCTTAACAAGTCTTGGGAATTCTGGCTTTTTGGAAAAATGTGTTTGCCTGGATTCTGGTTTTCCTAACTTGAAAATAAAGCAGGTGTGCTGATAAGAATATTCTGGTGGCTGTCGTGGGGAGCACTATAATCCTCCCTTTCCAGAGAGCATGCTGCTCCCATCGGTCCTCCCAAACAGCAAGGCAGATCTTCCTCATCTCCCCTTTTCCCATCCAGAAAAAGTCACAAGCCAACAATGTGGCTTTCCCAATGTCACACAGAAAGTGGCAACGCCTTCCAGGTTGTCCCAGGCTTTCTGTCCAGCAGTGTCCCTAATTCTACACTGATGTCTCATCTTTGGGCAGAGCTGGTACTCCACTAGGAATCTGGAGCACTGGGTTCCTCGGGCCTGAGTCATTTTTCCGCTCTCACTCCTGTTTCTTCATCTGTACAATTGGAAATGGGGACACTTCTGCCTGGATGATATGTACAAACTTATAGCTTCAAAATAAGATGCCATGAAAGTCACAATAAATTGTTGACTTTTTAGTAATTTAATCATCAACCACTTCCTTTTTTAATTCTCCGAATGTATTGAATCACAGTGACGAGAAACAGAAGCAGTGGCATTTTGAAGAGTTTGCACAAATAAAATGTGGTTATCATACTCATCTCTGTTGCACCAATATGGTGACACAGCCTGGCACAGGACACTGCCCAGTGATTCATGGGCAAATGAATGCATGGGGACAGCTTAACCCCGGTCCCAGAGTCCCCAAGAACCCTCCAGAACACTTCGGAATCAAGCAGCACTGAGGACCTCCATCCGGGTTCTGCTGCGCTCCTCAGCCATCTCCCAATGGTGTCCCTGTCTATAATTACTAGCAGTGAGTAATCGCCTCCATCCTGGGCTGCATGCGGAGGCTCAGGGGCACATGCAGCAGCTGCATCCAGCCCCAAGCCAGTACATCCCCTCTGTCACTGCTGCTGGGAGGGGACAGGTGCTGTGCTCCGGCGCACCCAGACACATGGCGCTCTGTTAACAGCAGACAGGGAAGGCCTCACCCGCTTTGTGGAAAGCTCAGATTTTATGGGGAGTGACATTCCAAGGTCTGTAATATGTTCCAAAGGATTCAAGGGCGTGGCCCCCACAGGAAAGAGGGAAGCCAAGCTGACCCTTGTTGAAGGGCCTGTGACTTGAAAGAAGTCCTTGCTTTGTAGATGAGGAAACTAAAGCTGCAATACATGGAGTAACTAGCCCTGGTGGCAGACAGCTAGAGAGGGGAGGGTCCAGGAACCAAAGTCAGGCCAAACAGACTCATAGCCCGAGCTAATAGGGCCACAGGCAGGAATGAGGGAGGCAGAAGCGCTGTCAGTGACCTGGAGGCTGCAGAGGCTTAGGACACTTCAAAGTTGGAGAAAGATGATCCAGGATGTGAGCGCTGACCATGGTGAGCTGGTTTCTCCCCCCGCCAGCCTCAATCACACACTGACCACTCCTAATTTAGGAAGAGCTCTCTGCCCTATGTACAGCTTTGCTTCGAGGCAGCAGAGGAGGCTCTGAACAGCTGGACTCCTGAAATTCCCAATGATGTCCCTCCCTCTCTTCTTTTTTTTTTTTTTCCTTTCTTCTCCAAAGATACATTGACTTTCCATCTCACGCCAGCCACTGTACTAACTGCTAATGCAAAAGAATGCAAAACTAGCAGCAGCTGTGCCCATGTGGAGCTTGGCCTTGAGGTAGAGGCTCCAGCTGCATGCCAGGATTTCCAGTTCTCCCCTGCCTCCGGGCGCATGACCCCTTAGGTTGACATGGACACATGACTGGTTTTGGCCAATGAATGTGAAAAGACATAAGCATGTCACCTTCGGATGGAAGCACTGGAGAGCTGGGGCAGGACACCCTTGGGTCCCTCTTTCCCTGCCTCCATGGCTGAAGACATGGATTCAAGTGGAGAAACCATAGATTTGAAGAGTCTGGAAAGCTAAGCTGAAACATAGACAAGTGTCCCAAAGAGGTCCCTAGCCTCAGAGTGGATACTATATGCTTGGTATTTTTGTTTTAGGTTCTGATATTTGGAGCTTGTTTGTAATTGCAGCTTAATACAGTGCATCCTGATTAATGAAAGTGCTTTCCAACCCTGTTCCTCTTTGTGACTTCTCTCTGGCCATATCTTTTCTATGAGAGTTTGCTTTTCCTTCTCAATTTTGCATTCCTTGAACTCAAAACTGTCTTATTCACCTCTGTATCCTGGCTTTTGGTTCAGAGCCTGGTGAAGAACAGGAGCTTGGCAAACATTGGCTACTAAGTGGGCAAGAGAATGAGTGAACCAAACTTCTAAAACCACAGAGCTGGTGAGGGCTGCATTTGGCATACAGCACTGATCAGAGAGGTATGGAAAGGTGGCTGGTGAACTTAGGTGGCTGAGATCAGTCCAGCTGATGGTGGACCAGGATTGGAACTCAGTGTGCCGATCACAAAGTTCATAGCGTTTTGTTCTACCACACCCACTGACCTTCCCTAGACTCAGGGTCAGTGTGCAGAACTTTCTTGTCCTGTGGGTCATGTGTCCTGCTGATGTGCCTCATCCCTAGCAGCCCCCCTTCCCCTGGGGTAGTTGGGATTGCCCGTGGGAAGATCGCTGACCATACGACTACCATGAAGGAGATGAACAAATATTACTTGAATATTTACTAGGTTCCAGGCACCTGGTCCCACAGTGGACATTATCTATGAGGGAAATACATACATTATTGACATAAGTTATGTCCCTGAATTCTCAAAACCCTATGAAGTAAGTTCCATCCCTATCCTTGGATTAAAGAGAAAAAGCACAGAGAGGCAAGTGGATCAAAGTCACACAGCTCTTAAGCAGCGCAGCTGGGAGTTGAACCCAAATAAGTATGACCCTATAACAAGGCTTCTAGCAACTCTTATGCTGCATCTTGCTGGAGGAAACACACGTGTGCATGAGTTGTGTGTGTGTGTGTGTGTGTGTGTGTGTATGACAGACAGGCAGAGACAGAGACCAACTGCTTGGGGGCTGGCAGTGACATAGGAATAACTCTTTAGGACTAGCTGTTTATCCAAGTTTGTCACTTGTGTTTTTACAGGAAGCTGTAAGGACTTCCTGCTTGAACTCTCACAGATGCTGGCCCTGATAATTCCCCTATTTACATACCTACAGGGCAGGGCGAAGCCCTGAGCTGCTGACTCTTGTGGGATTTCAGGACAAGTCCTGATGGATCACCTCCTCCCTATTATCTCTCCTGGCCTCCCCGGGGCTCTTGGCTGTGCATGGGGGAGGGCAGCCTTTCCTCTGTACTTGGTGTGCCTGTTAATCCCTGGGCTGGGCTCTCTTCACTCAGGTCACCTCCTTTGCTGCTAACGGGCTGGCCTTGTCTATAGGAACTGCTAGCCCCATTTTTACAGCTGAGGGAATAAGACTCAGCTTGGAGCAGTGGTTCTCAGCTGGGCAATCAACCCCACTTGGGGGAGACCAAGGAGGCAGAGGCCAGGAATGTAGTTCAATACCTGCCGTGCACAGGATAGCGCCTGCAATGAAGAACTACTCAGTCCCAATGTCAATGGTGCCCAGATGCAGAAATTTTGCCTTAGATACTTAATAGAATATCCAAGGGCCGGGACTGAATTTGAACCCATGTCTTCCAAAGCCAGGCCCTCCTCAAATGGAGACAAGACAGACACGAGACTCCTGGACTTTGAGGTCTTGTGGGAAACTTTCAGGGCAAACAAAATAGAGGACATAGTGGAAAAGCAGGGCCATGGTGGGAACCGCAACAGAACAGGGCAGGGACTGATGTGAAGGTGAGCTCAGCAGAGGCCTCTGGAAAAGGCAGAGTCTTGAGGGGGGGGAAGCTAGAGAAGGTAGGTTAAGGAGGGCATTTCCTTTGGCTGCAGGTGAAGGTCTCTAAGACCAATACCTCAGGGGCAGCTAAGTGCAAATCAGTTCCAACCTCCCTAGGGCACCACATAAGATCCTTCACTATCTGGTCCTGGCCTCCCAGCCTCCACCCAGACCCCCTTCACACCCAAGTGCAGGAGCCATCAACAATCTCTTGGGTCATCCTGGTCTGTAGCCTTAGTCTGTGCTCTTGGCTCTGTGAGAATGCCCTTCTCTGTCTGGGCAAGATGAACTGCTCTTTGCTCTGATATAAGCAATTTAAGTGCTGCCTCCTCCAGGCAGCCTTCCTAGATCTACCACACTCTTTCTTCTCTGCTCTCATCCCACATCAGTACCCAACACACCACAGGCTGCTGTGGCCGACTCCTGGGAAGAGAAAATACTCAGAATAAAACTGTATCATAGTTGTTGTTATTCTCTAAACAATGTGGGATAACAACTATTTATAAAATTATATCCCATTAAAGACTAAAGTAATTTGGAGATGATTTAAAGTCTGCTGGAGGCTGTACACTGGTTATAAGCAAACACCATGCCATTCTGTATCAGGAGCTTGAGCATCAGTAGGCTTTGGTACCCTCAGAGGTCCCAGGGTTCTGCCCTGTAAGTACCGAGGGACAACTATTTCCTTCCACCTATGCCTAGCACTGGGCAAGACTCATGAAGGTGCCCTAGTTACTTACCAAGTAGGCGTATTGAATTGAACTAGATGAAGACCTCTTGCAAAGAGCTGGCTTGCAGGGACTTGGAGAGTGTTTGGAGTTGCTCCGTTCAATAGAGTGGTCACTAACTGCATGTGGGTATTTCAATCAATTGCCATGAAATAAAATTTAAAAATGCAGCTCGTCAGTTACACTAGCCACACTTGAAGCCTTCCATAGCCACCGCGGCTGAGGCTATGGTGCTGGATAGTGCAGACGGAGATGGTTTCTACAGTTTCGAGAAGGCCCACTGGGCAGCACTGGTCTAGCTCCTGAGCCTGTCCTTCTGCTCCTGTTTACACCCTCTCCCTCCTCTCTGAGGTTGCAGCAGCAGAGTATTGGGCAACTGAACCTCACTGTTCAATGCCAGCAGCTACAGAGGGATTTGGTGAGCTAGGGTCTGGGCAGGGTGATCACCACTCCATGTAAATCAAATTGCTGCTCGCAGGTGGGCTTGAGGCCTGCAAGGAGACCCCAGCGGCTTCTGTGTTAATACACAGGTACCTGTCATGGGAAAAACCCGAGCCAACCTACCCAACAAGCTGAACTCAGCTCCAGCGGGCTGTGCATGATTCAAAAGCACCTGGCAGACTCTGAAACACAGATGTCTCCGTCCTTTAATTGAAAATGTTCTGAGTGGGCAGAATAAGGACAGAGCTATTTGAGAGTCTTCTTGTACATGTTTCCTGAAAAAAAAAAAAAAAAAAGAAAGACAGACAGAAAATGGTTACTTTCTTTTCACATGACCATTTAGTTCGCTGATTCAGTTAAAAGGCATTTATTGAATCCCAAGATCAGTAGATTTCAAATATTATTTTTTTTTTCTCTTTGAAGTAGATCCTTCAAATACAAGCCCAATTTATAAAGCACATAAAAAGAACCGCAGCTCAGCTCAGGCTGAGAGTGGGGAGGGGAACGTGAGCCCCTCTTGTTTGGTCCCTCTGATGCCACCACACGCACCATTCTAGGCCACTCACTGTAGTCCACGCGGCGGCCCTGCCGGCCCCACCCATACGGTGCAGGGAGGCAAGCACAATTTGAAAACCTAGGTCTACTTGTAAACTTAGTTTGTAGAAAACATACTAGAGTATGAACATCTCTACAATTATAATAGAACATGCCTGTTTCTACGACTCTCTAATGGGCCAAGAGCTTCTCCTATGATGCCTTGCCTGATCTTGACAAGGGCTGGAAAGAGAGCTTTGGGTGCAGTGGCTTGTCTTATTCCTTTCTGTATCCCTACCCCCTAGCTTGGTTTCTGGCATACAGTAGGTGTTTAACATGTTGTTTGAGGGAGGGGGAACCAGAGAGGTTGCATGTGAAAAAGGAAAAGAAGGAAGGAAAGAGGAAAGCAAGGACGGGAGCTTGTGCAACATGATTCATTATTAGTTCCAGCTCATGGATACAGAAGCGGAGCTGCAGTGTTTTCAGCTTATTTATTTAAATGAGATAGTGAGCAGAGGGGCCAAAAGAGGACCCCGTGTCTTCCACCTGTAAAGTGCATGCCTTTCAATTATCCCCACATCCTCCTGGTTTGTGTTTGTAGGCCTGTACACCAAGTAACCCATCCTCCTGTGGGGAGCTTCTTAGTGCAAGAAACTGTGGCCAAAGGTCTTTCTCCCTCTGAGCGGGAAGTCCTCACCTAGGATCCTGGATCCTCACTCAGTCCCATAAAACCACTCATTCCTCTCCTCATGCTTGAGCTGCAAGCTGGAAGCCTGTGCCACGGGTGCAGATACAAAGTACACCAGCCAGCGGGCCTGAGGCACTGGAGTGGCCAAGCCCAGGAGCAACTGCCATTCAAGGGAGGCCAAACCCGATCTGTATTTAAATTCAACTGTGGCTCACGCTTGTAATCCCAGCACTTAGGGAGGCTGAGACAGGAGAATCGCGAGTTCAAAGCTAGCCTCAGCAACAGCGAGGCACGAAGCAACTCAGTGAGACCCTGTCTCTACATAAAGCACAAAATAGGGCTGGGGATGTGGCTCAGTGGTCGAGTGCCCCGGAGTTCAATCCCCAGTACCAAAAAAAAAAAAAAAAAATTCAACTGTCATGACACCAGGGTTCCTATGCATATTCCATTTTTACAATGAAGCTGTATGTCTGGAATTGGGGGAGGATCTCTGACACGGTGTGGGGCAGGGGGGATGAGCACCAGCATGTGGTCCTGTGATCACCGGCGAGACGTCCCGAAAGGAATGTGCTGCTGTTCCCAGGTCATGCTGTGGCTATGATGTTAGGAATAATTAAACTGTGCGTTCAGTGAAGTCCCAGTCGCAGGAACACGATTGCATGATCTCCCCCCACCTGGGATGCTCTTGCTTGCTCGCGTGCGCGCACGCACACACACACACACACATAAACTTTCAAAGGGCTTGTAACAGAACAAAGCTCAGTTTTTACTATCGCAAAATCTTTATGGATTGCCATCCTTGAGGTGAAGTTATATCCTTTATGGTCACATTTTGGTAGTTTCCTTAAATTATTGAAGGCATTTCGTAGGGCCTGCACTCTTGGAACAGAGCTGGGAAAGAGGCCCCTGTCCCCCGTCTGGAGGTGGGTTAATGATGGTGTTCCTTGTGCAGTGTGTCCAGGACACCGAGGTTAATAAAACCCGTAGCTCTTCTTCATGGGTGCCAGGGGATGGTTAATGTTCAAGACTGTGCAGGACCTCGGCTTAATGTTCCATATGAAGGATAGCGCTGCCAGACGACACCCTCCCCGGTGCCAGCCTCGCATATTAGCCTGCGCTGGAAAAGGGGCCGAGCAAACCAGGGAAGTTAGGTGCTTCTTGCCCCGCTGAGTGTGAGGGCTGGTGGCTTCATCGCCTGGCTGTCTGAGGTCAGCTTCTCTATCTGCAGAGATCTCTGCACAAGGAGCTGGTTGAACTGGATCTGGGGTGAGGGCAAATCTCTCCAGTCCTGGTACTCCTCCTTCTTCCTCTGTCCCTGGAAGTGCAGAAACAGGCTCTGCCTTCCTGAGGCACATGTACATAGAAAGTTCTGGGGATCTGTATGGTGGAACATCAGTTTTATGAACACAAACATAGGCTTTGGGTCACTGGAAACTGGAGTCCTAGCCCAGTGTCAATATGCCACAGATAGAAAGTTTGTTTCCTCTTGAAATTCCTGCACTGAAATTCAAACCCCAATGTGATAGTGCTCAGCGAGTCCTCATGGTTGGGGTCTGTGCCCTAGGGGGATCCCCCATCTGCCCTGCAGCAGGAAAGCACCATTTATAAGCCAGGAAGGGCCCCTTGCCAAACCCTAAATTTGGATCTGCTGATGCCTTGATCTTGGACTTCCAACTTCCAGAACTGTGGAAAGTAAAGCCCATTGTTTACAAACCTGTCCATGGATGGTATTCTGTTGCAACCTCCCAAACAGACTAAGACCAAGCAGAACCCTTGGCTCCTTGGGCCAGCTGCCTGTCTGCTCCATCCTTACTTTGACTCCTACTCGAAACAGGATAGCAAAGCAAGGAGTTGACTCAGGAGTGACCCTGGGAGGCAAGAGCAGGAGAGTGGGGACAGCAACAGCTAAGGCATCGATGAGTCACCATAGATGACTGGAGGCAATCCCCCTGCCTCAGGAGGCAGCCTCGAAAGTGAGCCTCAGAGTTGACTTACTGAGGGAAAGGGAGCCAGGGCATTTATACACCAGGTCCTGCCAGTCACTGGCAGAAGGTGGCCCCTGTGCTTCGCCTGCCCATGGCAGAGTGAGGTCCTGCAACCAGAGAAAGTCTTGGACAGAGATTCTCATGACACTGGCCTTTGGAGGTGAGCACGGCATACCCTGACAGGGGAAGGCCTAGGTGGAAGTGAGAGGCATCTCTGTCACTTTGATTTGCTACCTGAAGTTCAAAGTTCTTCCTCCCTACAATGAGTCCAGTACTTGCAACCTCCTAGCACTGTCTTGAGGATTAAATGAGATAGTGCCCAATAAATATTAGTCATGATTATTGCTAGCCAAAAAAAGACATTTATTTACTGCAATTAAGGCCATAACTTAGACCTGGTCTAGTGAATCACTTCACTTGCATTTGAAGTTTGCTTCAGGGCTTAGATATTTTGCTGTTTTGGAAAATAGACATCACTGTATAGTTGGCATTAAAGGAAACTAGAGGGATAAATGGTGTCCAAGAGTGTGCTTTCCTCTCTTGGACAAGAACGCAGGGAGGAAGAGGTAACTTCCCCAAGCCATGTTGAAATGGGAGCAAAAGCAGGCCAGAGGCGCTGTCCCCCAGCTGGGCAGAGATGACCTCCTCAAACATAAGTCTGTAGTCCAGTCTGTCACTGCTCCGGGTTTCTGGGCAGAGTCCTTCATTTCTTAGACCACTGGACACTTTGTTTCTGTCAGGGGATTTCTTCATCCAGAGTGTGAAGCAATGCCCCTGTGTACGTGCTCAGAGCCTCTTACTCAGACTTCACCCGAACACAGGGACACACGCCAAAGTGTAGCTATCTCACATGGGCCTTCCATTCCTCAGTCTTTGTTCTGTCCCCTGGGGTCCCAGGATCAACCTGCTGGAGTCTTGAATGACATGGGTTTACAGTGTTGACATGACACAGTCTCTGCCATACTGCTGTGTTAGGGAATGTTGGGAAATTTGTATCCACAATGTCACCAGGGACAGAAGAAGGGACATTAGAGAGGTCATCTAAACTCAACATCTCCCAGCACCCAGGGACACAGCAACACTTTTGTGCATGTTGATGTGATTAGGTGTTGACCACAATCCCTCCCACCTGCACCCACATCCAAGGAAAAGGGGAATGAGTGAGCTAATGAATAAAAGGACTATGGAAATGCACAGAGAGGTGAGGGAGACCATGAAGGGAACCATAAGAATGGGAAAAAAATAGATCTGGAGATTTGCAATTTCATTAACTGCCACCCCTTGAATTGTGCTAAAAAACCAGGAAACCAAACCAACACTTCCAAGTAAATCTGAGATTTCCCTTTTTAGTTTTGCAAATTCAGTTCTTGCCTTCTGTCATCCACTGGGGAAACATCCCCAGTCTTACTCATAGTTATGAATAAATAGTGTTTGGGCTGTTAAAAAAAAAAAAAGAAGACAACAAAGAAAGCTTGCATCCTTTCTCATTTCAATGCGTGTCATGAATGGACTGCACAACACCCCATGCCGTAAGCAGAACTGGGCACCAGGCAGGAAGAAGCCTATCCTCAAGGCAACCTGAAAATTCTTAATGGGGAAAATTATTTTAAGTATCCAGACACTGAAATGCATGTCAAGATCTCCTACAAAGCAGATGTCTTCACCACTGGGTGAAGCGAATCAAAGTGCAAAGTGTTTCAAAACAATCCCAAGTGTTTCTGGAAGTGAGTGGGATGCACAGTACCCACCAGATAGTTGGAAGTGAGCGCAGTCATTACACTCCGGCTGCCACTTTATCCAGCAATTACCTTTACCAAGTGAGAAGCACCATGGATTGAAGACTCACAGCTTATCCTCCCCAGGAATCCAAGCCACAAAGAAAGGCATTCTGGGAAATCCCTTCAGGGTCCTGCACCTCTGGTTTCTATGGTGATGTTCCATCCTTGAGTCACCCTCCTGTTCATTCTTTTGTTCAGAAATGTATTTTAGGGCCTGTGGTCAACAACATCCGTGTCCCCATACAGGAGACTAAGCAAGCAATCACAACCCAGGACAGGTCTTGCTAGAATCCAGAGGCCAGTGGACACCTGCTCTAGCTTGGTGATTCCTTCAGGAGCTGGAATCAAGGCTAATGCCTAAAGACTGGCAATTAGAGTAGGAAAGACGGAGATGATCCTTGGCATGTGTAAGGCAGAGAGGTCTGAAAGTTGTGTTGCAGGACCCGCCTCACTCTCTGGAAAGGGGAGTGGTCCTGATGCTGAGACCTTCACATTCAATGCCTTCCCAGGGACTAATGCCCTGTCATTTTATCAGCCTTCTTTGATTAATATCTCAGGTGAGCACTCACAATTCCTAGGCACACATTCATCAGCAAATACCCAGCCCCTTCCCTGCTCCAGGTCTTCTCTTATTTACAGACACCTGGGAACAGAATGAGATGGAATCACTGGTGGTATGAGATGTATGGTTTAGCAGGAACCTAGAGATGCCAGTCAAGCCCATGCACTGAGTGAACATGTCAGAACGTTCTGGCCACCATGCCTAACCCTGGAGAACAAGGTCAGGGGGACTTAGCTATAAAAATTCACGTTCTACAGACGAGGAAACAGAAGTAGAGGTGAGGTCACCTGCCACATCAAAGAGGCAGAGTCTACCTGTGAAAGTCAGGATTTTACCCAAGACTATTGGCACCAGTGCCCTGGGCTTCTCCACCATGGAACAGGATTCTTATAAGTAGGAAAAGAACCTGAGGTTCCAGGCCTCCATGCATGCCCACCGGCCCCATTCATTCATGGTCTCTGAGGTCTCTTGAGGGTGTGGGTAAGGGCATCCCTCAGACCTTCAGAGTTCCTCCACATGGACCCCGAAGCTTGCACAGTTTCTGCAGGGAGAGGCCCTGGGAAAGGTCCCACCCCATCTCCAAGAAGCTGTCCCCTGCCCCTTTGGTCTGGTGCTAGTCACGGAGGTTCTAAGAACCTGCCCCACCAGGCAGCGGGCCCTTTGGCCTTTATCCGACCCACCCTGGCACCTCCAACCTTTCCCCTAAGGCCCCACTGGCCGACCTTGGCCTGTCTCTGGCCTGAGCTGGGCGCCAGCTCCACTCCTGGAGCTGGGCCAGTCCCCGCCCAGGCCCAGCCTCTCCCCCAGGCATTCAGGCCTCCTTCCAGGGCTTCCCAGTTACACCCCCCCACCCCCCCCACCCCCGGGGCCAATGTGCCTGCAGGTGCAAGAAACCCTCCAGAAGGATTTGCAGGGCTCCCAGAGGGAGGTGGGCCTGAGCTCTCCCCTGTCGGGCTCTCTGATGCTCCTGGGTTTAAGCCCTGCACAGCCACCTCCTCCTCACTAGTTTATGTCCCCAGATGCTGTGTGGAGCTGACACTTACCTCACCTAATCTTCACTTTTTCCCCAAAGGCCCTGTGGGGAGGGCCACACCCTCATTTTACAGACAAGTAAAGTGAAGATCAAAAAAAAAAAATTCTGCTCAAATCCTCAGGTAGCTGATAAGTGACAGAGTCTGGATTCAAACCCAGGTTTTCCTGACCCCACAACCTATGGTCCCAGTCACTTCATAGCTCTGTGATTTGGGGCGTGTCATTTTTCCTCATTGTCCTCCTCTGTCAAGTGGGGATAGCAAGAACACCCCACTTTCAAAGCTCTTGCGAAGGCAAAATGGAATGACCCTGGACAGGAGCAAGTAGTGCACCTGGAACCAGGCAATTGCTAGTGAGTGGTAACCAGCTGCTATTCACGGGTTATCACTGGGCTGGTTGAATCCACTTCTACAGGGAGTGCCCATCAGCCTCCCAGCTGGGCCTCAGCCTCTCTGGTCCTGGACTCTGCTCTTCTTTCATGCCTGGAAGTCTTAATTGCTTTGTTTTCCTTCTGATTTGCAGTCTGCACACCATGAGGACCAAAGACTTCTGCACTTATCTTCACTATTAATACTTCTGTGAGGGTATGTGCTGGATGCCAGAGTCGTATCCTGTTATTTCTTTTTTATTAAAGCTCTCATGTCTATTTTCCCCAACTAATTTAATGTCTTCAACTGAACTAGCTTATTTGACAGACAAATGGGCAGTTCAAAGTGCGGAGCTGTCCCAATCCCATCCCTCAAAATACATAGTGTCATTTCAGTAGATCCTGGATTTAAAAACCTGTTCTTTCACTCAGATGCTGTGTGACCCGCAGCAACTTGTTTAACATCTCTGAACTGTATTTCCTTTTCTAATTGGCAACAGAGGACAGAATGTGCAGAACACACTTTCCAGTGTTTTGCAGAGAGTTCAGTGAGAGAACGGCAACTCAGTGCCTGACATACAGTAGGTGCTCGGTCTAAGACTAAATCAGAATCCAGTGGGAGCCGAGTTAGAAGCCATGGGTAGTTTGGGGAGTGGAAAAAGGAATGAGGAAATGAACTTTCGGTGGATGAATCCACTTGGGAAAATGGAATAGTGGAGCAGAGTATGTCCTGAGCAGGAGCAAGGACCCAGCTACAATGTGTCCCCAGAGGGGCAGGACTTTGGGAGATTGCAGAGGGCAAGGTCCAAGGCCACTCCAGAGCCGATCTGTCACTTCCTGGTGAAACCCTCAGCCTTCCTTGAAAGCAGGGCCAGGCCTCCTTATCTGAGGCTCAGAGTCCGCGCCCAGCCGGACGCCTGTGTGAGCCACACTGCTGTGGTTATCAGACCTCTCCCCGCCACCCGTTCAGCCACCCAGACTTTGGACAGCATGGGGCTTGTATGTGGCAGCTCCTTCTCCCCTGGGGGATATCCCAGGCCATTTCTTAACATTCGTTCCCAATAAAAAAGGGTTGAAAGTCAACGGCTAGGAGGTCACAAATAGGACAGCCAAGGCCAAGATGCTGCTGGGGCGCCAGGACTCCTGGCTCCTACTTCCGGCTGGAGAATCTGTCTGAGCACATTGCAGGCAGTGATAATGTGGGACCTCTTTACTTTGCAGGGTGGTCTGGAATAGGATGGACAGATGCTTTAACACAGGTCCCCTCTCTACCCTTTCTAGAGGTGAGGAAACTGGGAAGCAAAGGACTAGATGCCTGGAAAGCTCGCCCCCCAGCATCTCATGGGCTCCTGTGCTGGGTTTGTGCTCTGAGCGCATCATGTATTATTTTACTAATTTCTCTCAATACCCTTACACAGTTGGGATGCTCCTGACCTCACTGGATGCCAAAGAAACTGTACTGTTTAAAAACTTGCTCAAAATCAACCAAAATTTGAAACCAAACAGCTGGTCTTAGAGTCTCTGTTTCATTCTGTGAACCACAAAGGGATGCTGCCTCGCCCAGTGCCTCCCTACAGTGGCACCACGGACATCCTGGGACACGCTGTTCTCTGTGGTGGGGTGTCCTGCCCACTGTGCTGTGCAGTGTGGAATGCTTCCCAGTCTCCCTGGCCTCCACCCCCTGGATGACAGTAGCAGTCGCCCCTTTTTTGTGACAGCCCAAAGTGCTTCTAGACACTGACTATCCCCTAGGAGTAGGGGAGACAGCCCTAGGGAGAGCTTGCTCTAGATCCAGGTCAAGCACTTGATGCTTATTACTGATTATGGTTATAATTGACATCATGGTTGTGAAATCTGGATCGGTGTCAAGTTCACATTTGGGCAGGTACTGACTCAGGTGAGCTCCAACCAGAGTGACCACATAATTTCATTGTCAAAATGAAGACCCTTTGGAGATGAACTTCTGTTAGGATATGGGCACCTTTGGCACCCTCATAAGTAGACTGGGAGGAATGTTTGCCCTGCTGTGGCAATTCCTTTCCACCTGCCCTCCAGGTAAAATGGCCAGGTGTGTGTGTGGCATTCTGCAACCTTGTATTTGTTATTAATGTCTTCATGTAGGGAGCTTTTGCTAGCTTATGGGCTCTAGAAAACACAGTGTTGACTCCTACCCTGTCCTACCCTCAGAGAAAGCCCTGGCTCAGCTGCATTCACAGACAAATCCTTGACTTGCTTAAATTTGGTGGAAAATGGAAAATAACCAAAAGAAGCTGGTGCCAGTTCTCTTTGCTCTCTGGCCAAGCCAAGACCATGATGTTAGGATTCTCACTATCATCACCTAAATCATGGAGACCAGGATCCACATGGAAACCTGCTTGGGAAGTACCTTTCTAGCCAATGCTGCTGAACTTCCTTTAACTGGGGGTGGTAGTGGTGCTGATAGAAGGTGGTGCTCCCTTCTTCCAACATGTGATGATGGCAGCGGCAGTGGTGGTGGTGGTGGTGGTGCTAATGGTGGTGCTGGTGGTGATGATGGTAATGATGGTGGTGGTGATGGTCATGATAGTCATGATGGTCATGATGGTGATGGTGGTGGTGATGGTGGTGCTGATAGTGATGATGGTGGTGATGATAGTGGTGGTGACAGTCATGATGTTGATGGTGATGGTGGTGGTGATGATGGTGGCAATGGTGGTGGTGATGGTCATGATGGCAATGGTAGTGGTAGTGATGGTAGTGATGGTGATGGTCATGATGGTGATGGTGGTGGTGATGATGGTGGTGCTGATGGTCATGATGGTGATGATGGCAGTGCTGCTGGTGATGGCAAGGACAGCAATGGTGGTGAAGGTGATGACAGTGATTATGGCGATGGTCCTGATGATGTGATGGTGGTGATGTAGGAGTGTTTGGGCACTTACCAAACCAAGTTGTTTTAATCATGAACACTGTACAGACTTTCTTCTCTCTCTCCTTACTGCAACCGATAATGCTGTCTTTATCTTCATCTTATGGAAATGAAATTTGAGGCTTCAGGAGGATAAGTAAATTGGGAAAGTATTTATCCTTGGTTGTTCAAGGACAGAGTCAGAATTCAAGGGCAGGTTTGTCAATTCCAAAGCCCAAGGAGAGTGCCCTCATGATGTGGTGTAGTCTCAGCCAGGGCGGTGGTCACCTGTCTATTCAAAGCATGATGCTCAGCACTGAAGAATCAAGAGACAGATGGGAGTCTGTCTCTGCCTCCCCAGGAGCGCCTGGTCAACATCACCAGACAGACAAGGCAGACAACTAGAGCGGAGCCTGGAGCCTGTGCTCTGGGTGATGTGCAGGGAGCTGCCGTGTGCAGCACATTGCTTGAGCCACTCCTCGTTGGGGAGGCTTTGTCTGGCTCAGCTCTCTGGGGAAGAGCATCAGAACAGAGGAGCAAGGGTGAAGTGGGAGGTGAGCAAGAAATGAGGAAGACAATGTCAGATGGAGGGCCAAGCCGAGCGAGGCAGGCTGATGTGGGAGGAGAACACAGTCCACCATGGCTGTGAGAGTCAAGTCCCCAGAAGGGACACCAGAGGGTCTTGGACTGCCACCCCAAGCATCTCTCTCTCTCTCTCTCTCTCTCTCTCTCACACACACACACACACACACACACACACACACACACACACACAAGTCAGCTGCAAGCCTGTGGTGCTGAGGCCATCAGATACTTCCTACCTCTAGGGCGCCCAAGAGTTCTGAACCTGCCACCTGGCTCATAGAGCACTGGCAGGGAGTGTCGTCCCCTGCCATCTTCTCATGCCTCTTCCACCGGTGACAGAATCATGCACTCTTCTCTGCCCCGCCACCTCGAAAGGCATGTCTGTCCTACGGATGAGGGACATGTGAATGTGCTGTGCTCTGAATGTGCCATAGGTAAGTTAAGGTTTCAGGTAGAATTAAAGTCACCTATCAGCTGATTCCAAGATGGATTGTCTGGGTGGCCCAATGCAATACGGGGGTCTTTGTAAGAAGGAGGCAGGAGGGTCATAGTCAGAAGAGGAGCTGTGGCAGCAGAGATTGGAACAATGTGATCTGAAGACAGAGGGAGAGTCCCTGGACGAGGAATCTGGCAGCCTCTAGGAATTGGAAGGCTGAGGAAGGCATGCTCCCAGAGCCTGCAGCAGGAGTGCAGGGCTGGCGGCAGGAAGACCCGTGTCAGGCTTCTGACCTCCAGAACTGTGAGATAACAGATCCAGGGTGTTTTCATTGAATACATTCATGAAAATTTGCTATAGCAACAATAGGAAAGCATTCAGAATTGGTCCATCCTTTGGGTGTGACAGGTAAGAGGCAAAGTCCTGGCCATTGGCCGGGTAAAGACTGCCAATGTCTCAGGTTCTGCTAAGCTCGAGTCTTAAGGTCATCCTTCCTCCACCAGGAAGGTCCTCAGGTTGGGCAGGCAGTGGGATCCACCCCTGCTCAGCCTGGCCCCAACCATAGCTGATAAGGATAAGTCTCTTATCAGTGACCATGACCCCACTAGACAGAATCTGGGTAGTGCTAGGGCAGGAAGGGAGCCACAGGCCCTGAAAGTCAGGAATTCTACATGTAGGGCCACCACCTGTGGAACGAGAGTCAGTAGGTGACATCCTGTCTGACTTTACCACACAGCTCTTGCCTTTTATTTTTAAACAAAAACTTTAATATTAGAGTCAGGCAGCTGGAGTTTTATTATTCATACTGATTTCTAAAAAGGAACATTCTGGCTTTAATTAGAATGAAAAATACGAGCAGTAGAAATATTCAAATATCACACGGCTTCATTATTTACACCATTGATTCTGACAGGCAGATAAACACAGGGTAAAGCAGTGCTCTGCACTATTTAAAGAACAAAGCAGTGCTAATCTCCTCTAACTCTCCACACAGGGATGGGGTCCCATGCTTTCCTTCCCTTGGAAAAGAGAGTCGTGTTAAAACAAAACAAAACAAAATTCCTGGGTGCAGGAAGCCCACGTGGAGACCAGAGTTGTAAAGGGATTTGAACCAAATAACTTTATCACGCAGCAGCCTGTATTTAATGTATGCTGTGTGCCAGGATGTTCAGTAAATGTCTCCCATCCCTGGCTCCCTGATTCCTGGCAACTTACCGAGATGGTGTAAGAACTACAGTTTCCCTTTACAGACAGGTGAGCTGACTTCTGAGAAGATTAAGTGACTGATGCAGCTACTAGGCACCCAGGCTGACCGCTGGAGTGCCCTCTCTCTTCACCACCCTGGAGTGGAGTCAGAGCCTATGAAGGCTGAGGGTTAGGATGCCTGGGTCACACCCCAAGCCCGTGAAGCCAGAATGTATTGAGGAGGGCAGGCAATGGTGCTTTTTAAAGATCCCCAGTGACTCCGATCTACAGCCAGGTTGGGGACCGCTGCTTTCCCTGGACTATCCTGCCCAAGTCCCCTAAGCTCCCTCTGAAGGAAGTGCTATTGACCCATTCTAAAGGTGATGAACTTGAGCCTCAGGGAGATCATGTGATACTCGAGTTGGGATTTGAACAAAACGTTCTAGAATCCTCATCTTTAACCCCATAATGTCTTTCCAGTGGGAAATGTTTGTGGGTCAAAAGAGACTTTTTCCAGGAAAGCGCATTGTGCCTTGGGGACATATAAAAATTGAATCAAGCTTTTTCCCATCCTGTGATTTCCACTTCTTTGAACCACCATAAAAGTAAAACTCCTTTTGCTGTGAGCATTGCCTCTTTCCTCTGCAGTGTTAAACCCCTAATTAAGTTCACTTGGACTGGTATGTTTTCTTTAAAAGCTGCAGCAATTACAGGCTTGGTCCATGTGGACCTGAGGCAAACCCAGAAGGACTTTAGCATCCAAGCCTCAAGTTGCAAGGTCTCCTGCTGCTCCCAGCCCTGGCCTGTGCTCAGGGGGCTGGTCCTTCGAGACCAGCATCCTCCACTGCAGCAAGGTATGCTCTCCAAGCAGGGCTTGGACACGCCTCGCATAAGCAGTCTCAGTCACTTTCAGTTTGTTATAACTAAGTAGGGACATGGCTGGTATCCCCAAGACTCCAAGACCTGGAGGAAGAACTTCCCATTGGAAGTGTGGGTGTAGGAGTTACTCAGTCTGCATCCTCACCAGGGAGCGTTTGCTGCTGGTCTGACTGTTCTGTCTTCTCTCCCCATCTGTCTCTGCACCCAGTTGGTCACTCTAGCTCTCTCCACTGCATCCATGTCTTCATGGGGCCTTCTTTGACCCCAGTCTTTGGATAAGGGCCCACTCTATTCCAGTATAATCTCACTTAGCTAATTACAACTCCAAAATACATTTTCAAATACATCAACACTCTGAGGTTCCAGTGGGCATGAATTTTGAGGAGACACAGTCCACCCAGAGCACCTGCCTTCCGCCTTACCAAATCAAAGCTGCTCAGCTCCATGGTCTTCTGAGACATATATTGAATCATGCCACCTTCCTGCGGATACTTTTTCTTGTTGCCTTCAGTATAACATCCCACCCCCCAGCCTCATTTCTGAGTCCTGACAGGCTTAGGCTTTGACAGCCTCTGTGGCCTCTGAGGGAAGCACTCCAGTGCCCACCGACAACCTTCGGCCCTGTGCTGGGCCCACGTGGACAGGCCCTGCCTTTGCTCTCCTCTCTGCCTGGAGCGGACCTCTAGCCTAGGACAATTCCTGCCACAATTCCTTGGAAGAATTGATAAATTCAATAAGCATATGATAAGTACTCGTATATTCATCTGTATGCTCTATACTGGGATTCAGAGCAGAGCAGGCACCCCGACCAGTAACCTGTAACATCATCCAAATGCAGTGAGACAGAGGCTGTAAAAGATGGATGAACTGACTGCAAGGGAGGCCCCGGGAGAGAGGAGCCGCTTTGGCCCCTGGGACAAGGAGGAAGTCAAGGAGAACCTCCCAGCCAACTAGCCTTCTCAATAGTCTGGAAGGAAGACTCTGTCTGAGTCCTGACTGCCAGGAATAGAGATCCAGCCATTGCCACAAGAATGAGCGAGTGGGTTGATGCTCTCCAAGGCTGCTTGTAGCCAGGACAGCTTTGCGGTGGCTCTGAGCCGGTCTCCCCATGCTGACTCGATTTGTCTTCTTTCAGCATCCACCTTTGCCTTGCTTTCTTTATGGAGAAATCCATGAACAACCACACAGGGAGCAGGAAGGGGAGATGCACATAGTTAAGAGTTCATTTCCTTTTCTGCGAACTGGAACATGGCAAAGCCTACTTCAGAGTGTTTGTATTGTCACATGAGGTCACTCATATACAGTCATCCCTCAGTATCCTTGGGGACTGGTTCCAGAAACCCCCCACCTACACATACCCAAATCTGCACGTGCTCAAGTCCCTAACATAAAATGGTGCAGTATTTTATGGTATGGTAGTTCCACAGAACCTACCCACATCCTCCCATATACTTCAAATCATCTCTAGGTTTCTTACAATGCATAATAAAATGCAAATACAATGTATATACTTGCTATATTACATTGTTTGAGAAATAATAACAAGAAAACAGCCTGCACATGTTCAGTATAAATGCATTTTTAAAAAATATTTCTGAGCCGCAGCTGGTTGACTCCATGAATGTAGAGCTTGTGGACACAGAGGGTCAACTGTCAAGTGCTTTGGACTATGCCCAGTACATATAAATATGCAAAATTTTTGTCTTCAGCTTGGCATATAGCTGAATGGTGGAGTGCTTGCCTAGCACGCCCAAGACCCTGGGATCCATCCCCAGCACCACACACACCCGCAGTTTGGGTGAACACTATTGCTATCTTCCTCACCATCAGTTACCTCCTTCGGTTTGATTTTCACTTTTCTTCCTCCTAGGTCCACTTGGCCCAGTGCCCTTTTATTTAGATCCTGCCAACAGCTAGCAAATCCTTTAAACGTCCAAGTTCAGATGGTCAGGAAAGAGAGAACCCCGGCTGGCCAGACATCGTCTTCCTGGGTCACAGGGCAGTACTAGATGGACTACCCTGGGGTCTAGAAGGACTTCTTGATCTCTAGCTCTAGGATGAAGAAGAGGGAGCTGGCATAAACCTGGCTACCTAGGCTCCAGGGCTGGGGCTGGACCTGTTTCCCTAAAAAAGAGTTAGGAGGTACAGTCACCTGATATAGAGCTAACACAGGGGACTACATGGGTGGAAGGTCCATCTGAACCAAAACTTCACGGGACATAGTCCTGTGATCTTATATCAACTTCCCCTTGAAGACCGACTTACAGGCCAGGTCCTAACTCAGTGGAATGAGGCTAAGGAGGCTCAACGCCTCTGCTGCCCGTGCCTTCAAGTCCCACCATTCCAGCAAGAGTGGGGTCAACCCTGGGTATTTGCCCACCCCAGGGTGCCCCTCAGTTCTAGTCCTCTGGCCCAACCACATCATTTGGAGTCAAGTGTGCAGGTCCAACCCAAGGACTGTGGGAGCCTTTGTTCCCATCTGCATCCCCAGGCTGCCAAGACATATCGGGAGGATAACGAGAAATAACGGAATCAAAATAATGTAAAGGAAGTAAGTGCTGAAGACGATCATCAACATCCTCTCTGCATAGATTTCCTGCCAGGGAGTCGGGAGCAAAGGGAATGTTTTACCCCTGGGGCCCAGGCAGACAGTGGTCCTGGAAAGGAGAAAAAAAACCACTTCCTGGAAGAGAGTCACTTAATTGTTCTTTTAAGAGAGGCAGGAGCTGCCAAGGCTGGGCTGGAGTCCTTGTTATTGGGGTGTCTCCTTCACTCAGTGTGGGGGAGCAGAGAAGTCACAGCACAGGCCACGGGCCATGGGTTCCCAGTGCCACTGGGGTTGGGTGCCTGGGAGGCCACTGGAGCCCCTTGGTTTCCTCCTGCACAGGACAGGGAGCTTTGGCCACAGCCACAGGGACCTAGCTCTGTCCCAGCTGTGCCACAGCTCAGCATGGCAGCTTGGGATGAGTTGCAGACTGAGTCAAGCCCTGCTTTCTTCCCAACAAGTTCAAGTGCTTAGGCAGCCTTTTGGTGGCTTCAGTGAGATGACCTGTGGCCAGGGGTCCGAAAGTGTTCATTTCCTCCCCTGCTTACTCACCTCTGCTCTCTCTCACCCTCTTTCTCCCTCTGTTCCCTCCTTCTCTTCCTCCTTTGCTACTCCTCCTCTCTTCTTCCTCCTCCTCTTCTTTTTCCTTTCTTTTCCTTTCTCTCCTTCTCTGCTCTTCCCTCCTCCCCTCCCCTCCCCTCCCCCTTCTCTCCTCCCCTCCCTCTCTCCTCCCCTTCTCTCCTCCTCCCTCTCTCCTCCTCCCCTCTTCTCCCCTCCCTTCCTCTCCTCTCTATGCCTCCCCCACTCTTTTTTATCAAGAATCCAATCAAGAAGCCTCCCTTCATTCCCAGGAACTGGGCCCAATTGCCTTGCCATGAGCCCCGGGGGAAGCAGATGAGGCCCTTTGTGTTTTGGGGATAAGGACAGAAAACCTGCTCATGCCTCTCCTTTTACCAAACACCTGCTAGAGGCAGAAGGAAAGGTGTCCTGGGGTGGGGCCCCCATGCTTGAAGAGACTGAGCTCACTCCCAGGGCCCCCACCCCACTCCCTGCTCTACTTTTCTCCATGGTCTAACCGCAGATGTTTCTTTCAATCTCATATTTGAAAAATCTGCCCCCGATTTTCACACCATTTCCTGCCAATTCTTTATTGTAATCTTAACTGCCATGAAATAAAACCTTTCTGCCTTAATAAAAATGTCATGAAGGCTCTCCTTTGGGAGTCCATTGATCCCCTCATTTCTCTGGTTGTGCTGCAGACCCCATATCCCTCAGCTCTGTGCTAACGCCTCGGGGTGAAAACAAAGGAAACAGATACAATGCACGCACTGGCTTCCTGTGCATTCTTCAGTTTTCCACAGCCAATCCCATCCTGCAGCCATCCTTGAGAGGCCTGCCATTATTCACCCATCCTGTGGATGAGAACACTGAGGCACAGAGAGGTTGAGCATTTGCTCTAGGTCTAGAGCACTGGGTTTCAGTGAGCCCAAATCGTCTTGCTCTGGAGTCCCGATGTTGAGACACGAGCTTCACTGATGGAATGTGACGCTTTTCCACAGCCCACAGATGAGAGCAGGAGGGAGAGAGGCAGACAGTGGACGGAGGCAGCATATTAGAATCCAGAAAAGCTGTCAGGACAACCGCCCTGTCCTTGAGCTCTGAGATATGGTAGCCCAGAAATGCCCCTGATGGCCCAGGCGTGGGAAAACGACCCTACTGTATCCCTTCCCACCTGGAACAGCCCTATGACCTGGTTAGCAGATCATCCTGCAGACAAAGGCAGTTCATTGCTCTGCCCTATCTCATCTCCTCCATCTCACAAGTCTCCTCCAGGTCTCATTTCTGGTTCCCAGTCCCCAGCACCGGTAGCTCCATAGCAAGGTTCAGAAATCCGGAATTCTGAGTGGCAAACACTCCAGAGCCACGTGCTCCATGCCGGGTTTTTCATAATTGGTTTTCGGAGCAGCCTGTTCCGTGATGTGTAATTGTTAGCAGTTGTAAAAAGATAACTCACATTTTTAAAAGCTTAAAGCTTGCTCTGTGCAGATAAAAACTGTGACAAATTATGTTCCGAAAAATCATAAAAGTAGAGAGAGACATGTTAATAACCAAAGGTGGCGTTTCGTTTAGAGGTCAGCCGGAGCTATTAAAGTGGTCAGGAATTTCAAGCTTTGGCAGTAGTGATTTGACCAAATCACTTATCTCCTCCAGACCATGCCTAAGCATCTCCCTCGGTAAAAAATAATCCACAGACAGTAATACGGGATGTCAGGGGTAACTGGGGAGAAAAGCAATATTGCCAAAATAAACCCAGCTTTCAAGGACAGCTGCTCAAATTCGCCAAGGCCACTTAATGCTCCTGCAGTGTCACCCCTGTATTTGGGGATGCACTCGCACACTTGACCTCCGACGCTCACGGTCAGTCGCACACGCCTGAGCACACACTCACACGTGCCATAGGAAGTAGGTGAAGATTTTTCTGGAGAAAATGAGAAAAATAATTTAAAGATTTGTTGGCAAACAGGGGCAGGAAAGGCCATCTGGTTTTCCCAAACATAAAAGTAATATATCTCTGTCCTTTAGCAGAAGTGGAGGGAAATCCAAAAGATGGGCGTCCTTCAGCCAGTGGGTGGGACTCCACAGTGTCCACCCCCAATGGTGATCGGGCAGGTGAGTAGAGTCAGCCCTAGCTATTTGAAAATAGACGTCCAGAACAGTTGACTGGAGTGCCTTCAAATGTCTGCCACCCAGGCTGGCCCCAGGACCCCCTAGTGTTAGGGGTCCTGGGCACTGATTTTTTCTAGTTAAGTATTGCTTCTGAATTGAGTTCATATGTGTGCCCAGGAGACTCAGGTGGAAGGCTTTCTTGATGGAATAAGGATAATTAGGCAAGGCCATGGAACCAGTTTCTAGTATAAACTATGGAACAGATGAACTACGAATCAAGCTGGTTGAGTTTAGGTTTTATATCTGGTTAACTGGGTACTGATAATGACATCAGTAACATCCCTGAGCCTTGGTCTGCTCACCTGTGAAAAGGACAGATCCTGCTGTACCCTGAGGATATGTGCATGAGATGCTGATGCAGAGGGGGGTAATGTGGGCACTAAATCCCTCCCACTGCATTTCTGCAAGATATTCTAAGTGTTCTAGTGTATTTTGTAGCCATTTCAGGCATTTTAAAAATCATTTCTTTCTATGCTGTTTTATTGGCTATTGTTTCTTGGAAAAAGATAAGCGGAAATAACCAAAGCCTTATAGATAGAGAGAGCTCTGGTCTGATAAGCAGATTGCCCAGAGTTATTTGTTTGTTTTTAATATATTGAATATATATCCAAGAAAAAAATAGAATAAAATATCAAAGTGGCCTCTACATAATGACAGGAAGCATCATGAACTTTGTATAGTGGTGAACACACTGGTTCCAGGGACCGTCCACTTGGGCATAGGGTTCCACAGTGAAAAATCCACACTAGACCAGACATTTGGCTCCTTCAACATCTGCCCGGCTAGTTTTACTGTAACAAAAATCTTAACAGCTAAGAAATATGAACTTTCCGTAAAGGTTATAAAATTCATGCTATTTATTCACAGGCCAGACCAGCACACATAACTCAGGCAAAAACATGTAGCTGAGTTTTAATGCATTATAAATGCATAAAATTGTGCACTTATTTATTTCAATTCTTTATAGATCTTCCATTTCACTTCAGCATTGAGAAGAGAGGAAGAAGTAAAAACAGGAGAGGGAACCCTATCATTCAGTGTTGGGTCAGAAACGGATTTCTTAAAAAAACGTGGTGGAAGGTTTGAAGGAAGAACTCTCAGTCCTGTACAAGCTCACTATGTTTTCACCCTTTCATACTGAATTATAACTATTTACTTTTTATTTACAACCTACTGTGCACTCAGGTAACTGTTTTGAGAGTCACTAGAAAAAAAACCATCTGCCTTCAAGGAATTTAATTAATAAGAAATCTCCTCAATTTTTTTGCTGGAATCCACATGATAAATGTCATCTTCTCTTGTTCTTTACCTTAAATATTTGGTTTTGTTTACATTACCAGAATTTGCTTATAAGTAGCAGGTATTGGTGATGAATCCCGAATATTCCTGATATAGACACTAGAACTCCAATTTGTTCTTTTTATTTTATTTAAACGTTCTACCCTCCTCAAAGGTCTAAGCATATACATATGATCCATAAATACCCATTGTTACATTCTTGTGAAAAAAATTATGCACATGCGTGCATATACACACACACACATACATACAGCCTCAGAGCAGAATGCTCTGCCCTGGTCACACTGCCTCTCCCACCACGCATTGGCTATTCATGCAGAATGATGGCACAGACTTAGAGCAACACCAAGATAACGCTAATAACTTCCCACTGGGACTCTGGCTTTGACCTGGTGGTTTTTGTTTTTCTCCTTTAGTAGTGGGTGTTGGGATCTTAAGGATGGATTTCCATCTCACTAGTAAGAATATAAATAGATATCAAAACAAGAGCCCCCCTTGGACCTTTGTGCATTAAAACGACTTTCTATCCCTTAGACAGGCTCGTGGGAAGGGTAAAAAGGGCAAAAATGCCAGATGAACAATCAAACGCAAATGCTCGGGAGCATCCAGCATCCATTCATGGAGGCCACCATGGTTGGGACTCCCGGCAAGGCTGGGGGAGACGGTGTTCACTTCAGCAGAACCTAATACTTGCACTAACAAAACATAAAACAATGGATGTGGCTTTTTAAAGAAGATAATTCATTCTGGGGGCCTCAGAACAGAGTTGAATTGTCAAACAGATCAGTGACGTTACACAAAAGCCAGGCTAACCCTTACAGCAGCCAGTGCCTATGACTTCGGGAAAGCTCCTGAGGCTTCCTGAGCCTCAGTTTCCTCTTCTATATAATGTGGTTTATAAAATCAGCCAAGTCAGGATTTTATGGATAATAGTTTGTGATAACCTCCCTAACTGAAACTCTGTCTTCTTGCCCTAAGATGTCCTCTGGCTTGACCTTTGGGTCTTACCCTGGGTCACATTCTGAGAGATGGCCACAGCCCCTTTCCTGAATACACCCCTTCACTTTTCTGTTTCTCCTTCCTGCTCCTTCCCATCATCACATTTCACAAGGTGTAATTATATATTGTACACTATATAAATTATATATGTGTATGTAATTACATGCTTATTTACCTACTCGATTATTTTCTTTCTTCTTCCCCCTAAACTAAGTTCTGAGGATAGGCTTGTGGTTTCTATCCCTCAGACTCTAATAAAATGCCAGGTGCCCAGGAGACAATCAGGAAATAGCTATTAACTCAATTACTGAACATTAAAGAAAACAAATGAAGAATACAGTGTATAAAATATATTATTATTTAAATATATAAATATGTTCACGCTTGCATATATTAAAGGGATGGTTTTGGACTTTTTCATTTCACTTTCAATCCTTTTCTTCATTTTTTTTCCTTCCAGAGAGAACTTAAAAAGTTTTAAAAGTTTTTTAAAAGTAGCAGAATTTTATGCAAAAAAAAATGAATTTCATCTCTACTTGGAAAGAGACAAAATGTATATTAGAATTGGCAGTCTGTTAATCACTCTTCTTGGTGTAATCCAAGGAGCAGCTCAGCTTCCTTTAGAAGTAAAATTGATTCATACATATAGGCAAGTTAGCTATTTCCCTCAAAGGGAGTTGAATTTATTTAGGCTGTATATTAATACCTCATTTTCCTTCCTATACACCAGTGACATGATCATTATTTCATTTCACTATGTTTATTAGACTAAATGCTTTTGGACGGGATGTTGGAAAACCTCACCTATGTCTAGCAATCTTTCTACAGCAGGTACCTGTAAAATCCTCCTTCAGCCTCTGGCTGTCGCTGATATCTGCAGGCTTTTACAGATCACGTCCCCAAGGTCTGTTCCCTGCAATCCACAATGAGGCCATGTTGTTCAATTATGATGTCCATGTATTCTTCAGATACTTCTCCTGTCCCAGTGCGTAAGATGGCATTGGCCTTACAATTTGCTTGCAGGAGCTACAGTCTGCTTAAATGCTGTCTTATAAGTGACATGTCTTATAAGTGGGCTACATTTATTGCTGAAAATTGGGAAGATGGATAATGGGAACAGGCTGATCTTGGACAATTCTAACCCAGACAGGTCTATAGGAGTTGGACTGACCTTGTTAGCATGTAAGAAGGTCATTGGATGCAACTGGGCAGGCTTGCCATTGCTTTGAGGCTGGTGCCCAACACAAAAGAAACATACACCTGACCTCAAGATCCTTGAGCAGTAGCGTTCTCCTGAAGTCATCAGGACAGGGAACAGGAGGAAATTATTTCACGCACCGCACAGCAAAATTCTTGCTTTTCCACCACCTGACTTCCTCAGTGTCCCCCTCCTGCCAGCCACCCCTCATTCCTCCCCCTCTGGTTTTCTACAAACACTAACCAACTTCCCCATCCTCTTCTGCCTTCTAAGAGCTTTGCTATTCTTCTTTGCTAACGCCATTTCCTTATTTATGTAATTTTGCTTTGCTTTCCTCAATTCTGCTCCTTTACTCTGAGCCAAGAATCTGGAGAAAGAACCCTCCTGGGAAGGCTAGGGATGGAGAAGCAGGACTCACATGCACTTCATTGTCCTTTACTTTATCATGATGGTGATCACTACCTAATACCTGTGTTCACTAGCTTGATTCTCCCTGTTACAGATGAGGAAGCCAAAGTGATAAGACCTGACTGCTGCAGTCACACCATCAGAGGCTGGGCTGAGCTGAGCACCCACCCAGCCACACCTCCCTGCTCCATTTAGGTAACCAGAAATAGGGCCATCAAGCAGCCTGCATGAGGCACTCAGTCTAAGGGGCTCCAGGCCCATCTTCAGCTGCTGGGCAAGAAGTAACTAAGCAATTGGAAAATGCCACTTGGTTCCAAGAAGCAAAAGTTCTAGAACCAACTTCAAAGTTAGAATTCGATTTTAAACTGTTAAGGGAAAAAAAATTCTTGACCTCCCTAATTTTCCTCTTCAATAGGATTGAATTCCCAAAGTCTGAGGCTCACCTGGATTTTCTAGAGGGAGGTGATGTGGATGGACATGAAATGGGTCAACTATGTGAATGTGGTGAGGTCAACTGTGTGGACACGAAGAGGCAGAGTCAGGCAAGTGATCACTTTCGGATAGAGGACACAGCAATGGACGACAGCCCAGGTTCGTCTCACTCACTCTTCCCACTGCAAGATGCTGGACTCCAAAACTGCCATTTTTTTCCCCTTTAGGAACGGGGATTTGCACCTCTGTGAGATGCAGACCCAGAACATCAGAGCCAAAGACTTTGCATGTTAATTTATTGCTTCTTTCCTCAATAGCAACCGTCTAGCACTTGGCCTTTACATGTTGGTTCTAATCCTTTAAAAATAAAAGTTGAAACAAAAGCTAAGTGGAGTATGTGCTTTCCAATGTGCACATCCTCTGGGGACAGGACACTGGTCCTCCCATAGTTCCTCCCTCCCTCACCCTCCAGGAATCTCCTCCAGAGCCTCAGGCTGAGGGAGGATTTTGAATTTTTACCAAAGAGAATCCAGTACGCTGGGGACTCTTGAGCCTTCATCTCTCCAGGTTGGACAACCTCAACCCTTTCAAATGAAGTTCAGATAGACCTTCCTGACTTGCTTCTGCTCTAGGATCTTCACCTGGATTACACAGCCCAGGAGGATCCCTCTGGCCCTTGATGTGAGCCTCAGTAACCAGGAGGTTCAGGGTCTCCTGTGCCATGGCTTAGGCTAAGCCACACCCATGGGGCTCCTTCACCTGAGCAAATTTTCAGACAGGACTCCCTACTTTTGGGAAAAAGGTTTTGGGGAAACTATATTTTTTGTACTTGTGGGGGGAAAAGTTTTTAATCTAGACAAATATATCTAATAAGGTTCATCTTGAAGACCACTTCATCCTTCTGAACTCTGACGACCTTTCTGAATCCCCATCCGTCATCTCAATTTCACACTTTTCTCATACCAGTGGCGGGTTACTAGGAACATCTCTAAGTTTGTATTTAAAATAACCATGCTTTCAACACGGACTCCCTCAAACACAGAGTTCTGTGACATACCTACAGCAACTTCTTTTGAAATAAAATATAGTAAGAGTCTGCGAACCTCCTCCAGTGAGGTTAAGTAGTTAGGAATCTGCTGGTAACACCTCATCCAACCAGTGTGTCTCCATCTTGACCAGGGATGTCTAGGACGGCATCCTGTCCCTTCCTGTGGCCAAACAGATTCATGTCATGCCATTTCCTTGAGATGCTAGATTCACACTTTGCCTCTACAAATCAACTTGGTGGAAACCCATACATAAGGTGTTCATTATATTGTTTCTGAAATCTGTCCTTTCTTCATTTTTTGGAAACAGAAATTTTAAAATCTGTTTTTCCTCTTGTGCTCACTTTTGCTTGATCTCTCAGGTTTCCACCTGTGAATCTTTTCAGTATTCCAGGAAATGAATTGCCTGGATGCAGGGATTTGAATGATCTAAAATAACCATCTAAACAAGTCAGATGGTTTCTTTATCTTTTCTTCCCCACCCCTCATTCGCTCCAATCAGTTACAGTTTTAGCTGCCCTTCCCCTTCCAGTTTAAGCATTTTCTTTGAAAGTTTTCTAAAGAAAAATTTTTCTAAAGAAAATACCAGTGGATCAGTTTTCTCTGGTTGTTTGTAATTCATCATACATCATCCATGATCTATTTAGGAATGACCTCTTATTTTTCCCCTATTTATAGATGAAGCAATCAATGTTATTGTACATGGTATTTAGTATGAATTTAGCAAATGTTGAATGAATGAATGAATGAATGACAGACACTGATCCTGGACCCAGAATGAAAATTAGCATGATTTCATAGTGTTCCCATTCCATGTCTGGTGACATCTCAACACCTAATTGAAGCCAGTGTCTTGTTGGTGTTGTATCCCTTTATGAATCCAGCATTTTTTTTCAACTTCAGCTTTTACTTGAGAGATCACATTCAGGTCCACCAAAGTAAGATGTAGGCCACTCAGAAACATCTTACTCATGTCTGGGGCTGGAGAAAACAATTGAAGGAGTTGTTGCAATTACTTTGAAAATGTCACCATGTTTCATCAGTGGTGCTGTTGATTCAAGATTTGATCATGTTTACCAGTTTCTACTGTAAAAGATTTTCATAAAGTATGGTAAATTTGGTTTTCAACTTTAATTAATGAAAATGAGCGTGGTGTACAATTCAGTTCCCCTGTTGCAGTATCCACATTTCATTTGCTTGATGGTAGTCTGAGGCTGGTGGTTACTGTATTGGACAGTCCAGATGTGGAATACTCCCATCCCTACAGAAAGTTCTGTTGGTAGATCTGCTATAAATCAATGCATATGCATTCTCCATCAAATTGGCCAAAGGGGGAAAGGAAAGAGAATTCTAGTGTTGTATAATGGCTGTTTGGAATTTTCCTTACAGGATTAGACACTAATTTACCAGATGAAAATTCCAAGATGCACTGGAAGAAAAATGATTGAGCTGTGTCTAAAAAACCTGAAAACCCTCTGACATGTTGATATTTTAGGCTGGTGACTTTGCTTGTGGCATTTTGGAACAAGATTCAGAATCAGGAAAGTGTCACCCAAGTTGAAAGCTCCCCTGTAAGAAATGTCTTTGTTTGACCTAAAGTAAGTGGAAGAGACAGGGCAGGGGAAAGGGAAGCGGCAGAGGATGTCTCGGTGATAAATGGTACCCTGTCATATCACATTTGACGTCTTAACAGGAAAAGGGGGCCGTGGAGCCAGATGCGGGTTAAGCGAGGAAGTTCAAACCTTTCTCTTCATTTTGTTTTGCTCAGCTCCGGTTGAGTTCAAGAGCTCTGAGTTCAATCACAGCAAATCCACTTTGTGGCTTAACAAGCCAATCAGGGCAGAGAGTTCCCGAGGCAGCCTCTGCTTTGTCAAGAGAGCAATGATTTCAGGGCTTCCGAGCAGCTGAGCAACTGAGAAAGAGCAGAGCAGAGGAGAAGGCAGGCCTCCAAGAGAAGGCTGCCACCGGCAGGCATGTCATTCTGGCTGTAACTGCCCCCCTGGCAGAGTGACAATCACCAAAAACCTGTCTGACTCTCCTGGACCTGCCTGGTGCGAGTCTCACCTATCAGAGTCCAGGGCTGCTCACCTCCCAGCTGCTCTCCCAGGACACACCAGAGATACCGGCTCCATCTTTCAGGCAGCTCCTCCCCTCTGGCAGTCCTGCCTCTCCCGCTGTATTTTCCCGGGGCAACTGCCACAGCACAGACACACTTATCTGGGCTTCACATCAGCCTTAAAGATTGGGAGTATGGATCTGTTTTCCAGACTGACCGTCTGACTGTCTGACCTATGGTTGTTCGCTCTCACAAAATGCATAATGTGACCCTTGTTAAAACCACAATTAGTCTAAGCCCTTTACAGGAAATATCGGTTTGGTAAGAGGAGAGATACCGTTAATAGGAAGTCACGTGCTCCGTAGAGAGAGCAGGCACAAGCAGTCGGATGTACACAGTTTCTACTTATCATCGATCTCTAGCTGCAGCTGCTGGCTAATGAATGTGAAGCTGCTGTGCGGGGCGCTCTCGTCTGCCCAGGGAGGCCTGCGCCCTGGCGCCCCCACCGGCCCTTGAGGCCAGAGGTGATCGGAGGCACAGCTCGGCTCCCAGGCACGGAGGCTTTGGGAGACACTCCATTCACAGATACTTCCCATCATATTCTGACTGGAAGGAGAGACCAGAATGATCACCAGTCTTAAGGCCACCTCAGATTTGGCAGATCATTTCCATCATGCCCCAAGGGTGGTCACTCCACAGATGGCTGAAGAATCAGAGTAATTCAAGAGCTTCAGGATCGACAGCTGCTAGATGTGCGACTTTGGACTGGAATTAATGTGCGGTCATACTGTACATTAGCTTGGGGCTTTGGGCTCAGTCTCCCCATCTGTACAATGGGGCAATGCTACCTACAGTGAGTGAGTTTGAAGTTCCTCGTCTGTAGCAGTATACAGCTAATCACTGTCAAGGCTGTTTGCTATTCAACACAGGTGCCTTACCGAAGAGGCACGGACCACAAAACATGAGCATGGGAGGAATACATTACAGCACTTAGAAATACTAGAAATTCTAGCCAACCAAGTAACCAGCAAACAAGTACATATCCATCTGAGTTTTTGTTCTTCCTCTGTACACAAAAGGTACCCATACCTGCCTCACATTGAATTGGAAGAATCAAGTGAGATAATATTTAATCACAATTTGTGGCCCCTAAGAAGCATTCGGTACAAGCTACTACAACTGCTGCTATTGGACTTTTCAGCTTCCCTGATGCCCGTGACTGCTCCCATATCAGGTGGTATTATTTTATCTTACAGATAAGGAAACGGATGATTACCTGTCAATAAGTGGAGTTTCAATGGAGCCTATTGGAAAAAAACCCAAGTTGAAGTTAGCCAGGGTAGAGCTGGGATTTCTTGAAAGATGTCAGCCAGGACTACACAGATGATTAAGTAGGAAGAAAGTAAAGTGTTTGGCGGGAAGACAAGCCTGTCTAGAAAGCGCTGCACGCATTTAGGGATTTGGAGCCCTTGATTGCCTAACAAGGTGTGTGTGTTCCCTAGATCTGAGAGCAGAGTGAGGATTTGTTGTCTTTTGACTTTTTCTACAGCCTTGGAGATGGTGTGAACTTCTGTCACACCGTGTGCAGAGGAGGATCTGAGCCCAGAAAACCTTGTTCCTGCCACTCACTGGGTCGCCAGTGAGACACTTGCCAGCAGATAGGAGTCAAGCCCAGAGCTTGAGCCACGCCACACCATCAAACCCAGGAGGCAGCACCCCTCACCCCTCCCTCTGTTCCCTAAAATGAAGCAGGAAGACAGGAAGAAGACTCAGTCTTGGGATATTTGTTTCATTTTTTCAAAGGGATCTGCTCCTTATGTCCAAGATGGGTCATTTACTTAGTGAAAAGATGCTAAGGAGTGAAAACCATTAGCTGGAAAGTCAGAGAAAACTTAGCTTAATTTTATAGGATTTCCTGACTTCAGCTAGTCTGCTCATATTTAAAAGCAATGTGTGTGTGTGTGTGCGCGTGTGTGTGTGTGTGCATTTAACTAGACCAAGGGAGAAGCCACTTGTACATCTTCTGCCCCCATCCGGGTCTCACGCTTGCCAGGCAGTTCCATCTTGGCAACTTGTACATAAAAGCAAGTACAGAAATCTTAGCAAAGTGACTTGTCATTATACTGTAGAAAGTGGCACACATCCAAGCACTCCCCCTGTGGCATCATGGCAGGCATTACTAATGGATCAGGACACTCACAATCCTCAACAGAGTTCCTCAGACAGACATAATCAATCCATCCAGCTGACAAGCTGGATGAGAGCTGTCTACCTCAGCTGATGTAGGAGAAAGATCTTGTGCTGATACCCAAGACCCAGGGAAGATCTTACCCAAATTATCTTAAATTTACTACCAACAATTGGACTTTGTTCCAAGCAGAATCTGGCTTTTAAAAATCTTATGCCTCCTGCCAAAGAGAAAAATATTTTTTTCCATAGGGAAAAACTAGGATAGTTGACCTGAGAGAAGTTCCCATTTTATTCTTTAATCCAAACAAAAACAGGTATTGACTATTTAAAATAGCATTGAAAGAGACATAGATACATGAGCTGGTAATTCCAGTTCTGAGACTCCAAGCCAAAGACATAATGTTAATGCAGGAATTTCCTCGTAAGAAAAAGTTGTTTTTGTGTCATTATTTATAACACCCATAACAGCAATCTCAATGCCCAACAATAAGAAAAGAGGTAAATTCTTAGTAGGCACTCACTTGATTTACTTTTTACTTAATTTATGCAGCAACTAAAATAATGTGATTTAAAGATATATTAATATAAACATAAAAAGACTTGAAGGAGATCAACATATTTATAAGAGTCATCTCTAGGTGGCCAGATTATAGATGAATGTTTGTTCCTTCAATCTGCTTATTGCTATTTCTGTTTTTAATAATATGATTATTTTTCATCAAAATTGATATTGAAGTATAGCATACATATAGAAAAATGCTCAAATCATACATATATAGTTCAGTAAATTTTAATAGTATGAACACACCCTAATGTTCCTGATCAAAAAACAGAACAACTTAGTTTGGCCAAGAGTAGTTTTGAATTTTATAATAATGAAATTGAAATTGAATTGAACTACTGTTTTCTGTTGACTTCTTTCTCTTAATGTTGTGCTTCTGAAATTCATCCATATAGCTACATTTGGTTCTAATATGTCCATTAGCATTGCTGTATAGTATTCCACTTGGGGATTCTAACACCGTCTGATTGATAGACTTTCTATTTTGGGGCTGTTCCAATAGCAGTATGGCTACATGGCTCCTGATGAACATGTGAATGTTTCTATGGGGGAGCATATCTGGGCAAGGGGACTCCTGGGCCATAGGGTAACAATTTTTGCAATAGGAAAATATCCTGACTTTAAAAATAATACTTGAAATTGCATTTATCAAAGGTAAAAATGTAGAATCTACAATAAACAGATCAAGATAAAAACTATTCTCTTTTTGTACAATGATGAAAAAAACTAGAATAAAAAATTAGAATAAAATTAAGGGGAACAGTAAACAGAAAAAATGAAGTTGAATCAAAACTAAAATCCTAATGCATATGCAAAAGAAACGTTCCTCTTTTTCTGCTTTTTGCCTTCGCCCCTCTCTCCAGCAATACTTAGGGTAATTGTCGCCTCACTGTTCTCAGGCAATATCAATGTTTTGAAGGAACTTTGCTGATAGATACAGAAGCTGAACCAGAGGCTTGACTTGTTTTCTGTGGATTCATTGTTAACCCACATCCTTCTTACCCACATCTCCAGCATAGCATTTGACGTTCTGAGTCTAACCATGTTTACATAGTTGCTTATGATGTCCCTTATCTTTCCACCCTTATTTTGTGCTCCCCGTACATTCTAGGTTCTGTGGCTCAAAACCACTGGGGAGTAACTTGGGATGTGACAAAATGTACCAGGGCAGAGAAAGGCATGGTTCTTTCATTGGTTGTAAACTCTAGCAAGTGTTTTCTTAAGTCTTTGCCCCTCCTTGTGATATGGTGCTAATGACGCATTTTTGACTGAGTCTCAAGGCTCAGGTGGCTAGGTCAGTGCCTGGCACGTAGTAATTGTGCAGTAAATTGCAGCTATTCTGAGCACTACCATCACCAATATTATCATCTTCTTCATCATCGTCATCATCACCATCTTCAATCTTCTTCATCAGGCCCACTGGGAAAGCACATCAAGTCAATATGGAGTCAGTGAGTTCAGTTTCTGTCTCTTCTGGAGAGCACAGTAAGGGAAGTCTCCCTGCAAACTACCCAGTCTGCTGGGAGGTACATGACGGGAAAGAACAACATGGATTTCAGGAAGGGAGAAGAGATTCTTTATTCTTAGCTGGACAGAATCAATGCCTTGAACCCTCTTATATAACAGAACTCTAGAGATCCCAGCCCTGGATGACAGGGAATTTTCTACTCACCTTGAGACCTCAAAATTCTCCTACTGGCAGAGGTTGAGTCTTCTAAAAACACTTACTGGTTTTCCACACTAGATCCTTGTATTCATTCATTCATTCCATAAATGCTCACCAAGAACTCACTCTGTCTCAGCCCTATGTTATCAACTGGAGGTTGATAACAGCCCTAGAGCAACCCCTACCCTGTGCACAAGTGTGGACGTGGGTGAGCTTGTGGTAGGTGTGCCTGCGCACGCATGCGTACTGAAGTCAGCCCTTTCAGGAGTGATTCCATATTGTGTTCACTTCCAGACTCTGCCCCACTGTCTGTCATATCTTATTTATCCAATCTGTCACTGTGCAGTGTTTTCTGAACAAAAGAATAAAATAAAAAAAAGTCGGAGAGGAAAGAATAGAGGGAGGAGAGGAGAGAGGAAATAAATAAACCTCTTCCAGCTTCCCATGGCATTCCTCTATGAAATCAGTCACTCCCTTCTCCTAGAAATCTGCCATTGGTCACACATCTGTCTCCCCCGGGAGGTCACACGAAGCTTTCCATCCCCCGTGCCTTCACCGTGGCTGTCCTGTAATAGCATCATCAATAAATTGCTGCTGAATGGAAGCTTTGTAACTTAGAAATATGACCAAGTGTCACTGAGAAAGGATGCACCAGAAGGGGTTCTTGCAGGAAGCGGGTGAGAGGAGGGAATCAGGCTGTGGAGCGGGCGCAGCACTTCAGGAGAGAGAAGTAGGGAGTGGAAAGAAAGCAGAGGTGAAGGGTGGACAAGGAGCAGGTGGGGAGGGCGAGAAGAGAATTCAGTAAGAGGCCATTGACCAGTGGGCTGCAGAAGGCGAGAGAAGAGAGGAGGGCCAAGGACAGCGCTGACGATCTGGGCATGGGCAGTTGGGGGCACGTGGGATCACTGACCCTGATAGGTTTCAGGGGAAAACACCAGGACAGCTGATGGTGAAGACCTCCCAGAGGAACAGAGGCAGGCCTGAGTTAAGCAAGCACCGTCACGTCCGTGGCCGCTGGGCAGAGAGCCCAGTGACCATCCATGTAGTTTTCCCTTGCTTGTTGTGTTCTCACAGACAAGAAAAAGAAGGAAGTTGAGGTGTGATTGGTGGTGAAGCCAATACGGTTAATAAACCAACACGATGAATCCAACTCCCAGGATTGTAAAGAGCAACCTGATTCTGTTGCTGTGTTGCACAATATTCTTGGATGTATTAATCTGTTCAAGGTAATTTATTGGTTCCTAACTCTACCAGGTGCTGTTGATGTGAGGGCGAGGGAAAAGACATGACTTTCCTGCCCTGACAGTTTATAAAAGGGGCTGGAGATACCCTATAACCATCCCATCCGTGCAGATCACAACCATGAGACTAATAAGGGGGAGCCTGTGCAGGTCCAGTGTCCACCTTATGGGGTCATCTCGGGCTGCTGTAGAGGGAGCAACTCTCTAGCAAAGATTTAGATAAGTAGGAGATAGCAAGAAGGGCCAAGAGAGAAGGAAAGAATGTTCTAGAAAGAAGCAAGAGTGAGTGGACAGTCCGGCAATAGGAGAGGAGAAGATGAATACAAGAGGTGGAAAAGAAAATCAGTGTATCAGGGAGCGGAGCTGGGCCAGACAGCAGAGGAAGCCTGGGGGAGGCTGCAGCTGAGAAACAAGCAGACTTTCTTAGGCCATGTGAGGGGCCGCAGAACCTGCCAGAGGGAGTGAATTGCAGCCCCTGAGATCAAATCTGCAGTGTCTCAATGATTCTGATTCACACGGTGGAGCCTGCAGAGTCTCCCCCTCCAGACCACAGCCTGCCCTGCTGAGGGGGAGTCCAGGGTGCCACAGTGGGTCACCACCACCAAGACATTACAGCGTCTCTCTGACTTCTTTCCAGTCTGATGTAATCTTTCTGAAGACTGGCAGCAGTTGCAAGAAAATTGTTTCAGATATCTATTAATATTTTAACATGCTTTTAAGAAAATTTGGCCTTTTGTTGAGCTGGTCTCAGAGCAGACATATATCACAGCCCATGATAGACATCACACTTATCCCTATTCAATGGGTATATTTCCCTTGTTTGGATTCGTTTTTTAACATCTATTATTAAAAAATCTCTCTTGCCTGTTATGTGTTTGCTCCTATGCTTCCTCGGAGTGTTTGCTCTGAGCTATTCCCCCGTCCTTGCCCTCCTTGTGAGGAATGGCATGTGGCTCATTCTGAGACCTGGTCTGGCTGAGATTACTGCTCTCAAATTAAACAGAAAAACCATCTGGAACCCAGAGGGCCAACCAGAAAGTCTAGCAACAAGGGAATTATAGCCTGAACTGGCCTTGCACTTAGGTGAGGGAAAAGTTCTCTTTTAACCAATTTATTGCAACTCTACTCTGTGCAGTGACTCTGTGCAAGGCTCACAAGGGTGCACCCTCATTTTCTTTTTATGGCAACATTTTAAGGTAGGTACCATTTATCCATGTTTAACAGATGAGAAAGAAGGAGGCCTGGCAGCCTTGAGACTCAGCTCATCTGAGAACAGGGTGGATCTCGCCTCCCAAAAGCCAAACCTGGCTGGTTCTTATTTTCAATCTCTAAAGGAGGCCATTCTAGCCTGCACGGTGATGGGACAAGCTCAAAGGCTTCCTGGGAAAATACACTTACTTTAACAAGGAGACATGAGTTTAGAACTGATGAGTGAGAGAAGCCATCCAGAAGAAGGGCTTGGGTAAGATCATTCAGACAGAAGAAACGGCAGGTGTGAAGATCCTGAGAGTGGTAAGGGAGAGTTTGGTGAGTTTGTAGAACAGGAAGGAGTCCTGTGGCTAGAGGATGGCGTGAGAGCAATAAAGAGATGCAGATACTGAGGTGCTGCATCCTGAGGGCCTCGTTGGTCAGTGTGGGAGTGTGAAAAAGAGAAGAGGACCTATTGCTGGACACTCTTCCCATTGAAAGTGGCATCTGTATCCCTTCCCTTGAATCTGGGAGGCTCTGTGATTCCTTTGACCAATACAATATGGCAGAGGGGACGTTTTGCTGATCTCCAACCTGACCTCCATGGATGCTCCCCTTCCGCTTCTTGTTTGGAAACACTCTTCTGAGAGTGTGAAGCTACCATGTTAGAAATCTGGCTGTACTGAGACCTCCATGATGGAGAGACAGCATGTAGGCATTCCAGTCAACCATTCTGAGTCTAACTCTCCAGGCACTCCCACCCAAACAACAAAACATGTGAGCGAAGCCATCTCAGATTCTCCAAGCCAACCTCTAATCCAAAGTAGGATTCTCAGCTGAGATTCTCCATCAGCTGAGTACCCCTAAGTTACCCCAGTGAATACTTTGTGAAGCAGAAAGTCCACTCAGTTGAGCCCTGTCTGTATTCCTGAGCCATAAACTGAGATCTCCAATAAAATGGTTGTTGTTTTAAGCCACCAGGTTTGGAGGTAGATAGTTACACCACAACCAGTTCCCAGAATGGAAGGGCAGCCATCAAAGGGATGTCAGGAATGTGTGATTGGGTGAAACTGCTAGAGAGGGATAACTGTGCCACCCTGGGGAGAGTGAATCATGGAGCAGGCAGGAGGTGGCAGTGGCAAGATTGACGCGAGTTTATTTCAGTCAGCCAGGCAAGAGGGTGAAAGTAACACTAGAGATGAAGAAAGCAGTGGGAAAATCAAAACAAAAACCAGAACTCCGTGATGGTTTGAATTTGAAGTGACTAGGGGGAGCATTGGAGGAGGACCCTGTGTGTCTAAAGGTCCTGGGGAGGTGGCCTTGCCTTTCTGTGCCTCTGACCATACCCTGGCTCCACTTTAGTTCCTGTGAATGCTCATGTTTCCAGGGACAGCAGATGCGTACCCTTGCAAGGGACACAAGAACTGAGCAGCTGCCTTGGGGGAAGCTTAGGTGTAGGCAGCCTGAGACCCAGTTGGGGCATCTGTGCATCCAGAAATCCCCTGGTCAAGGACCTCTGCACATACCGAGTACACCATATGGGAGAAGATCTATGACACAAGCTCATTACTTGTCCCTTTTTGCCCACTGTGATGGTCAGCAGATAACCTCCAATCATAGGCCAAAGATGAAAGACCCAACACCAACTATCCTTCAATGTCATTTCTCCACCTGTTCTTGACCATTAGGAAAAGACTCAGCACCATGTCTTTATCTACATAGAAACTTTCCAAAGATGCTCTTGCCAGGTAAGCCCTGAGGAAGGGAGCTTTCCAAAGGAGATGTCCTCGGCCTCCTCAGGTTGACCAGTCACTGTGGCGTGGGTGAGTTCAGCTCCTCTTATCAGCGTTTTATTTCAGGCTGTTGGTTGAGTCACCCCCATGCCATTTCTAGTTAGTGCCAATAAGAACAGCTACAGAAGGTCGGGAGAGGTCACCGTGAGGAGGCCATCTCTGGAGATCGAGAGGCCTGACATTGGCTGGATTTCAGTTCTCTTTCAAGCTATTGCTCCTCTTCAGCTCAGGCTCAGGGCACAGTAATATGCTCTTGGCCAAGGTTTTCATGATGTGAGATCAGTCAGGGTGTCAGTGTGTGCCAACCCTGGAATCCACCATGGAGATGGGAAGTATTCATAACAGCTGAGCTGTGCTGTTCTGGTGGGTAGACTTTGGGCTGCTTTCTGATGCACCATTTTCTGAACACAAGTGAGTACCATGCTCCAGTTTCTCCCAAGTTGCTCTACAAACCCTCGAGTCGTAGGTGTCAGGATCCCTGAGGCTGCTGCAGGAAACACAGAAAAAGTACAATATTTGCAAACACGGCAGAGGGATAATATCATGGAAATGCATCTCCTTTCTCTAAGGATTTGTGATATCAGACTATTCCCCCTGCCATCTTCAAGGACAGGGCCAAACTAGCTTCTAGGAAGGCAGTGTCACATAGTAGAAAATACAGACTTTGGGACAAGGCAGACTAAATAGGACTCTTGAGCACCATGGGAGTCATTAGAACATGAGTTTCATATACCGGGCTCTTGTCTGTACTGTGACCCAGCTCCCAGCACAGGGGGAAATGCTCTGCAAGCCCCTGCTGGGTGAGTTCATGAATGCATCTCTCTTGCATATTAACTGTGCAACTTCAAGCACCGAGCTGTCTGGGCTCTAGCTGCCTCATTGGAAAGCCACCTGTAGACAGTTCATGAGGAGCATGTGAAAGAGAGCTCATTCATTCAGAGACTATTTCTTGGGCTGTTCTAAGTGTTGACAATACTAGAGAAAAATATAAAACTTCTGACCCTCCTAGAGTCTATTTTCTAGGAGGAGGAGACAAACAAATAGCAAGCAAGTATTAAAAAGTGAGATGTCAGATGGGGAAAAGTTAGCGGGAGAGGGCAACAGGAAGTCTGAGGTGAGGGGTTCCAGATTTAAATTGGGAGGGGAAGTCAAGGGACTCTCAAGTGGACATTTGAGCCAAGACAAAAGATGTCAAGAGACAGTCTTGTAGATATGAGAAGGAAGAGGGTGTGCAGAAGTTCCAAGTCAGGAGGTTAAGTGGCTTGTTCCAGAAACTTCTGCTAGCTATTGTGGCTGCAGTGAACAGAGAAAAAGAGAGGGGAGTGGAAGACGAGGCCTGAGACTAGCAGCAGCCATACTGGAGGGGACTTGGCCATTTGGAAAAGGACCTTGGCGTTTATTCTGAGAAGGCTTATGTTTCCATAATGTGTCTGGGGCATAGCAGGCCCTTCACAAATAACTCCGTATTTCCTTCATTGAAACTGACCAAGATTATAGTTCTCATAATCATGTACTGAAAAACCACTGTTGCCAGATGGATTGCAACACAAAACACGCACTGCTGGACTGAGGAACAGGACTTCTAGCAAAGGCCTCAGACCTGGTCTTGATTGTTCAGAATTAGAAAGTGTCTGCTTCTGTTTCCATCTCCCCAACATTCCCTTCTTGTAGAAGACAGAACCTGGAACTTCAAGAGCTGAGCTGTGGCCCATCTAGGAGCTTTCGTACAAGGCGCTTCATGGAGACCAAGAGCAGCTCCAGATAAGACAGGAGCCAGCCTGGCCTTCCCACTGCTTCCCAGCCTGGGGATCCCAGGCTTCTTTCTGGAGTCAAAGATTCTTTCTTCCTGCCTCTTGGGAGAGCAGGGGGCAGCATGTGTCTGCCAAGCAGGCCTGCAGGGAGCCATTCAGCCGGGCCCTCTGCAACTGTCACCCGTTGGACAAATGGAGTGATGCAGAGAGTCGCAGATTGGCCTGGCCCAATGTCCTGTCAGATGGTTTCTCCTCTGAAAGCATTTACCCTCTGGCAAGGCCTGTAAGCACTGAAGGACCCTAAGAAGCATCTGGTTTCACAAAGGCCTTGTAGAGGCCATATAAAAGAATTACCAAAGTGGTGGGGGGTTGAGTAGCCACAAGGTGCTAAGCTTTTTACATTTGCCAGCTCTGTGCTGGCCAAGATGGCAGTCACTACGTGTGTGCAGCTATTTGAGTGCACATTTAAATGAACTAAAATAGAAGGAATTGGAAGTTCAGTTTCTTGGTCATATGTCCAGGCTTCCGGTGCTCAGTGGTCACCTGTGGCTTCCATCTTGGACCTCAGAGAGAGAAAGTTTCCATTGTCACCAAGGGGGGTCCTGAATGGCAGATGCTGTTCCACACCTCTGAGTCCTCCTAGTGTCCACGAAGATGGCAAAGGGTGAGAAAGACCAGCCTGAGGGGACTGAGCCTCACACCTGGTGGCCAAGAAGAGGTGGAGGGTTTTGAGGCATATCCTGCAGCAACAGTCTGCGCCTGAGCGGAAGAAAAGGCCTGGCGTCTTCAGAATGTGACAGAGCAAGTGTCAAGAGATTGTGAGAAACTGGTGACAGCACTATGCAAGGACATTGGCACTTAAGGGAAACACATGTCACAGAAAACCACTTCTCATCAAATCAGAGGGCCATGAAGGGGAGAAGGCAGCAATCCCGTACTGGGTCCTGTGCTCACAGTCTGGGAGGTGGCCTGGCGTAGTCTGGCACACAGACCTTGTCAAGGTGGGGTTCAGAGACCTCCTTCTCACTCGGGGGCCTCTGAGTGGCCTGGGGGAAGGGTCTGAGGGTCTAAGAACCAAAACAGGGAAAGGAAGGACAGCAGGCTTCACAAAAGCCTTCAATCCTTTACAACAAGCAGGGCACATGTTCTGTCTGCACACGGTTCTCTCCAAGGAGGGGACCGTTAGCACCCTATTCTGCACATGAAGGGACTGAGCTACCACCCCAGGGGGTGTGACTGGGTGGTCAAAAAGGGAGCCCTGAGGGTCTAGTGGCTTCCTTGCTACAGTGCTAAGTGGGGAGTTACCCCCAGCCTGCACCTCGTTGATGAAGAGCCATCTGTGACGCTCCCTGGCTCAGGTTAAGGAGAGAGGAGAGCTAAAACAACCCTTTAGGCCAGCTGGAGTTGATTTTTAACTATCAGTGATAAATATTTTTGCTCAAATATTTGGTACTTTTTGAACCAAAGCTTTTCCTTCCTTCTTTCTTGTCCTCCTGTCTTCTCTACACTACAACTGTATTCCACCTCTTGCTACATGCACATTCTACCAATGCTCTGCACCTTTCACTTACTATTAAGGAGGGATAGACTGAAAGGAAAATGTCCCTTACCTTCCCTGTCCTCACCTTCAGCATCAACGTGGCCTAATGCAGGGAGGCTACATGGGTTAGCGAGGTCCACAGGGCTCCTCCTGGTCACCGTGTTTCTTAGAGCACCAACGTCTTCCTTCTGGGCTCGTTGCCAGCTCTGGTCTGAAGGAACCGTGGCCCTCGGGGCTGTCTGCACCTTGGCTTACTCATCGAGGACATAACACTCACTCACCTTGTACCTGCTTTGAGTCTAACCAGCTTCCCAGATGGTGTGGGCCCACTGGAAGCCATGTTCATGGGCCACTGGACATGCCATAAGCCAGCAGAGGGGCAAGGACTGGTGACATGCACACTGTGCACAAGTCCTATGCTCACATGCAGATGCTCCATGGTGTCTTACAAATCACACACTCAGGGATAAAATGACAAAGCGTGTCAAGACAGTGGCTGCCCACTATTAAACCACACCATAGTTTTCCCTAGGCTGCTCATGAAGCCAACCTTGTCAGCCAGAGGTTCCTGAACCCACTGGCCATGAGAATGGTCATGTGAGCTTACTCAAAACACTGATTCCTGGCCCTGCCATGGCGCTCCTGAATCAGAATCTCTCAGAGAGGACCTTGATGATTTTTTTAAAAACAAGTTTCCAAATAATTATTATGATCAAGAAACCAGGGAAAAGGAAAAGCTTGGCATAGCAGATGGGAAATGTTTCTGAGGTTGGCAGACCTGGCCTGCCTGGACTCTCGGCCCTGCCAATCACTGGGGTTGGGTGGCCTTGGATTTGCTCCCCAAATCCCCCAGTTTCCTTATTTGTAAAAGGGCTGAGGTGGATAATAGTCTTCAGCAGAGTTAGTGTGAGGAGGTGGTGAGCTCGGGAACATAAGCAAATGTGGTAAAGGAGCTCACCAAAAGCACATGGGGGCCAATGTTGCTTTGATAAGGGAGCCAGGGTTCCTTCAGATGGACAAATGTGTTCCAGATATTGCCCTCTCCCCGTGCTCCTCACACGTTGACCATTTAACTGTTCCCAAAGATGCCAAATCCTCAGTCTCTGATGTCCTCATATGCAAGGGCCTCAACTTTTGTCCTTGGATATAAGCACTTTGGAGATAAAATAAGGCCTCCTGGGATCAGTGCATGGCTTCAAAGCTCAACCCCAGTGGACCTGTTCTGGCTGCATGTGGTCACCCAGAGCTGAGCCTGTTCAGCTTTCTTGCTTCCCTAGCTCCACAGATGGTAACTGCTGTCCTCCAAGCCAGAGAAGATAGGTCCCCTCCCTATAGCTTCAAAAGCAGCTGATCGATAACTAGGGTATTATTCAAGCAGCCAGGCTGGGAGGGCCAGCTCCTGAAGGAAGTGGGTGTTCAGCAAAGTTAAGCACTCACAGAATTGATGGAAAGAAGAGAACTTTCTCAAGTGGAGGAGGAACTTGATTCAAGTGAACTAGATTCCAATCTCTACATGGCTGATCTTTGCACTCGCAGGAAGCACCACAGTGCAGTGAAAACCAAACAACAAATTTTGGGGAAATTATTCCTTGGCAGGGGGTGATCTTGAGATATTTTGTAGAATTTCATGGAAGCAATAACAATGACAACTAACATTTATGGAACACTTATTACATATTAGGCACTGTGATGGACTACTCTTGCTCTACGTGAGCTCAGTACATATTTCTAAGAGTCTGTATGGGCCAATCTGTGCTTCAGTTACACACAGCTCTCAAAGGTCAATGGCTTTAACAAACATTGGCCTAAATGGTTTTATAGAGAAACAAGATAATAAGGAAATCTCAAAATTAAATATTTGGTTGAGAAAATGTGCATGGTTTAAAAAAAAATGATCAAACTGCCATCATGGAAGAGTCTAAACGGGTCAGAGAAGCTCATGCCAACCAGTTTTTCCCCATGTTGTCTGGAAAAACATTGTTTTTGTGTCTTTTATTGGAAACATTATATGTTAAATAATTAAGGAGTACCTTGTCCAAATCCTCCTGGTTCTAAGAAACCTCCATTGTGAGATCATCAGCCTGAGTGTTATGGCATCATTGTGAAGATGAGGAAATAAAGTTATTTTGGTTCCAACAAATCCATCCTAGATCACTCAGTTGCCAACCAATCCACAGATAGATGAAAGAGCCCTGCTGAGATTAGGCCACACGTACCCCAAACAAGTGGACCACAAACTATAAGAGACTTGCATCTCCTAAAGCAGGTCTAAGAGAGCAGCCATGGCCCCTGATCACAAAGTGAATCAAGATGTCACCCACCGATCACTCCTTCCCTTCACACACAGCTATCAGGCTCCATTCATGTCCCAGGCACTCATCCAGCTCCAGAAGTTCAGAACATTCGCAGTATTATCCCTGCATTCATGAAAGTCACTTTCTAGTAAGGAGCCCAGCCATTAAGTAAACACATACCAGAAATGTGAAATTGCAGCTGATGAAAGTACACTAAGAAGGAATTCTCTAGAGATGTAGAGTAAACCACGGAACCTCACCTAGTTAGGGGATGGGAATGGAGTCTAGCAAGCTCACCAGAGAAGAGACAGATGAAGATCACCAGATTGTTCCAATAACTCAGGGGGAGGTATCAGGCTGAGATAGCGCCAGTGCCTTGGGCTCACACAGGAGCTAACCAAACCCAACTCAATGGAAACAGTGAAGCAGATCAGAAGCTTAACTAGTCAGAAACCATTAACCTCTGGCCATTAACCTCTAACCAGAGTTTACTAATCAGAAAACATTGACTCATTTCTAACTAGGGACTTTACACTTTAGTAAATCATGTTTTCTTTGTCTTTCCTCTGCTAACTCTTCATAAAAGTTCTCCCACCCACCCCCCATCAGTGGAGCATGGAATCACTTGGTAGATTGGTGCTTAAATTGCCAAATGCTCAAATAAACTCATTAAAAATTTAATGTGCCTCACTTCAACTTTTAACTAGTGTGTGTGTATATGTATATACTTGTTATGAAATGGAGTAAGTATATATATATGATTTAAACAGGCCTTCTCTTGGATTTCATATATGTAAGAGTCCAACCTCTTTGAGGTACTAACAAGGGAAGACCCCACAGTCACAGGACAACTGCTCAAATATTCTCTTTATAGGTAATTAGGTCCGTGTGAGTGTGTGTGTGTGTGTGTGTGTGTGTGTGTGTGTGTAGATTCTAAATTGATACCATGAAAATGTTCAGCTTGGAATGTGCCAACTCCTCTGAATGACATGTTAGTGGGAAATGGTGTGTTTCATTAGGGACCCTCATTGACCTGCCTGACCTGTGTCTATGACTTCATGTCTCCAACAGATTCAAAAGCTAGCTCTTCTCCATCTCCTTGGAAGCCATTTCTTCTTACCATGGTCACTATCCAGTGGATGGCATACTGGTACATCTTCTGTGTCTCCCTCTGACTGATTATCAAGGACAAGAAGTGAGACAGTGAAGTAACTAGCCCACAGGAAATCTGCCATCATCCAGGGACTACTACTTTAACTCAATCCCGTGCGCCTCTTGTCTGTGTCACTGATGAGCCCCCCTGAGTCCCATCCCTCTCAACTGTCCTCCACACACCACGATAGGTTTTCTAAGATGCACACCTCACACAGGGCTGCTGTACTTACTATCTGCCCGGGAGCCATCTTGTGGGATGTGTGGTGCTCCTGAAGGTGGCAGAACCCCATGCAGTGTTTTCACCTGCCTCCTGTCCTTCTCAGCTAGACTTCTCCAGAGTCCTTGCAAACCAACTACTCTCCTCCAGGCTGTCCTAAGCTACTGATGTCCCCAAGAGATCGTACTCTTTGGTCCTCCTTGTATTTGCTCTTCCTAGTCCCTGGTTCAGTTGCCCTTCCATCTAGCACACCCCGAATCTCCCTTGACAACCCATTTCAAATCTTCTACTTTGAAATCTTGCTCCAGTGACTCCAGCACAGTTGGCCATTCCTTCCTTTATGCTTCCATGTTCCTTTCATCTGATCTTCATTTTAGCACCAGCCTCATTTGTATTATCATGGTTTAATGTGTCTCCTCCTCTGGCTGAGAGATCCTGAAGAGCAGGGAAAAGCATGCTGGCCCTCATTCATCTTTGCCTGTCCCTAACATCCGTCACATGTTAGGAGCTTTATGAACAATTTTTAAGTTAATAGATGTTCAGGTAACCAGGTAGTCTCAACTTTGCCCTTCTTCCCTGCAGGTTCCCTCCCTTTGGGGAACCCAAATAGGATGGTAATGAAAGATACTGGGCAGCTTCTGAAGAGAGGCAAGTTGGCAGATTAACTACAAAGCCCCGTAGGCCAAGCTAGCAGGATTAGTAGTTGAATAGTTAATCATAAGAGATAATTAAACCAGGAATCATAGGAACTAATTCACCCATATATGACACACATTTCACTTAACTTAAAACATGTGAGTGCACTCTTTCTCGGATCTCTTACAAGAACAAGAGGTTTGCTCTGAGCATGTGATCCCCAGGCATAAGCCATACCCACAAAGCCTCATGGGCAACTTGAAGTTATTTCTTTAGGATAACTTAGAGGCATGCAGCCTGGAACTGTGTCAATAGTTTATAATTTTATTCTACCCTTCCAGAACATTCTACTTGATCTCACTCTTCCCACCTGCTCTTCATGCCCAGAGTTTTCAAAACTTTCTAAATCTCTGTTTCCAACATCTATCACGTGCTAAGGACTTTCCACACATCATGTGCTGGGTCAGACTGTGGATGTGAAGATTATCCAGGTGACCCCCTTGCCAACCCCACCAACAACAAAATCCTTTGAGGTGAGCACAGTTCTCTCCCTCTGAGAAGTGGAGATAATTCATCCATGACACTTTAATGCATCCATTGGACAATGGGTTAGACACGAGCCTGAAAATCCATCCACTCTCCAAAACAAGCAAGCAAACAAGCAATACATAAAGGCTACTCACCATGCCCAAAGCACTTGCCTAAATATTTAAATCAAATCATGTCATTTAAACCTCACAATGACCTTTCAATGAAGTAAGCACATTGATATCACCATTTTGAAGATGAGGAAACGGAGGCAGATGGTCACAGCTGAGAAAGGGCCTCAAAGTTAAGTTGGGACATTGAGTCCAGGGAGTTTGACTCCGGAGCCCAGCCTCCTAGTTGGAATTGTCTGCAAATGGGGCTGACCTCAATCCTACAGGATTTGGGAAAAGATGAACAAAATAGTGATGATTTGGGTGAGATGCTTCACCCAAATGGGATTAATGTGCTTTCTCTTCCTTTCCTTTCCTTTCTACCCAAGCATGCCTTTCTGGGGGAGCTGGGGCATTTGGCATTTATCCTATTTTTATTGATTCCTTCATATTCTCTCTAAAATAAAAATTAAAATGGTGTTGGCTTGTAGGACACGGAGCATCCAGCTTCACCTTGGGAGTTGAAAGACCACCAAATCTGTGTACAAACAACCCCCCAAATCAATCTTCTGTGCAGGCACAATTTCTCTTGAAAGGTGACACAGTCCTTTAAAAATAGCTATGGGCTCCATTGTGCGAAGATAGTGACAGAGACTGACAGCTTTTAGAGAGGTGTAATGTTCCCAGGCAGCCGGCTAACATGGCTCACTCAGATAGAGATCAGTAATTCGATCTGGGGGAGAGTGCTAAATGTTAGAGGTTAAGCTGGTGTGTTCTTATTACTAATCAAACTTCAACACCATGCCTGGGCCTGGCCTCTGCGGGTCTCACACGGAAATGGTAGATTACTGAGAAATTGCAGCCTTCGCTCCTGGCTTCACACATGGCCCTTGTTCCGGCCATCGGTGAATCCAGTGCCCTTCCCTAGGTACACCCACAAGAGGAGCACAGAGAGCATTCAGTGGATACTGGAGGACTAAGGTCAGATGCCAATTCAATCACCTTCTGCTCTTCTTATGCAGAGATGACAGGGAAGCAGATGCTTGGGGCCACTCCTCCAGGCAAGCTCTTTCTGGGAATCAACTCGAAATAGGCAGCTCTCAAGCACTGCTATTTCTTTTCTTCAGGTGCATAAAGATTTTGAAGATAAATCATGGGATTCTGGCCTTTCTTATCCCACTATGGAAGGCAGTGGTCTGCTGGAATATGATTAGCAATCAGCTTTCTCAGAGTGAAGAGTCTTGATTTGTAGCTTTTGCCAATTTCCCTGGTGTAAATGCTCCCATCACGGCTGATTTTCAGCAAACATGAACTCATGAACACAGAATCAGAGAGAGGTGTGCACAAGCAGTTCTCATGGCAGGAGCAACTCCAGCATTCTACTAGTTAGTTAAAGGATTGGTAGGTGATTCAGAGTTATCCTTGTGCGGTTAGCTAGGATCTATCTCCACGGCAGGCCAAGTCCTGGATCCACTCTTCCTGATAGTGAGTTTTGTCTCTCCTCTTAGATTTGATAGAAACACCCACGACACTTGCAATGCAAGCCAAAAGGCAAAAGTGGCCCCACTTTGATCTTCTACAGGCTGTGTCTGCTTGGATCTCAAGATGCTGGCTGACAAATGAAAGAATTCTACCAAATTTGTTGAATTTTTATTCCATAAAAATGGAAGTAGGTTATTTACCTGGAGCCTATGTGTAAGTGCGCATGATCTCATGTAACGGGGGGTATCATCTCATTGTGCAGAGGAGGACATAGGCTCAGAGAAGCCATGTGACTTAGGATGATGGAGCTGAGATCTGATTCACATTTGTCTTGTTTCCAAACCCATGCTTTTGTCTACTTCCATGTTTCCGCCAATCCCAGAAGAGCATTATCCAAGGACATTTATGAGGAACAGGTGGGACCTAAGGTTAGGTGAGATTTCCCAGGAGAGCTGAAACTGAGGATTACCAGAACACAAGTCAGAAAAGAGGGGACGCTCAGGAAGACAGGGGAGCAATGGAAATACGAGAACATCCTCATTGGAGTGGATCACAAGCATGGGGACAGAGAGGTGACAAGACCTCTCTTTCATGGGTAGCCCTATGCCCTGGGGCAGCCACTCCAAGAGATAGGAAGTCCCTGACATGGATCGGAAAGTCACCTGCCCCTTTCCACTCACTGCTCCTTGCTCTTCTGCCTGGTCTCACTCAGAGGAGCACTGCCCATAGCATTGCCCACACCCAGCCGTGCTCCCCGGGGAGCAGCACTCCTCCTGCTGACATTCCGCAGTCCTTTCCTCTGCAGATGAAGATGCTTTCTCTTTCCAGAAGAGAAGCAGTTGCTCAGGCCACCATCACTGCCACCTGTCTCTGGACTCTCTCCTAAATGTCAAAGTCCCTTTTAAAGCACAAGATAAGAAATGAGTGCCAGGGAGGCTGGTGCAGCCTGCTCTGCCACTTTCCTCCTAGGAGAAATCTGGGCTCGATTTGGATGATCATGTCATTATTATCTGAATTCTCCTTCTTGGCTGGACATACCCCAAGTCTACATTGAATGGATGATCTGATCAACTTAGAAGGCAGTGTATTAAGCTATCCTTTCTTCTAGAAGGTTCTTTAGCAAGGTATGGTCTGAAAATACTAGCATTCTATCCTAGGAACACCTTGGTGTGCTCAGACTTCCTCTTAAGGCACTATTAGCCAACACCCTGTCAAAAGCTACTAGAGCTGATAACCTGTCACTTCCTGAGACCTCACACAAAAATTTATTAGCTTGCCCTTAGGTATACACAGCAAGATGACCTGGTCTAGAAGAGCAAGTGGTGGCATAGAATAGCCTCCTGGCTGTACATTTCAAGACAGGGGGGTGGGGCTGGGGGCAGATGATGTATAGAGGGAGAAAGATTAGGGACGTGGGGACTTGTGACAGTCCCACATTCATGTTGGCTCTGAATGCTCCTGACTCCCTCTTACCACCAGTTTCTAGGGTGTCCTGGGGTCTGAGCACTGGCTCCTTTCCTGAGCCCAGCCTGCCCTAACCAGACCTCCTCTGGACCTGTGCACTTGGTCAGGAGCCTTGGGTTCCTTCCTGCACTCTTAATCTGCAGCCTTCTTGGCAGCCAGAAGTGGCCTGGTCTGAAGCCCATCATGATATAGACCACTCCTCCTGGGACAGTCCCCCTCAAATCAGAAAAGCCACAACTGTGTCCTCCTTTTGGCCCACTTAAATCTTGGACTCCCCAGAAATAGGCTCCAGAGCAAGAATCTGCGATAACTCAATGGCAGACATGGGCCTCTAATTGGAGAGGCGTTCCTGTTTGCAGAAGACGCCACACTCTTAAAAGTTCATGCTCATCATCCGGAGGCAGCCAGCCTGAATGCCTCTCCGTGTGTCCGGTGTGTAGGAAGCTTCCTTCTGCAATATCTCCTTTAATCTGCACGAGAAGGTTAAGTAGCTGGTCCATGTGTCCTGAGCAGCACTGAGGGGGCACTCAACACTCCTTCCTCATGGCCCCCATCCTGCCCTCTCTCCTCTGCCTCAAGCGACAGCAAGCTGGCTAGGATCTCCGCAGTAGGGTGGGGATCATGTAGCTCTGCTGCGCTGCCTTCTCCCAAATGAGCGTCATCAAAATTAAAAATAATCACAGCTGGGGGATCAGTGTTCAGGGGGAGGTCAAGGGTCAGGCTAGCTGGTGTGTGCTCATCACTTGAAGGTCAGACTTTTGGAACATGGGACATCGCATGACGTCCTGGCAATCATCACCTGCACCCTGCAATCCACTGGGGTGGGCAGCTCTGCCTCCTCCTGGGGTCCCACTGTCATCAGGTGAGAAGCAAACGTCTTAGCTATGGCTGGAAAATGCTCCTGGCCCTGCTGCAATGTGAGGTAGTCATGCCTGGAATGGCAGCCTCAAGTTCAAGTTTCTTCCACACACCAGCTAGGTGCTGCTGGCAGCCATGTGACACCACCCAGGAACTGGCGTTTTGAGTACTTTCAGTGGTGCCCCGCAGCGATGTGGGCTGCTCTGAACTTGGATCAGGTATCCTGTGTGCCAGCCTCAGCTACAGGGGAGCAGTTGAGGTGCTCAACCCCACACAGGCCAGCAGAGCCTGCACGAGGGGGACCACCCATCCTTCCGCAGCAGAGCTTGTACCCTCTCTGCTGTCAGATGCTGGGTGGAGAGGAGAATGAGATTTTTCCCTGGTGGGTGTCATGGAGACCAACCTGTCATTCACTCATCCAGCTACCATTCCCTGAGCAGTTGCTTGTGTGGCACCTGCTCTGGCGACTGCTGGGAACTCCATGGTGAGGAAGGCAGATGTGGCTCCCACCCTCATGCAGCTCAGAGGCAGAGACTGAAATTAGTTATGAAAATAACAGGAATAGTAACTGTAAACTTAGCCAGATGCCAAGTGCACACCAGCAGAAACAGGAGACATGCCCAGAGGACCCTCAGGGGCCCACAAAAGTATTTTGCTTTAATTCATTTTAAATTCAAAGAAAAAAATTAAATAATACTATATGGATGATAATGAACCCAGCCTGGACTATATCTGCCTTCATATCAATGATTAAATACGATTTTTAATACTTTTTAGTGAAGGAAGAGACCCACAAACACAAGTGTGCATAGGGCCCAAAATCTCTGCCATGTGGCTTTGGACCCCAGGACTGTCAGGACACCTAGAGGGTGGGCTAGTCTAGCACAGAGGCTTAGGAAAGCTCCCCTCCAGACATAGGGCATAATAATTGAACCAAGAACTGATGGAAAGCAGAAGCTGCCAGCAGAGAGAGAGGAGGACTCCGGGCAGCAGAAGCCCCTGTCAAGGGCTCTGGAATGGGAGGAGGAGTAGGTTGGAGGATTTTAAAATTGCTGCAGAGAGAAAGGGTACATGGTGTGAGCAGGGCTTCCGCAGCATGCAGTGGTCCCGGTGTTCGACATCAGAGCTGTGGAAACCCAGGAGTGCTCGACATCACATGGTTATGATGGGACAATCACCACATTTGCTTGGCTGTGAGGGGACTGAATTATAAGCCATGTGGAGTGGAAACAGGGAGAGCCGCTAGTGCAATGGTCCAGGCAAAAGGAAGTGGATGCTCGACCTGGAGTGATGGCCATGGAGTTGGAGGAGAAGGGCCAATCCAAGAGCTACTTGGGATTGACAGTGACCGGATGCATGGAAAGAGGGAATGGGGGAGTCAAGGATGGCCCCCAGGGGTCACCTGGTGTAATTGGCTGTTGGGGCCGTGTCAGTGAATCACCAAGTTCACGAGAGGGAGAAGCTGGTTTGCAGGAATGGAAGTTGCATCCGTCCACCCCCAACCTAGCTCAGACTCTGGCACCCCGGAGGTCTCAGCAAATGATTGTTGATGAACAGATAAGGAAGGAAATGGACAGGGCAGGAAGAGAGGTGCACACTCAGAGACATCCAGGTGGGAATCAGTGAGGAATGCAGCCCCCGGCTAGAGGAACAGGAAGCTCAGAGCTGAGGACGTGGCAGGGAAGGAAGGTGGGAGAAAGCCTTCAGCGTCCTTCATAGTAGGCTAGGAAGATTCTAGAGCAAGAGTTAAAGCTTTGGACCCAGAGGGGCTGCTATATTGGTTTTGGTGAAATCAAGTGCCCATCACAGCTGTGTGAAGACATCTGAAAAAGTAATCACAAGGCCTGAGGGATTCCCTCTCTTTAGTTAAAATTGAGAGCTTGCACACTTTGCATGGATGGCAGGGGGGTGGGTGTGTGAGTGGACGTGTGTACATAGGTATGCACATGTGTGAGCTCATGTGTTTGGGACTTAGGTGTGCATGTGCTTGTGTGGGGTGAGTGCATGTATGCATATGTATAAACGTGTAAGTGTATGAAGATGTGGCTCCAAGGAGAAGCAATGGAGTGGGGCATAGAGAATTCTAGAACAATAGCTATATTTGGTATTCCTATTTGGAATTTACCTAAGCTCCTATCAGAAAACAGCCTCGTGTCCCTTAGAAAATATGACAGTGACAGGGTACTCTGAACTTGGGCACTACGGTCACCATCCTCACATGCCATCTTGTTGCCATGTTGCTGTGGAGGCGGGATGGTTGGCCTTGTCCTGGCTATTTCCCCAAAGTGCTGAGGTTCAGCAGGCACCCTCTATGGGGGACTCCTCTGTGATGCCACATTGCCAGCCACTTTCTCTGGGATGCTAGGAACAACCTCATTTTAGTTTAAGACAAGTCACATTTGAGGTCTTACTGCATGCTCTTCTCATCTCATTATCTAGACTAGGACTTACTCCACAGGCGAGGAGGCTGAGGCTTGGGAGTCAAACAAAGTGCAGACCGCAGGGCCCAGCCTCAGTGTCAGAAATCCATGGCCTTGGGAGGACCTTCAAGCCACCTCTCTGCAGCTGTGAGGGGTCTTCTGGGACTCCACAGGGCTCTACTGACCTGCTGGGATATTTTGGGGATTCATGGGATAGGAGGCCAATGGGAATTGGGCAGCTGGATGTGTCCCCTCCTGTTGCCTTTTTCCTGCACCATCTCTGGGGAAACCCAGACCCCAACCTGAACGGAGCCTTCTCTAGGGACCTGTGTCTCCTCTGCTCTGTGAGGAGCAGAGCAGACAACTCCCGTCCACCAGGACCAGCCAGAGACCTGATTCTATTTTAAGAACATGGGATGCGTTTTCCAGGAGGGAAGTTGTGAAATCTCGAGGAGTCCATCATCCTCTTTGGGAGTTTTAGTGAGGATCCTTCAAGAAGATAGACTTCAGATTAACTGTCCTAAAGTCAAGATGGTTTTAGAGCTGTTGAAATGGTCGAAGGGGGAAGAGTAATCTTATCGAGGAAGGAGAAATCTTTTAAATTTGAGCCAACTCTGGTTTTAAATGTTATGAAACAACTTCTGACTGTTTCCCAAACAGGTTTTTTGTTCGTTCCCCAGAGCTTTGTCAGCTCTTGGGTTCTGTCTCCCACGGTTTCCCCCTCCCCATCTGACATAGTCTCTCTGGATTTCTTGTACACATGATTTGTTTTGTAGGAGTTTTTTCCGAGTGTGTGTGTGTGTGTGTGTGTGTGTGTGTGTTTACTAGAAGAATTAAGTTCTTGCTAGTTTCTGACAGCTCTGGGCACTAGGGTGGCAGAATGGAGAGAAGCTGGTTAAATACACCTGAGAAGCACCGTGTTTCCCGGGGACAGTGTTCCCTTGGACATGTGGACGTAAAGGGGTGCACTGCTTTTTTCCTCCTCCTCAACACCAACCTCTTTCACACCTGAAAGGAGAAATGAGCTGTAGAAAAACCTTTGATGCCCTGCTTACTCCCAAACATGACCGCTGGTCCTAGCTGTCCACAGCCAGCAGCCCCTTCCCCACCTCTCCCTTCAGTCTCAGTGGCTTCCATCTCCATCCTATCCTTTCTACTGGACAGTGTCCCTGACTCCCTCCTGCCCACCCTCGACCTTGACCCAAAAGTGCAGTTCAGAGCGTGGCTGTTGCCAGGCACACGCAATGGTACAACTTTGGCCAAATCTCTTGCTCTCCCAGAAACTCAGCTGACCCTCTGGAAAAGACTGAAAAATAAGAGCCCACCTCACAGGACTCATGGGAGGAGGACGAGAGTCTCAGCGGGGCCTGACATGACAGCCTCCACACAGACGATGCTCTCCTGCCCCAGCTCTCATCCCAGTCCCATGGGCTTGGGGACTTACTACTGTGCATTCAGCTCTCTGCCATTAGGTGTGCAAGAGGGCACACTCCCACATGGCCTGTCTCATAACTTCAAAGGACTTTGAAATCTTTCCCAAAGAGTTCACATATTTTTTTAATTTTACTCATTTAGTTATTTGGTATCATACTGAAGTCATAGAAGCTTGCTATTTGTTTCTCTTCCTGTACCCTCGACACGAATCATAGGGAAAAGATTCCAAATTTTGAGTATAATAACAGCATGCAATGTATCAATGCTTCACATTCCAGGCTCTGCATCTGGACACCTCTGTCCCATTGGATTCACCATCTATTTCAGCAGATCCTGTGGGGGAGTCACTTAAAGCCCTCTCACTCTCTGACATTGGCGACATCTGGAAACATTTAGTTGGGGATGTGGGAGACTTAGGGGTGCTATTGGCATCTAGTTAAGCACTCTAACGCATGGGACAGTCCCCACCACTGAGAAGTATCTGGTTCAAAAAGTCCATGGTGCTGGGTTGAGAAGCCCACACTGTTGCTAGGGTTGAAGGCCAGGTGCCAGCTTCTAACGGCCTCCACTTTTCATTAGCTGAACAACTCTAGGCATTTGGCTTCTCGTTTTCTAATTGATCAAAAAAATAAATAATCCCTAGCTGATCAGGTGGCTTTTTGTGGAGGTGCTGGGGAACACAACCCTAGTAGAAGGTGCTCCGTGAATACCAGCCATTATCATCCCCTGTGACTCCAGCAGCAATTCTCAGGTCTGGGGAAGTACAGAAACTGCCCAAGTCCCCCAGCTATTGAAGGGCGGAGCCTGGAATCAGCCCTCCCCTCTCTGGCCCGCTCCTCACGATCTCACTTCTGTGTTCGGATGCCTCCTGACTTCCAGCTGTGGACCAACGTGGGCATCAAAATACCCTGGAATACGCTTTGTAATTCTAGAAGATGTGGAACACGTAGCCCTGGCTAAGAAGTCCTGCGATGACAAAAGCAGGTGACGGGCGTCTCTGGGTGACGTTATTCGTGCCCAGAAGTTGGCCCTAAACCCTCCTGGAGCAGAGCAGATGACCTAATTCTGAGTCAAGGATGTGGCTGCCTCAGCCCTTTTGGCAGGACATTTTGTGACTCGGTCATTTTCCCAGGTCCCCGAAGCAGGTGCCACCTCCCCTAAGAACCAGCCCCGAATGAGTCCCTGGCTGCCCAGAGCTCTAGATGGACACTTCCTGGGCAGCTCAGATCGGGGGGAAAGAACCAGGGCCAAAAGGAGGGACAGCGTCATCCTAGCGGTGACTTTTCCACACTGGACAGCAGCCCAGCCTGCTTGCCCCAGGCTGTGTAAAGGGGGTGGTGGCATTTTTGGTGTCATTGTATCTTTTTTCCCAGAATGACAAAGTAAAGAAGGCAGGGCTCCACAAAGCCCATCCAGGGCACAGCTGCCCCAGCTCCCAGCATGCGGCTGTCCAGGCTCTCACTTCACACTTGCCACTGGACACCTCAGTACCACTTCCTGCTGTGCCTGGTGGGTGAGACTGGACACTCCATTGCTGAGGCAGAGGCCCACCCAGAGATATCTTAAGAAAAGGATTCTGGGCTTCCAAGTTTCCCCGAATCCACAATTTCAAGGTTCTGAAATTTAGAGGTCCCAGGATTCTTTGCCTCAGAAATTCAGGGACTCCATGATCCTTTTGGATGGAGATGTAGATTTTGAAATCACAATTAGGCCACTTCCTAATAAATAGGGCACTGCCATCAAAAACAGAACAAACCCACAAGCCTGGGGCAGGAGCCCCGAAAAGCCAGATAGTAGGATGGTGTTCTGACCCACCCTGCCTCTCAGGTGCTGGGTGTCCCTAGGTAAGACAGAGGACCTGTCTGAGCCTTCTTTTCCTATTCTGTAGACTGGATTAATAATCCTTGCAGCTGAAGGTATTATGAGGAATAAATGCAAATATACAGAGGGGGTGTTTGAAATCTGGGGGTGGAACTGAGAAGCAATGAGAATTCCCGGATCACTTTTTTTTTTTTTTTTTTTGCAGTCCTGGGGAATTGACCCCAGGGCCTCCTGCATTACTAAACAAGCACTCTACCACCGAGCCACCTCCTCTGTCCCCCAGAGTGAGTGCTCAACAAAGTCAAGCATCACAATTGACTGTCACAGCCACTTAGCATATCCAGGAGGGACGACAAGTGAGTATAGGCTCAGGGTACTGGTTGAGGGGTGGGGAGCAGACCAAGGAGTCCATGAAATCAGCTTCATGAGGCTGAGACTATGAGCCCAGGCATCTGGGTCACCAGAGTGCTTAACCAAGTGCCTCTCCCGAGGCAGGACCTTACCGCTAAGGCCCTTGACACTGGATCAGAATATCAGACCTGACTCATTTGGGGTCAATTTAAGAGTTGCTGGAGTGTGCCATCAAAATCCTCAAATTGCTTTTGGAACAGCATGTATTTCCTGGTGGAGGGGAAGCCGTGGTTCTGAAACCCGCCCTGATTGTGGAGCCACATGGATGGACGTCATCCAGTGTACTCGGAGCTTTGGTTCCCTCTGTCATTGAAGTTGGGCCTGATATTAGAGGGACACTTTGAATTCTTCAAAGAGTAATTCTCACTTACCTTTTTCCCTCTTTTCCCCTTCAGGCTCAACCCCTTTTATCACACTAAAGTGCCAATCAATATTGTGAGATAGATGTTACATCTTAGCTTTTTATAACATTACTCCTCCCAGAAGGGACACTGTATCTTTAAGGAAATGGACCCCGTATCCTGTTTCTGAAGGATTAAAACCCTTTAAAGAGACAGAAGAGGCTGTAAACCCCGATCATATTCTTATTCTCTCTTCATTATCCTGTCCACTATCTATCCCTGCTGAGTGAATCTGGTTGTGTGTTTCTCCAAAGTGGTCATAAGAAGAAATTTATTTACTCCGCTTGGCACTGGAGGGGCATTACTGAGCTTCAAGGCTCTCCGAAGTAATAAAGATTTTGCAGTGTGTGCAAAAGGAGCAGAAATTCAGAACTTCTTTCCCCCTCTGAGGTCGTTTGGCCATCCAAAGGGGGAGTCACTTCTCATTTTCTGACAGGGTTTATTTCCGTAAGATTTTCCAATTAGCAGGAAAAGGTCACACTAATGTTGGTGCTGGGTAGGGGAAGAGGATCAAACTATGCAAATAGAGACATCCTTGAAAGGACAATATTAAAAAAGAGAGAGAGTAGATTTCCTTTTTCCTAATTTAAAAATTATATACATTTTCCCTGTCTTCTCCCAGGGAGGAGAGACAGAGGCTGGGATTGCATTGGACCCACTGTTCTTGCCTGGGACTAGAGGACCTATGGTTCCTGAGCCCACCACCTGCACCTTGGCAGGTGACTTGGGTACATGGACAGGAGTTAAGAGGAGACTCCTGCACTCTTAGCCCAGGATGCACAGGGCAGGAGATGTGAATACCCGGAGCTGAGATTGGGCTGTCAATGAAACCTCTGTGGACCTTGATAATGGCCAGACTGTCCCCAGCCCGGCCATGCTGACTGCCAGCATATCATTTGGAACCTCGTCTCAGATCTTTCTCTGACACTTCCCCTGCCACTTTTGGTTTTTGCTCAGCGCGTGCAAAGCTCAAGAACTTTGTTCGATAATAGGGAGGGCTGGGAGCCATGTCAGGGAAGATGTACTCCAGCCGTGCAGAGGACAAAAGTCACCAATGCCCATTCAAAATGGATCCAGGGGACAGCTTCGCTGTGGATTCGGGGCTGGTGCTCATTGTTAACGCTAACGTGCTAGGCAAATGTTCCCACCGAGAGTCCTGCCTCACTACCACACGCGTCACAACACATCTGTACCCCACAGCCCGCTGCTGAGGCCGGGTGGGTGCACTCACAGCAGGCAGAGCCGCGCGTGGAGGGGCCCAGGGCTTTGCACACCTCTCACGTGTGCTGCCACACCCCTCCCCATGCTGCGTGCAGCTGCAGTCAAGAGGGAAGGTTGTATTCCTCCAGCAAGGACCCCACTGTCGCATGGAGGCTGCACCCTGGGCAGGATGCTCCCAACATCATTTGTCCTAGGCTCTCTGAGTGCCAGATCCCCTGCCAGGTGCTGGGTGCAGGAGCTTGGTTAAGTTCACCCAGCGTTTCCCTGGCCGGATTTGGGTTCAGATTCAGTGTAACTGTTGCTAGTTCCTCCAGTGAGTCACCTGTGGGGTGAGCTTGCATCTCATTTGTGAACTCGAAAGAAAGAAAGAACAAAAGGTGGTGGGATAGTTCTTGACAGCAGGTTAAATCTTGTCGAATTCTAAGAGTATCGTTTGCCAGTTCCCTAGGATGTAAGCCAAACGGGACAGAAAGATAGTCGCTGGGTACTTAAAAATCGGAATGTGCAAAGGGATCTCCAAGGGGTGCTCTTGCAGAGTGACTGTTCTATTGTTCAGGCTCTGTCTGTTACAAACATACAGTTCAGCCAGGAACGCCAGTGACAGCACACATGTACCATGAGGAGACAGGCACACTCTCTGGCATCATCCAGGTCTGCTGCAACAGTCCTGTTTGCCTCAAAGAGTAAGACAGAAGTGGTCCACCGTCGGCTTAAGGTTCCTGCTTCCTTCCTTGACAATGAAGCCCAACGCTACCAAAGGCATTATTTGGATTTTAACAATAAAAGGGAAAGCCTTTTATTTTTCTTTGCCATTAAACAAAGAGTGACCTATTTTTTCCACTGTTTTCAGAATATCATTTCTGTTTTTATTATCCGCCAAGTATTCATCATTGTGGCCAACTCTTGGCCCTGCTTTTCCTTAGAAAAAGATGAGGTAGGGAAAGGAATTACAAAGAATGAGCCCTGTATCAAAGAAACGCAGGGAATGAGGTTCTTTCAGATCTCATTCATAACAAAATGGAATTTACCAAATTCAAAATAATTCCTTTGGCTTCATCTAGAGGAAATTATTAAAGCTAGTCAAAGCATACAAACAAACAAGTAAATAATAATTATAGTACCCAAACTCTAAAGCATCCTAATGTCCAATAAGGAGCAATTAGTTAACTAAAGCACGATTTATACTTAAAATGGAATGCTATATAGCCATTATAAAGCTTGATAGAGCAATATTTTTAATGATGTCATTCTCTGTTTTCAGAATATAAGTTGGTTCTCTCTCTTTTAGCATGTCATTATAGCGAATTCCTATCCCTGTTATATTTTGGGGCAAAGTTAGGTGGAATGGGAAGAGTTACACAAAATTGATTTTGAGCATAGGGACATCATGACCAGATGTCAGGTGGCAGGACAGTGGTCAAGTGTTTGAGAGACACATTATGTTATAATCAGATAAAATACTATATAAATGTAATGAGAAACAAGAAGACTATAGAATTCAGTCAGTAGGCTAGAGAAAATCAGGCAAGGTAAAAAGAAAAATGGCCACTGTGTGGTTATTGAAGGATTTGTACATGCTGAACATGATTCTAAATGATTCAAATGTGACCCAATGAAATCGGGAGAGTCCTTTTGTAGATCTAAGCAAGCACACTGGGCACACAGAAATGAAGTGGTCCTGAGGTCCTACCACAGTCTGCGAGCGGTGGGGACAATTTCCTCTTTTTAATCATAGTCTGTGCAATAGACTATAGCAATTATGATTTAAAGTTAAGATGAGGACCTGGTTCTCCAAATGTAGCAAAGTGGAAGGCTACATGTCAAATTTGGTCCTTTTATGCTTGATAAAGATTCCTAAATAAAGCAAGAAGCACTTGTTAAGATGCAAAATTTTGAGTCCCATACCAGACACACCTCATATAAACAAACAGGGGGAGGTGGAGACACAAGTCAGTCTCCTAATAAGCTCCCTGTGCGACTCTGAAGCAGCTAACTTAGGACTCAGGGACCGCTTTGCAGCAAAAGAGTTGTCTGCAAGGCTCATCAAATGGCAGGCCCCAAGCCCCTTCCCTGGAGGGTTGGGCCAATGGGTCTGGCATGGGACATGGAAAATTTGCTCAAGGCAGCCAGCCCACGTCCTGGGTTGTCTGTGAATGTCCAGATATGTGCTTGTCCAAACATGGTTCTTATAACATCCCTTTCATGTTCAAAACTGCCCCAGTTTGAACAATGGGGTATTTGTTTAACCTCTTGTGAGGTTCATATGAATGGAGGAGTTTGGGAAACATAGCTCTGTGGGATGTCAGTGACTTGGGTCTAATCTCCCAAATTTGGTCATGTAATCATGTGGCCTCATTGAGTCCTCAGTTATCTCATCTACAAAAGACAAATAAGGATTCCCAACTCCTGGGTTGTTTTCATCCTGCCTTAGGACCATAGTAGAAGGTGTTCAGTTAACAGGGAGTGTCAGAATTCCTTGGATCAGCCCTCTGAAGCCTCTTCAAGGTCATGATCAGTGTTCCACTGAAGGTGAAGGTGGCAGCCTCTGTGGTGAGCAAACATGACCATTTGCAAGCTCTCTGAGGACACAGTAGCAGGCTCTAGGTTGATTTCACCTACAGAGTGCAGTTTTGCTTTTAACTGTCAGAGCCACACCCTGAGGTTGGCTTCTCTGTCACTGCACCAACCTATCAAGGCAAAAAAAATAAAAATGAAAGGGTGCCGGGGAAGGTGGGGGTAGGAAGACCAAGTCAATAAACCACTTACAAACTCCTAGACCTCTTGCCAAAGACACGCACATCTGCCAGCCATGCGCAGCAGGAAGAATTCTAATAAATAATCCAAAGAGAGACATAATCCAGATGACATTTTAAAGATTATTGATCAAAAGTCAGGAGTTTGCTAATATAAATGGCCTTTACCACAAAATTTGCATTCATGACACTCAAATAGGGCATGTCTCTAAGCCAAGGAAAGTATCGATGCCACTGATACAAATAACAACACAGCCCCGGCGATCTGTTTTCAAGCAAAATGGAAAGAGTTTCTGCTTGTGATTATGGTTAGTGTGGTGGTGGGCATAGCTTCCTGAGCCCCACGGGACAGCTCAAGGGTGGTCTGCACATCTGTAGGTTGCAAAATATGATACAAGTGCCCAGTTCCAGATATGCTGGCTTCACCCCTGATAAACAGGCCATTGCAACCTGGATGATCAAGGCAAGTGCTAACCTAGGAAGTCCTTGGGCTGTCTGCCCTGTGCTAGGACCACTCATGGAAAAACAGCATGCAAATAGGGCATGGGGGGAGAACATTTTTTTGTTTATTTTGTCTGGAGGGGAGCTTTCTTTTTTTCTTTTTCCGCTGATGAGACTCCCCACAAGCACAATTTGTCGTAGTTTCAGACTTGTGACAATGGACATACCTCTTTGTTGGATGATGTGATGTCACCCAGAGAGATCCGAAAGCCTCTCCTATACCACATCCGTTTGTTCTGACAAATCTTAACTTTTTTGACGGCAACAGAGTTTCCACTGGACTGAGGAGACTGTCAGGCACTGTCAGGAGGATGTCTTTTCTGTAAGTGCCTTGTATTATCAGCACTGATGAGAAAGTACCCAAGGGATATTTGCATATGTATGAAGAGCAGGTTAATTGTAATAGCAAGTACTTTGGCCCAAGAACTCTTAAAGTGGGTTTGCATTTTAGTTCTGCCAATTACTGGCCTTGTGATTGGAAGAATTTCTATGATCTTTTCCAAGCCTTGATTTGCTTGTTTGTTTTAAGTTTTTTTTTGTTCTAATTAGTTATATATGACAGTAGAATGCATTTTGATACATCATACAGTAGAATGCATTTGATACATTATAAATAGAGTATAACTTGTCATTCTTCCAGTTATACACGATATAGAATCACACCAGTCATGCAGTCATATATGTACACAGGGTAATTATGTCTAATTCATTCTACTATTCTTCTTACTCCCATACCCCCTCCCCTCTACCTAATCCAAAGCACCTCTATTCTTCCCTAGGCCCTCGCCCCACCCCCATTGTGAATTAGCATCTGCATATCAGAGAAAACATTCAGCTTTGTTTTTTCGGGATTGGCTTATTTCACTTAGCGTGATATTCTGCAGCTCCATCTAGTTACTGGCAAATGTCATAATTTCATTCTTCTTTAAGGCTGAATAATATTCCATTGTGTATATACACCACATTTTCTTTGTCCATTCATCTGTAGAAGGGCATCTAGGTTGGTACTATAGTTTGCCAGCCCTTGATTTTTAGTCTGTATTTTGGGTTAATAGCATGATTCACCTTTCTGTAGGCTTCAATCAGGTGAGCAGTCTTGCTCTGTACCCACGGCATTGTTAGCATTCAATAAGTGTGACTTTTGTTTTGATGGTGACGCTTGTGATGCTAGTGACGGTGTTGGTGATAGTGGTGGTGATGGTGGTGATGGTGCCAACTTGGACACTTACAGCTACCTCTGGGAATCCTGATAAGGAAAAAAGACTCAGAGAGCTTTGGAGAAGTGTTTAGAAGTAGAGGAGCCAAGATCGAAGTCCTTCTTGTCTACCCTCATGCAGCCTCTCCTGGCTTCCTTACTTGGGAAGCACTCCCATGACCACACTGGACACCCACACCAAAGATACCCCAAGAGGAAGAAAGCCCTCCTTTGTTGGCTGGAGGGCATCTGTGGAGCAGATTCAGAGTGGAGAGAAAGTGGGACCAGCTGTGTGGTGGGCACCATCTCTCCGGGCAAAGAAAGGCTTACTGTGACCCTCATGGGCCACCACGCCCTGAGTGGCTTTGTGAAATCCTTTAGTTTCTCTGAATCTCATTGTCCCATCTACAAAATCTAACTAAAGGCTTGTCACAGCCACTTGGGAGGAGACTGGAGAAATGTGAGAAAGTTACCTGTGACCACAGGCAAACATGTAATGGAAGGCAACAGTGACGTGGCCGTCCTTATTGTCCTCAGCAGGCGTAGCAATTGCGGTAGTGATCACGTCACCTTCCACCTAGCTGCCAACTCCAGGAACTTCACTCGGACACCGTCCTTACTGTCCCTCCTACTCCACTGGCAAGTTCATCCCTTTCCTCCTCAGCATGCATCTCAGCTCTATCCCCGATCTCCACACCATCATCAGTGCCTGGTTGAGGGAACCGTCCCTAGGCTATATAACTGCCATGGCCACCTAACCGGTCGCCATGCGTGTACCTCAGCCTGCCTCCCAATCCATTCTCTACACAATTGCCAGTTATATTTTAAAAATGTAAAAACTAATTGAATCATTCCCCGGCTCCACACCCTCCCACAGCCAGCCAATTAACAGCCAGCCGCCGGGGGGAGCTGAGCCATAGGCTTTCCCTAGTGGGGCACCCTGACTCCTGGCATCTGCCCATTTCCACCACGGCTCATTTCAAGTCCAGCTACCAAAGCGCCTGGGCTCTGGCTCTCAAAGCCACACCAGCACCACGCTGCATCCCACCAGGCTCCCGCCGTACCCAGCAGCAGCCCCCACACTTCTCAGGCTAGGGTGCCTTCAATCCTTGCCCTCGCTCTAGGAGACAGGTGCTTTCCTGTTCCCATGACAGACGGGGAAACTGAGGCAAGGCAGTCCACCCCGGCGCCTGCCCACACTACCTTGCCCGTCTCTGTTGTGCTTGAAATAAAATCCAAACTCCTCACCTTGGCGATGAGACCTGGAGCCTGCCCCTGTGCTCTTCCCAGCCCTGTCACGTGCCCACGCCTGCTCCCACTCAGCTCTGCGCGGACCTGGTTCCTCCTGGTACCTGCCCCTCTCTTCCATGCTGCAGACCTTTGTCCCTCTGCTGATAGGACCTCTCTTTACATAGCTGATTCCGCCTCATCTCACGCTCCCAGCTTAAATGCCACCTCCGTGGAGAGCTGGGCCTGACTGCCCATTTTCCTCTCTCTCATTAGGTTCTATGCCATTTCTCTCCTGTCTCAGCATCGTGTCTCACAGCCAGTTATTGACTTCTTTATTCACCTAACTCTTGAGCCCTAGTTCTCAATGGAGGACGAAGGGCAAGGGACCTAATTTGCTCCCCCGAGGGGACATCTGGCAATGCCTAGAGACATTTCTGTTGTCAAAACTGGGTGAGAGGGCTGGTGAGTTACTGGCATGGAGGGGACCAGGCCAGGAATGCCATTGGACATCCTACAACGCCTGAGCCAGGGCCCTACCCGACCTGATCCCCCGGCCAGGAGGGTCAAGATTGAAACATTTTACTGTTGACCATTTTTCCTACCTGCCAGAACGTTCATTCCAGAAAGGCGTGGCCTTGAGCGTTTTGCTCTTGGCTACGTTCCCAGCAGCAATCCCAGAGCCCAGCACAGAGTAGGTGCTTTAGAAGTCAGTGTGAAATAACTCAGTAAAAAGTAAGGACACTGCTGGTGGTGTCTGCCACGTCTGTGTGTCCAGGGCAGGTAGGAGACGGGTACAGAAGGCCCTGCGAGCCTATTCTCTCTGCTTGGTCCTCCATTTGGCCTGAAGACAAGGAAGAAGAAGTAGGCATCTGATGAAGCCAGCTCCTCCTCCTTCCCCGGCCCCCGAGCAGGTCCACTAAGTGTTGGGCTTGGCCGGAGCTCCCCGCTGTAATTTGGTTAATTGGATGAACAGGCACTTCAGTGACACGAACTGGATTTCCACGCTGCAGTCCATCAAAACTAATCAGTTGGCTGCGCTCCATTTCTTAGCAACTGACAGCTTCGCCAGGATGGTGAGTAGATGGTAACTTTTTAAATTGAAGAACCTGCTAAATAATGGCAGTTAGAATTTGGCAGGATGCTTTTCAAGGGGAAGGAGAAAAAAGAAATCCAGTGTTGGCTTTGTTTTCCCTTATGGAGATAATCTTGTTGGGGACTGGCTGATTAAAGGTTTCTTCCAAAGACACTGGTGAAGAATAATCACCTCAGAATTGCACTTTGTATTTTGTGTGTAAAAAGAAAATGTCAGAGGCTGGTGCGCTGCATTCTCGCTTTACTTGGTGCTTACTAAACACTGCTAGTTTCTTTAGGTACGCCTGATTTAACATACCTTATGACTTAGTGTAGGGCTAGCTGCTTTAACAACGAACCTTAAAATTTTAGTGGCTTAATTCAAGATGCTTTCTTCCCCAAGAGTCCAATCAGGAGATCCTGATCCAGTCACTGCTTTCTTCCAGGCAGTGACTCAGGGACTCAAGTTCCTTTTGCCTTTTTTCCCATTATCCTCTAGGTCCTCAACATCATCTATTTGCAAGTCATCAGAAGCAGAGGATGGCATGGAGAAAGCACATCCTATTTTTTAAAATATTGGCCCAGAAATGATGCACAAAAAATTTGTTCACATTCCCTTAGTGAGAATTGGTGATGTGGCCACGTGGGGAGGCAAAGGGGTCTGATAGATGTGACTGTGCCTAGTGACGACTCCATACTGTGGAAGGGAGAGCCTGGGCTTTGGGGGATGGCTAGCCATCTCAGCCAGGGGTGGGCATCTCATCTGTACCAGCTCTATGAGAAATTATTAGGGTTTCCCTTTTTTCTAAATAAGGAACCTGAGGTTTGCATTAGATAAGGAACTGATCTGGGTTTATGTCATTGGCAAAGAGCAAGGTCAAGATTTGTACATGTACAGTATAAAACCTCTTATCTTCCTTTTCTCTTTCCGTTCCCTCTCCTGCCCCCATCTCCTTTTTTTTCCTTCCCTTCTTTTATTCTAAACCTGGAACATTTCTACTCCACGCTTTTGTCACTTTGTATGTTTTCAAACTGGTCATTCATTTTGGCTCAAAAATCATCCCTATTGAGCAATCTGTAACCTGGAGGAATTTGTCTGAAGCATATAAGATCATTGCTCAACCATTCATTTTATTCTCAAAAGTACAGGGAACTTGAAAAGGGAAATGATAGAAAAGAGATGCCTCTCAACAGCAAATCTGATACTGTCACTCCTTATAAAATAATCCTTGACATCTCCCTATCGCGTCTACCATGGAGTTCATACTCTGTGGCTTAGCGTAAAAATATAGCTGTGATCTGAGCTCTGATCGCCTCCCTGGCCATCACTCAGACTTCAGGTAGACTTTGGGAAGACCTCCACTGCTCCTATCACAGATTGCAATTGTTGGTGCTTGTGTGTTCTGTGAGCTGTAGACCTCAAGGACGTCCTCTTTCTGTCCATTTCCCCAGTGCCTAGCACAGGGCCTGACACGAAGCTGGTGCTCACTGAATCCTAAGTGCACAAAGGAGGGAATGAACTCTGCTGCTGAGTAATGAGATATGCAACCAGAGTAGTGGTTTCATGTCCACTGGAAGTTTAAATTGAGGAAAAGCCACAGCTCCATTCAACTGGAACCTGCAGCATAGATCAGTCATACTCTAAGTAGGGCAATGCTTTCTGTTTGCGTAGAATGGTTCACAGTTGACAGAGTGACATGTGCAGGGTCTTCTCTCATCCTCTCCATCACTCTTAAAGGAAGCAGGTGCCGCTCGTGTGTTTGCGTGTATGTGTGTTTCATGTGCACGCATGTTGCTAACAAGTCTGCCTCCACCAGGAGGTGGATATGGCTTCTCAAGTGGGTTGGCCTAATTGCAAATGGTACACTGTGTGTGTTTTATATTTGCATTTCTTCTTATTGCTGGTTTGAAGATGTTAGTCCTAGTAGGGAGACTGGAAAGGAAGCTGAAATATCCCCAAATTCCAAACCATGGACGACTCCAGGAACTCTGACCTGCTGCACTCACTCCTGTTGGCAAAATTCCTGGTGCTGCGTGGAGACCAGCCCCCGCGCACGTTGCACAATCCCGGGGTTTGTATGAAGCTTTGCAGGGAGCGTGCCAGAGCCTATTTCTAAACAGTCTGATGATTTATTTGATGCCTTTGGATATTTAAGTAGTCTGCAGTATACACCAAGTGTCTGAAATGTTTATTTTTTCCTTGCTTTAATGTGTGGGACCTCTCACAACGCCTTGTACACCCCAGGCACTCAATAAATATGATTTATGGAAGATGTAAATAAATCCAAACCAAGATTATGTCTGCGTTCATTAATTTGTAGCTCCAGCAGTCTCGCTTTCCAAACTTGAAAAAGAGAAAAAAAATCCCCATCAAATTACAAAAGAAAAGAAAATACAAAAAAATGTGGGCCACTTGGTCTCACACAGGAAGAAGCCCCTGTAGTGAAATGGAATGTGCCGGATTACGTTCTCAGCTTTGGTGTGTCCGTACAAGGTGACCTTGAGCCAATTATTTCACGTTCCTGGGTTATCACTTCAGAACTCAGTATGAAACTAGAATGATTAAATGATACCATGGCTCCGCCCCTGATCATCAGAGAAATGAGAAATGGAAGCAAAGAGGATGGAGTTGAATTTGTTGAGAATCCTCTATGGCCTTGGTAATCTTATGTAGGGTTCTGACCATTTTCTTCCCAGCATTCCTGAAGAGGAAGGTGGAACGGTCAAGTTACCTGCGTTCAAATCTCTACTCTGTACTGGCTATGTGACCTTGGAAAAGTTGCTTCAACTTTCTGTGTCTTAGTTCACTCATTTGCTAAATGAGGTTGTAAAGTTTGAATGAAGTCTTCATATAATACTCTGACGTAGCACTGCTTAATGATAAATGTTGGTGCAAAGTGATTCTCATTTGGGGATGAGATGACTGAACTCACAGGCCTACACATCAGGTCTGCGGTTACACTGCTCAGTGCTTTAGGGAGAGGTGACAATGGAGAAAGAAGGAAGAGATTCCAGCCTGGTTCTGCTGCTCTGTGGCCATGACTTCTGCCCCAGTGCCCCATGTGCCTCTGCAGTGAGGAATGTGTGCCCAGCACTCCGTTCAGCTCTGGACCCAGCTGGTCTTTGGGCACGGTCCCTTCCAAGCATGCACAGGGCAGGAGTTCTCGTCAGCTCTGACCCTTCTGGGCATACCCACTATCGCGGGGATGCCTCTGCTTCTTACCTTCCCTGAGCAGAAGGGAAAATGAAAGTCCAGAGAAAGAATGCCACCAAGCGGAAGTGGGGGGTCAGCAGCAAAGAGCCATTCTTGTTTGAGGATGTCCTCTTGGCCATCAGCCCCTGCCCTGTCTGTGCCCTGGATGCTGGATATGTCCTTTGTGGAAACTCAGTACTGACCCTCCCTCTCTCCTCAGGACACATCATGCCCTCCTTCCCCTGGGGCGGCCCTGCCAACTTCCTCTCTATCCAACAAATTATCCATGGTCACTCTACAATCACCACTGGCAGGTCCTCTGGACTGGGGCATCTCCTTTCCCGCCCTTGAGGCCTCCTTAGCTCACATCAGGAGGGGGTCCTCCTGTCCTTCTGAAGCTTAATCAAGTTGAAAACAAATGCAAATTGAGAATGCACATTTCAGTGGGATTTAGTTCCACTTCTTAGAATGAGCTGGTTCCACGTGTCTGTGCCTTCTGAAGCCCGTCTGGCCACAGCACCAGGAAGAGAGCACACTGAGCAGAACCGCAGGTGCCAAGGGAAGGAAATGGGCAGATATACTTTTAAAAACCATTCCCTTCCCCATCAATCCCCAAAGTCAAGATTTCTTTGCCTCTAAATCTACATATGTTCTTCTTTTTTTTTTTTTTTTGGTACTGGAGATTGAACTCAGGGGCACTTGACCACTGAGCCACATCCCCAGCCCTATTTTGTGTTTTATGTAGAGACAGAGTTTCACTGAGTTGCTTAGCACCTTGCCATTGCTGAGGCTGGCTTTGAACTTGTGATTCTCCTGTCTCAGCCTCCCTAAGTGCTGGGATTACATACATATGTTCTTTCATATTAACTTTTTTGTTGACATACAAATAGACTGCATAAAGTGTACTAAGTTTGAGGGCCCACTCAACCAAGTCCAGCTTGGTAGATGCAGAAGCTGTTCAGTCATGCAGGGCCCCATGCTCCTAAGCACTTTTTGTTTAATGTTCGGCTGTTGCTGTATTAAAGCCCTGGGCAGAGTCCGCTGGCGTTTAAATTTTATCTGCAGTCCTTTGGAGGACCCCACCCCTTCCTTGCCACAGGTTTTTCTACCCATATACATTGACTGGTGGGAGTCACGGCCACGCATGCTCCAAGGTCTCGTTTTTCAGGCCAGGCAAAAGATTAAGAAACATTTTTCATCTTCCACGTGGGATTAGGTCTGCATTAGCTCTTTATTTGTTAAGGGACTTGATCTCATTATGGATCAATTTGCTGAGTATCAAATACATGGGAAACTGAGGTGCTTCAGTCCTCCAATGACTGCACTTTGTGTCTTGAAACATTGAAGCCACTTCCCATATGAACCCAGACAGCAGCTTTTGTTCTTGTTTTACAACTTTGCATGGTTTCTCGCCCTTGCCAGTCCCGCAGGGGTATGGCCGCCATATATCCAAGACTTGCAATATTTTGCAAGGTAAAAAAGGTGGCTTGGCATAGGGAAGGGAACTTTGAAGGCAAGCAGACCTGGCTGGGGTTAACTCTTAACCTGCTTTTCACTTGCTGGTGAAGAAGAGTGAATTCCCACATCTCCCCATCCCATAGAGGAGCCAGAGCAAATGTCCAAACTCATGCCTCACATTTGTGAGCCCCATGCCTGGCTACCAGATGTTCAGGGAGTGGGAGCTGTGTAGTGACTGTCTCTCTTGGCCTGCTGACTGAGCCTCTCATGATAGGTGGGCTGGGGCTGTTTCCCCCATGAGTGGTCCTCCTCTCCAGCCCTCTGGATTTAACTTCAAGTCAAATAGTCAGGGTGTTTCCTCTGCAGCTCTATCCTCTCCTCCACTCTGCTCAAAGGTGGACCTACGTGTAAGAGTCCAGAGTTTGGAGAATATTTAGATGGCTAACAAAATCATTGCTCAGCTCTTTCCTAGCTCTTTAGAAGGGGTGTCTTTAAGCAAGAGGCTTTAGAACTTTAGTCTCCTTAAGATCCACCACTTCCAATGTTACAGCATTTCCTTCTTAAAAAATGAAATGTGTGCTCGCAACAAATTATGCTTGGGATGATCTGGGCACAAAGGAAGTTGAATCATAAAATTGGATTGCCCTGCCACGCGTACAGATAACCTCTACCCTCCTGGAGGAGAGCGGCCGACCAGACCTCTGCAGGCTGCACTTCACCTGCGTGGAGCCCATCAGTGAACAAACAGATGTGCCGACTTGATAGGTAAAAAATGGCACAAGTGTGTTTTAATTGAGATACCTCGGATTACCAATAAAATTGAGCTTTGTGAATTGATTCATTGACCTCATCCTAATCTATAATATTTTCCTGGTTTCTGTGACAATTTAGTGCTTATTTATGTGTGTGTTCTTTCTGTAGAATAGAAATTAACCAACCAGTGTTTACTTGTAAGAAGGGATTGGGAAAGATAATCAAGTTGGAAGAGAGCAATTTTGAATTTGTTTTGAAGCCATATTAAATAGAGAGCATACTGATTTTACTGAGATTATATATTAGAATAGTACCATTTTCTAAAGTCACTTCCACCGTACAAAAGATGGGCAAAAATTTTGTGTTCATATCAGAGTGCAGGACGGGGTTGGTGAGGGCGTTCTTCAGGCAGGGAGACACAACACCACTGATATGTACTACAACCACCATATTTTGGAGTGACATATTCTATTTCATTGTTTACTGTACCATTATTAATTTTTTTAACACTCTAGATGGAGATTTTGGAAGGCAAAATTTTAAAATACAATCATTATGCCTCTTTTATTTTTCTTTATGAATTTCACTTTGGATCCAGAGGAAATGCCTCCAAAACTATATCAGATACCAGTGGCATGAAATTTCATCCCCTTGACACTTTTTTCCTATATAAAGCTTTCTGCAAGCGAGGATCTGATGCCAACTCTCACTTTTCTAAAGTCCAGTTCAGTCAGGCCAGAGTCAGATTATCAGGACCCACTTGTTAGGCTGTTACCCGCAGCCCTCTTCTGATGAGGAACTGGGTTTCAAAGGCCCGGCAACTCTGGTACCTCCGAGTTTTCTAGCAGAAAGGGGAAAACAAGGTTTCCTTTAGCCTGACGTGCCCTTGTGTCGCTTGCCAGGCCCAGTTCTCCAGGAAAAACAAGAACCAGAATGTAGGAAGTGAAACAGGAGTTTTTTAAAAATTGCAGAGGGAAAGGGGCAAGTGGTGGGGCAGGTGGTGGGGTGGGGGATGGGCTCGCGCAGCAGCCCCTGGGTGCTTCGAAGCTGTGGGTATTAGAGACAGTGAGAAGGGCCCAAGCTGCACCCAGATATGTCCTCAGCCGTAAATATATAGCAACACAGGACCGCAGGAAGTCAGCCAAAGTTGAGGCAGTAGCTTCCTGGAATTCAATCAGATCCCAGGGTGGCAGGGCCAGTTAAGATGAGCGATTCTTCAAAGGGTTCTGTTTTAATTACCAGCTGGTTGGAGAGCATCACTTTCAGATCCCTCCCTTCCACCCGGGTTCACTTCCAAAATCTAATGGCCAAATGAAGACTCCCAGATCACAGTGGCAACTCCCCTGCCCAGCCTCAATAAGCTCTGTCTTCAGGCAAGCGCCAGCCTGGCTCAAGGGACTTTAGACTCTGAAGAGAATTAGCTCCCTCTTGCCCTATTTCATTAAGAAACTGGCAACAGATCAAACAAAAAAAAGGAATTCATTGTTTTTCTCTAGGGTTCTGTCTGTGATTTCCTCAGCACCCCAAAACCTACACAGATTTGGAATTCTCCTTTTGCCTATGGTTTCTTCCTCCAGCACAACTAAACAGTCCCCCAAACTGATATTGCCCTAAATCCTTCAAATTTCATTTTCTTGTTTTCCTGTTCCAAAAACAAAACAAAATCTGGCTTTTTAAACAGATTTGCCACGCACCGCTTTGAGTGTGTAAACCAGGAAGAGGATACTGGCCAGGTGGTGCCCACTGAAAATCAGCCAGAGACAAATGAGAGACTCTCAGGGAGGCAACATGTATTAGACACCTACTGCATGCCAGAGGCTAAACACCTTCATAGGTGTTTCCTAGATGCAGGCTACCATGATGCAAGCAACTTTTACTATTTCAGTTAATCCTTAAAGCTCAGAGGGCTGAAGATACTCATCCCCATTGCACAGAGAAAGAAACTGAGGCTTCAGGGAGCTTCAGGAGTTGGCTCAGCTTCTCTTATCTCAGGGAAACAGCAAAGCTAAGGCTTTTGCCTCAGTCAGTCTGACTGGCACCTACCAGGAGTTTATGGCAGTCACCAGCAAGAAAGCAAAACCCCACAAAGAGTATTTCCAGAGGAGTTAGTGCCACTGCACACACTCCAGTCTCTGTGACTGAGTTCTGTCCCCTTCTTTCTAAGATGGAATTCTTAGCATGTCCTCCTATTGAGCTCGTTGTGAAAATCAAAAGAGCAAAAGCAGGTAAGACCCTGAGCCAATGCGAGTCTTCACCAGGGACCTTAACAAAAATGCATGTGTATCATTCAGACAGAAAGAGAGAATTCTTTTTTTTTTAATATTTTTTTAGTTGTAGATGGACACAATATCTTTATTTTATTTATTTTTATGTGGTGCTGAGAATCGAACCCAGTGCCTCATGCATGCAAGGCAAGCGCTCTACCACTGAGCCATGATCTCAGCCCCAGAAAGAGAGAATTCTTAACCACGAGTGGGAAAACACAATTTCTGCCTTCATTGCTTTGGGGTCATGCTGTGTGGAACAGACGCACCTGCACCCAGTTTTCCAAACGCTTGCTACATGTGACCTTGTCAATTGGACACCTCACAGCTTTCTCTCTTGTCAAATGATAATTTGCTGCTAGAGCTATCCGTGGACACACAGCCACCCCAACCCCTCTGAGAAAATAGAGACATCAGAGAGTAAAAGGGCTTTAAGAATATAAAGCACATGGTCTAATAACAAATATGAGAAAATCAATGTCCCTCTGCAACTGTCTGGAAAATGGGAAGGTTTACAAGAAGCCCCAACCTGGGAGCCAGCTCTTCCCCCTTAGGCACCTGTCACCAAAACTCTTCCCCTCTTCCCCTACCCCTTTCGGGCTCCTAGCCATTCTTCAGAAAGTGGACTTTTAAAACCCTTTTAAATTTAAAAAATCCAATCAGCTTCCTCTGAACACCCACAGAGACCTCCCCTGCGCTGCAGGCCTGCTCCTGTTCTCTTCCAGGTCTGGGAAGTGGAGCGATTCAGTATGCACCTGCCGAGGCCGAGAGCTGGGGTTCAAGCTCCTGGCTGCCAAGTACAGGGCAAATTGCCTTGGGCAAGGTATTCTGAGCCTCAGGACCAAAATCAGGCTTATTCCTTCTGGAATTCTTCATCTGCTTTTCTATCTTTTGAAAATCGACTCATTTCCTGTTCAGAGGCTCCCAGACACTTCCCTGTTTCCCTGGAAGCCTCAAGAATTACTAGTGCTATCTGCAAACTTTCCCAGCCCCCTAGTTTAGGGGTCAAAAAACTATGCCCTGCATGCCAAATCCAGCTGGCCTGTTTTTGTAAATAAAGTTTTATTGGAACTCAGCCATGCCCTTCATGTGTATCTTCTCTGTGGCTTCTTTCCCACTAAAACTGCAGAGTGAAACAATTGCAAAAGAAACCATATGTGATCGGCCAACCCTCAACTATTTACTATCTGTCCCTTCACAGCAAAAGCTCATCAACTCCTGCCCTAGTTCAGTATCTCTAAAACTAATTTAAGGTTTAGAAAATCTAGCATCATGATTCTTTCTCTTGAGACATAAAATGTTTCTGTGTCCAATAGAAAATTATTAAATGTAGGTATTGTGATAAATTAGATATAGTTTATAGTGTAGATTTTTAAACACTGCAATTTGGCATGGGAAGTTTTTTAAATTGAGGAGGAAACCCTGTTCATCAAATTTTGGGGGTAGTGAATGGGACAAAATCTCTTAAATCAGACACCATTGTAAATATTCCATGTACATTAATGTGTTTAGCTCTTCTACAGCCCTATGAGGTTGAGTCCACAACAGGCTACTAATTCTGAAACAAAAAGAAATCTACATAATGTCATCCATGAAACCATCTGTGTATTTAAAAAAGCAGTGAGTTATCTAAGTCTTCAGACTACATGGACAAAGCTGTTTTGTGTGAATTTTAAAATGGGGTTGAGCCAGGCACGGCAGTGCACCCCTGTAATCCCAGCAACTTGGGAGGCTGATGCAGGAGGATCACAAGTTCAAAGCCAGCCTTAGCAACTTAGTGAGGCCCTAGGTAACTTAGTGAGAGCCTGTTTAAAAATAACAAATAAAAAGGGCTGAGGATGTTGCTCCATGGTTAAGCATCCCCTGGGTTCAATCCTTGGTATAAAAAAGGGGGGGATTTAAATGGACAACGTGGTTGCTAAAAGTCACACAGCAGGTTACTTGTTGGTGAGAGCGAGATCAAGGTCTTGTAGGTCTTTGGGCTTTGTTGACTCTCTCGTTCCATGTCAAGGAGGGTAAGTGTGCTGTGGATCTGAGCATGCAAGTCCTGGAAAGACACCTTCCCTGGAGACCTGAGTCCATCTTCCCTGGTCGAGGGTTCTCCTTATCATTCATCTTTTGGGCTTCTGTTCTCTTCCCAGCCATGTTTGTCCTCTGCAGTTGAAGCTCATCCCCTTTGATGGACAAGATGAAGGCAACTAAAGAGTTGTCTTCCTTCTTCTCACTGTCGTCTTTCAACCTCACACATCAGCCTCCAGCAGTGCATTTACATCTTTGCTTTGTTCTTCTGGTGCTTACCAGAACAGGTGCGTGCGTGCATGTGTGTGTGTGTGTGCGCACACGCGCGTGTGCGTGCCTGCATGCCTGCACGCGCACCTCTACGATTTAGCAGGGCTCTGAAGACAGCCTGTCTACACTTACATCCTGGTTCTAATTTCCTAGCTGTGGGGCTCTGAGCCAGTTACTTCCTCTCTCTGAGCTTCATGGGCCTCCTCTATTAAGGCCAGGGTTGTGATGATACCTGAGTCCTATGGCTGCAGTGTTTGAAGAGAGAGCATCGGAAGGGGACCTTTAGCCGAGTGTCTGCCAGGCCCGAAGGTGAAAAAGCCACTTACATTGTTGGTGTTATTTCAGAGTTGATTCCAACCTTCTGCCCTCCCAAATCAGGTTTCTTTTCTTATTTTTTCCCCCTCCTGAAGGCATGTGTCTCTATAGCGGGTGGGATGGTGGCATCCCCAAAACAATATGTTGCCCCAAACCTGTCAATGAGACCTCATTTGGAAAAAGCCTCTGCAGATATAATTAAGGAGGAGGAGATGAGAACTTCCTGGTTCAGGTGGGCTCTGACCCTGCTGTGGAAAATAAAGGGAGGAATTTAGAAGCTCCAAGTTCATGGTCACTTCCTTCCAAGTCATGTTACTGCTTAACTCATGGTTTCTTCTCCTGGGCCTGAAGTTCCCTGTACTTCCTGAGCCCTCTGAATGACCCAGCTGTCAGCAAGAGGGCAGCTCTTAAGATGATGTGACCCTATCTCCAGGAAAGGATGCAGGTGGTTGGAATGTCTCCCGAGGGTTCCCTCCCCACCTTGGAGCCACCTATGTGATGCAAAGCATGACCCCATCACCAGAGGTCCCCAGTAAAGTGCCCTTGGAACAGGTGCATCTCCAAACCAGACCATTCCTTTTTCTCCTTTTGTTCACATTTCTCCATGGACATTGCAACCTCAAGTTTATTCCTTTTCCTTATTGATTTTGCTTCTTTTTGGAAGTTTCATCAGTAATAAACTTTTCCTCTACACTGTGGGAAACAACACAGGTGTCTTAAAAACTGCAAAAATCACCCATAATAAGTCTCTCCTACTCCTTTCCAATCTGAACCCCTGACATAGCCAAGGTCCCCTGGCTTCCCAGTCATGTTTTGATTGGTGTCCTTGGAGCCAGTCAGTGTTGCCATTCTTAATTGCATCCCTGGGATAGACTGCCTTTCTTGACATTAAATCATGGTAAGTCAGACACCCCAACTCTCTACCTAAGATACCTAGACCTCTGTGGGGATCAGAGTCCTGTGAGCTGACAGTAGGACCCAATTCCTACTTCTCTCCATTGGCTCTCACCTCCCAGACATGACCTTGAACCTGGCTAATCAACACCTTTGAGATGTCCATCAGTTCAGTACCTGCCATGTTGTCTGGGCTCTGGGCAATTTGACCTTCATTGATACAGTCTTTGCCTGTCTCCTTTACAGAACAGGAAGGTCTGTCTGGCTCCCTGCACTGTCCCTGGCCCCCAGCACAGGACCTGGCTCTTAAGAGCTACCTAAAATACTTTTGTTCCGTTTCTTTTTAATCTTCTGCGTAGGACTCCTGGGCACTTTCCTACTGTCTTCTCTGCAGCAAACCTATTGTTCTTCCCAGATCTGAAGCAGAATCCACAGAAGTAGCTTCTCTTTTTCAACCTAACCCACAGAGTCACTCCTTCACTGTTCACCTTGTCCCCTGGGGACCTACAGATGGTCTGGCTGGGAATCCACTGAGTGCCAATACCCAGGAACACCATCAGGTATCAAGACGAAGAGCTCTTCCTCCCCATGACATCGGAGGCCCTGTTCAGTCCTGCCGAGCCTGAGCATGGCACTCCCTCTTCCTCACGCACATCCGCCCTTCTGAGACGTCCTCTGTCCTTCCTGGTTGTAAGCCTTCAGTGTGCCTATCCCTCTGCTAAAATGCCCTTCCTTGCCAGCTGCTAGGCTGGCTTCTCCTTCTCCCCAGCACATTGCTGGTTCCCAGTGGACCTGCATTGGCTCACCTCGTCCTCCAGTCTCCAGGTCCTGTAGCGCTCTCCCTCACTTCCTCTGAACAAATTGCACCATGTGCTGTTTGGGACATGGCTCTCCTGGAAATCACCGTTTTTTCTGAAATTTGGATTGAACTGTATCTTGTATTTGTGCTTGCTAAGCCCGGCCCTCTACTGGAGTCGCTGAGTTGTGGTGGAGTCCATCTTCTCCAGGCTCCCCAAAACTATGCTCTGGAGTTTCCCTTGTGGAGAGTTCTGGAAGAACAGGCATAGAGTTGAATCTGTCATATGCAGATGCTGCCAAACATCATGACTGGCACAGAACAGCTGCTGCCTAAGTCACCTGGTAAATGACGAGCAGTAGTGACCCTAATCACAGCTGCCAAGTGGGGAGGGAGACCCGGGGCTCACAACCTCCTCCTCCACCTGCTGGACAGTGAGTTTGGGCCCACTACTCTGTCCCAGACTCTGTGCTTGTCTTTAAAAGGGGATAAGAACAGAAGGTGCCACACGGAGTTTCTGTGACAGCTAAATGAGATCATGAATGCACAGAACACTTAGCACCAGGCCTAGCAAATTTTCTATAAATGTCACCCATTGGTCATTAAATGCCAGGCCACAATTGTGCTGTATCATTCAATGCTCACAATAGCTCAAGGGGATGCACATCAAAATTCCCATTTGCCCACAAGACATTGGAAGCTTGGAGGCATTCATCAGTGTGTCCAAGGCCATCCATTAGTGGAAGTACAGGGATCAGATTTCAGGGTGACCAGTTGTCTTCAAGAGAAACAAATGCCAGGTCTGCAGGTAGAGGGAGGAACGCCAGGAGCCCCTCCTGGGTATTGCAGGTGCATCTGCCCTGCAGAGCCCCGGGAGGGTCTGGGAACTTCCATGGAACTCCCAGGCTGGCCAGTCACCCTGATGCCCAGGGAGCAGCAAGGGACTGCTGTCACCAGCACAGCCCGCCACAGAGCTGCCAAGTCTCTCTCTTCATTTCAGAAGGCCCAGCGCCACCCTGGCTGATGCCTTTGCAGGAAAGGACCGGCTTTCCCTTACTCTTGTCCTCTACGATTTATTCTCCAGAGATCTTTTAAAAACTATAAATCCGACCGCAGCCACACTGCCGTGAAACCCTCCCAATGCCTTCCAGTGTACCCAAATAAACTCCGTGTTCCTTCGCCCCTGGCCCTGCTCCTCTCTCCCGACACTTCCCTTTTGCCTCAACCTGGCATTGGCTTTCCTGAGGTCAACCTGCCTTCAGTCTGCTGCACAACAAACACTGGCTTGAATTCTTGTGCCCTCGGCCTTAGAGTCTCCTCCGTGCTGCATAGTTTCAATATCTGATCAGTATTCAAGATTCACCATAAGTTCTACCAGCAGAGACCATCCCCTACCAACCTGGAGACACACAGCTCACCATGAACTCAGCCACACTCCATGTCACCCTCCAGCAACAGTGCTGTGGCCGCTGTAGTTCTTTATCTCCCTCTCTGGACTATAAGCTCCAGGAGGGCAGGCCATAGTCTTGCTACCTTTTTACTTGATACTCAGTGTGCTCCAAACAGCCATGGTCACAGCTGCCCCATAAACAGTTATTGGAGAGATGTATAGGTGAATGCATAAATTAATGTATAAGTAAGACAAATGCCAAGAATCTGACCTGTTTGTTTGAAAATATATTACCATGGCCCCAGACCCCGCCATGTATCTGTAACAGTCGTGATTTCTACTTGTATGTGCATACGAGGGTTTTCACAGGCAGCAGCTCCTGGAGAAGGGAACTGAAGGCCAGCACTAATTTACCGCCCTGGCTAACATCGGGTCTTCCCACCTTCTCTTTACAAAGCCACATGGTATGCACACTTTTACACATAGTCTGAGGCATTGATCCATAGAACTTCTAAAGTTTACTTCAATTAGAAAGAGTTTCAGATAAAGATCAAATTAATTAAGCCCTCCCCCTTTAAAGTTCATCTTAATTAGCCATTGTTTCTTTCTTGATAGTTTAGTAATTGGCTGGGCTTCGACCTGGACATAGAAGAATTAGAGGGGACCCAAGAGGTAGGCGTTGACACCTGGCACAGCTGGGGCTGCTCTGCCTGGTTCTCAGAGTGTGGAGAGCATTAAGGGGGAACATGAATGCTAAGTAAGGGACAGTCTTCCAGAGTAAAAATTTAGAGTTGGTCACATAAGTGAATTTTCCCAGTTTCCAGCTGAAATAAATAGTTGCTTGGGAAGTAGTTGTTTATTTTTGCCTCTGGAATTTTTTTTCTTAAAATTTCACTAAGTTGGACAGTTGTGATAGAGTCTGAGATTCACACAAGCAGATCTGTGGCTAGGATGAATCTCCAGCTTTTCTCTTCCAAATCCCAGCCTTGGACTCCATCGAGTAGGGGATCCTTCCAGGGGAGGCTGTGTTTTCTGATGTCCTGAGATGCCCTTTCCTGTCCCTCTTCTAGCCTTAAGAGTATTTTATGGCACAATCTTTGATACTCAGGGAACAGGTGCAAACAGTGTTAAGTGATATAATGTGTCCTGCAGATGATTTTAAAAGAAGCCATGAAATGGATGTATCCAACGAAAACATAATGTTTAATTTACTCCTTCCGAGAACTAGTGATGCTGTGCCAGAGCAGTCCGCAGTAAATCATCTGCTGACTGAGATGACACCCCGCAATAGAGTGGCAGGGACCTCCTTTCTGACAGGTGCAGGTCTGGGCTGATGAATCCATCCTGTCTAGTTTCAGGGCAGGTTTTTGACTGCTATACATTTGCATTTTCACAATGCTAGAGCAGTAAAACAGTAGTGATGGTGGGCACTCTAGAAATTTCTGGTGTGCTGAGCAAGAGAGATCACATTGCCTGCCTTTGGGGATTCTCCCCTTTGATTCCTGAGCAGTGTGACTGTCTGGGCCTCCAATCTGCTCTACTGTTGGGCTTTCCACATGATGATACTCTTAAGCAGAGCTAGTGGTGTGTGTGGTTGCAACCTGGGAGCAGAGCCACTTGGGTAGGTTTATCCTCCATTAACCTCATTTTTCCTGCTGGCCTGAGAGCCCATAGGAACTGTCCTGCGGATCCCTACAGCCTAGGGTGGACAATAGAAAAATTTCTGACGTATCAAAACAGGTCAAGGCATAGTTGAAGAATGAATGAAGGAATGGATGAATGAAGGATTCTAGGGCAACTCTGCTTACCCTGCAATAAGGCCCTAAAAGGACAGCTAGAGACACATGGGTTGCACTCATGCTACAGGAGTGTGCCCATTTGCTCTAGGGAAATAAGAGCGAGAGAATGAATGAATGAAAGCTACTCCAAAGATGATAACTTCTCTCGAAATGGATCAAGTAAGCCAGCAAGTGCAGACTGTAAGGGAACATCAAGCAAAGAGAGGATCAGACAAGGTTAGGTGTCTGGTGAGCTCCCTGAGCAACACCAGAAACCAGGCCCAAGGACTGTGGGTAGATGATAGCTGAGAAGGGGGAGAAGGGAGAGTGGGCTCCACGTTGGGCTACTCCATCTGGGAGGTCAGGATAGTGTCAGGTTTGCTCACTGTGGCAGTCCTGTGCACATGAGAAATAAGAATTTGTAGAAGGAAGGAAGGAAGAAAGGGAAGGAGAGAAGGAGGGAAAGAAGGTGGGAGGGAGGGAGGGAGGGAGGGAGGGAAGGGTCCGTGAGCCTAAATAAAGGCCAAGCCACTTCTGGTGCACTCTCATATTTGTGTGACATTCTCATTTCTCTGAGCCTTAGTTTCCCCGTTTGCTAGATAAAGATGACACAGCTTGGCTGAAGGGTGATCAGGAGACTCCCTGGGGTGGTTTATTTAGGTTGACTGCCATGGTACCAGTGTCCAGCAGACCTTGGCTTCTCCAACCTCACACCCCCACTGCTGGTCCAACGTCCTGCTGTTGGCAACCAGCCCAAGGAGGAAGGATGAAGCCAGTGATGTGGGTTTGTTTGGGTCCTCCCGTGGGTGCTCTCACCTCGGTCCCTATCTCCAGGGTCCTCTATAAAGCCCACTGAGTATTCTACATGATGACCGACTCCTCATTCCCCACCCATTCCCAAGAAGCCTTTCCATTTCCTCTGAACACAGTTCTCGGCATGCTGGGAGAGGTGGGAAGCCATGTGACACTCAGGTTGGCGTGCCTGCGGCAGCTTCCAGTGACGCTTAGGTCTGCTGCACTGACAGAAGCTGCTTTAGCATCTCAAATTGGGTATCTTGTAGGGCAGAAAAGGAAGAGGAAAGTGAGGCTTGAGAACTAAACATCGCCTCCTGAACAGCGCGGCCTTCTGCTCTGCAGCAGTGTGTGTCAGGGAGGAGGCAGGAAGGCTGCCAATGTCCCATAGATCACTCTGTGTGGGTAGCTGCCTTCTCCATTTATGGGTGAGCATAGGTCTGAGGAAAGATGCCTCCAGAACATTGTGCAAGCTCTAAGTTCTCTGGAAACGGAGTGCGGTAAGCTTGTCAGTATGATCTTTGCTGTTTTGGTCATTTGTTAAGTAAGGTCACCGACTTAGCGACTTCAAAGTAGTCTCCATTATCAAACTGGGAATGGAAAAAGCTTGCCGTAGGATGAGTCACGTTCTGACAAGCGCCTACACCCTGAGCTAGCACTGGGCTCTGTTTTGCCAACATAAACCCATGTTTTGCATATCAAGGTGATGCGCGTTGGTGACAACTCTCGGTTATGAGCATGAGCTGGTCCCATTTCAAGACCAGCAACTTGTGCAAGATTTCAGAATGGCAGATGCAGCATTACAGCCACCAACGTCCCTGAAGAACAACAGGGACCCTCCCCCATGAGCAGCTGATGGGGACACTGGACGTGCTCCAGACCTTACAGAAAGGCTCCCACAGCTTGTCTCACTAATGAGGAGGGATGTGGTAGAGAGGAAGGAACAAGATCTGTGGAGTGCGACTGCTCCAGGTCCTCATTCCTGCCCTTACTAACAAACTCTGACCTTCACCTTTTTCATCTATTAACTGTCCCCCCCACCCTCAGTTGTTCTAGAAGTGTGGTACAAACACAGGCTTCAGAGTCGGACACAACTGGAGGTGAAACTTAAGCTCGCCACTCAGTGCGTCGAACAAGCTGCTTGACCAAGCCCATGTGTAAAGTGGGTGGATGCAGGAATCGCAGGCATTTAACGTATTTAATAAGCGTGCAGCACCAGAAGTGGAAAGAGTATAAAATGTATTTACAATGAATTTTTGTAATCAGATTTGTATAACCAATAGTTACCATTAGTACAGTAAAATATTTTCATAATTAAAATAATAGTAATTGCAAATGCTTCCTCTGAATCCCAGAGCCCCGGCTGGCTCCACTTTCCTCCCTGAACTCATGGCCTCCTGGCTGGTTGCGTGGTTATTAATGCATTGCCTGGCTCCCCCCACTGGAGTGGGATATGCATGAGAGCTGGCATGTTGGTCCATCCAGGCCTGCATCCCCAGCTCCTGGAACGGGGCCTCTCACACAGGAGATGACCAACATGTACTTATAAAATGAGTGAATAAATTAAATTAATAATACCATGGCTGCACGGCTCCAGCACAGTGTGAAGCTGATGGTAAGTGCTCCTCTCTCTGTTAATTCCTGGTGTCTCAGTCTTGCTCAGGACCAAGTGCAGAAATAAGTGATTCCCCCCTCTCCCTGCTGTTTCAAAAGTTAATTCCTGCAATGTGGGAGTGGGGAAATCATGTTTCCCACCAGAACTTCTCCAAGGTTCCCAGGTGAGGCTCATTCCCCACTGCCTTTTGGGGAAGAAAAGAGATGGGCAGAGAGGTGCATTGTGGGTAGAATTGGGCCTCCTCGTCATTTCTTGAGGTCCTAAAGCATGACAGACCAGACTCCCTGGGGCTTCCTCGTCTTTGCTGTGGTTGTCCTCAGCAGGAATCAGCTACTACAATGCCTGGTTTGGCTCAGGACTTAACTTGCCAAATAGATGGTCCTTTGGTAGCAAAAGTTTAGGTCTCGTAATCACTTCAGGAAGTCTATCCTCTTATCTCCTCTGCACTCCTGCTCAGTCACCACCTCCCTGGGTGAAACAGGCCCCTCAGAGGATAGAGGAGACAAGGGGAAAGGCTCTGGAGATTAGGCCTTAACGTACTGCCCGTGGAGTCCTTCCCCGAGGCTTTAGGTAATACTAAAAGCAAAGGGTCAAGAAAAACTGCAAGCCGGGCATGGTGGCTCACGCCTGTAATCCCAGTACTTAGGGAGGCTGAGACAGGAGAATCGCGAGTTCAAAGCCAGCCTCAGCAAGGGCGAGGCGCTGAGCAACTCAGTGAGACCCTGTCTCTACATAAAACACACAAAAAAAATAGGGCTGGGGATGTGGCTCAGTGGTCGAGTACCTCTGAGTTCAATCTCCAGTACCAAAAAAAAAAAGAAAAACTGCAGATCAAGATGGCCCTGGATGTGACAGAGACAGGACAATGGGATCCAGAGCAAAGAAGAGCATGATGGCAATAACAGGGGTGGGGGCTGCAGAGGTCCCATTTCAGCTGCTGGAATGGGAGTCCAGTTTTAAAGATTCCTTGCACTCTCTTTGTTGTGGGAGGTGACACCTGGGGACCTCACCAGCATGGGACCTGGCAATGGCAGGGCTTTGGCTATGCAGAGGGTCCAGTTCTCCAGCCTTGACGCCATCTTTTCCACTCTGCGTTTCTCATCAGACTCTGGTTAGCAAGCCACCTGCTTCCCCTTCCTGCAGGGCAGGGACAGTGTCAAGTCACGGAGTGGAAACATTGTCATTCTCTCCCCTTCCTCGTTAGAGTCCTTTTATCAAGCTTTTAACAAGTGTCCGTGAGCCAGGCGACACTAACCAACTTCCCAGCGACTGAATTGTATTCAGTCCTCATAACCAACTTGCAAAATGGGTTCTATCTTTCCCTTTTATAGCAGAAAACACTGAGGCTCAAAAATTCTGGTTGTGCCCAGGGTCACTTGGTTTCATGTAGCCAGTCTCTCTCTCTCCCTGACTCTAAGCCTGCGTTTTAGCTGCACCCAGCTCCTCTTCTCCACCCTCCTGTCTCCTCCCATCCCACACTGGGCAGATGATGCCAGCACACGGATGTCCTCAGGCCTCTTTAGGATCCCCAGCAGCGAAACATAAAACAGACCCTTGCCCCGTTGCAGAATAAGTAAACTTGCAGAGGTGCCTGTCTTATATGTAGCAGAGACAATCTGACTCATCAAATATCCTTATCACAGATGCAAGGTGAGATAAGGGAAGGTATGCTCTCTTCCCGGGGAGACAGGCATGGAGACAGGTCCCGTGATTAGATAGGAAGGTAGTGGCTCATTGGGTTACAGAATAATTGCCTGTTCGCCTGACCTTGATAACTGAGATGTTTCCTTTAGAGACTGTCCTATGTTTCCAGCATAGCCTTTAGACGGGAAGGTCTAGAAGGAAGGAATTTCAGTCTTTCTGCTGGGGTTTGTGGAAACTCAAATAAAATACAAACAAGCATTTTGGAACTGGGGTGCGCTGTGGTAGAGAAACCAATAGGGAGGGAAGCTGCTGAGCATCAACCACACCATGCCAGCCTATAAAGACTCACACGTCAAGGTTAGCAAGATAAAATGGAGTCGGAGACCAGAAAAGATAGTTAACAATGTTACTTGGCATTTATTGTCTTATGTAACGCTGGCCAGGGCCCTTCAGTGTGGGTATAAACCACTGCTTTGCAAATCTGTAGAAAAGACTGGAAGGGCACCCACAGGCCACCAGTGGTGTGTATACTCGAGGAACAGCTGGACTAAGGATAGAGAAAGGTCAAGTTCTAGTTTACATATTTATTTACGTTTTCAATTTGTATGGCCACAAGTATCATTTCTGTAATAATCACAATGAGGAGGAGGAAGAAGAAGAGATCAAGGGGAGGGAAGATAGAAAGGAAGGAGAGGAAAGAAAATGGGGTGAAATGAGCTTCAACCCTTTCTGAGCTGTTCAAGGTCACCCAGGCCATGGGGAGGTGGGATCTTATGGGCAGCTCTCACTCATGACCCTTCTCCTCCCCACTCTTTCCTCTTCCCTGGGCCAGTGGTCAGCTGCCAGCCCACCCACTGAGGACTCGGTGAGAGGGCCCTGGACCTGCCTTGGTTGCAGAGATGCCATGGCTATCTCTATTGTACCCTCAGAAACTCCGACCATTTCTGGACATGTCTGTAGCTCAGTGGCCCTGGCCACACCAGTATGGCATCAGGACAGGAAATGTGGACTGAAGAGCGTGGGGGAAGAAAGCTTGCAGGCTGTTAAATTGAGTCTCTGGAGCGAAACCGCAGAAGTTTCTGGACTGAGAGCTGACTGCAGAGATGGAGGTGCTTCTTGTCCAACCTGGGCTGGCTGCCTGCCTCTCCTCTTGGCTGAACGCCCTTCTGCCCAGTGCACCCCATCTCTCTCACCCAGAGGCTTGTGGCTAAAGGCAGAGAGGAAGCCCTACAAAGAGAAAAGGGAAAACACCCATGGGAATTTGGTAAAATCGTGGTGCCCATTTGTGCACCAAATCCTGGGCATTCCAAACAGTTCGGGAGTACTCACTTCACCTGCAAAAAGTCACAGAAAGGCTGTGTGACACTTGCTTTCAAGTTCATAAAAGAAGTAGCAGGAGGCCAGTACCTGCCTGCCGATCTTGAGGCCAAAAGATGCACAATGGTGATAGTTCAGAGGGAAAAATCACAGATAAGAACAAAAGAGATGGGAGCAGACACTGGACAGAGACATGTTTTGTTCTTCTTGTGCTGAAAGCAGTTTGGAGCCCAGAGAGAAGACTGCCTGAGAGTGGAAAGAAACCAAGGGAAAAATCCAGGATAAGGAGCCAAGGGACACTCGCAGGGGATGACCTGTGCTGAGGGTGGGGGTGTTAGAATCTGGTGCATTTTGTAGGGTGGGAGCAGCAGCCCGCCAAGGCCGTTTGCTGGAGCAGCGAAGTCCTCATGCTCCACACCTGCCAGCGCACAGACCCTGCCAAAAGCAACTCCGTACTAACTTCAATAATATCGCAATTCAGTGTTTAAATAATGCGACAAGACTCGTTTGGAACACAACCAGGGGCTGCTCAGGGCAGTAATTTTCCTTTTAGCAGCAGGAACTGAGAATCTACAATTTCCCAAAGATAATACCACTCCACCCTTCCCTGGGAGAGCCCAGAGAAGCAGCAGAGGGAAGAGGATTCACCAAGGGGGCCACCAACAACACTGGAAAGAAGCCCAGTTCTTGACCAGGGACAATGAAGCACTTTGCTGAATGTCGCGGAGCGGACACAGCGCCTTTGTGTCAGCCCACTGGGTGGGAGAGGGCCACCTCTCTGGGGTAGCAGCAGGGGGCCCATCCAAACTTCAGAGGTGAAGGCGACCTGCCGAGTGGGCGTTTCCAGCCAGCCCTGGTTCTTGACCAGGAGGTTTCTCTCTCTCTCTCTCTCTCTCTCTCTCTCTCTCTCTCCCCATTCCTTTGAACCAAAAAGGCTATAGCCAAAGCCATCTCAGGAGCTTGATTTTGCTAATTTTTGACTTCTCCTTTTGTTGGTTCTCACTGACTTCCCCCCCCTCCCCGCACCCCTCCCCCCTGCAAAATGAGAACATGGAAGCATTTCGTGCTCTCTCCATACAGAGGCAGGGTTTGGTCTCATATGTAAAAAAGGGCAGCTGAACCTGTACTAAGTGACTGCTTATCACCAAGTGCCATTCAAAGAGGAGAGTGGGGGTAAAATCCCCAGGTTTTATTAGCCCCCAATTCTAGGGACTCATTCTTTTTTTTTTTTTTTTTTTGGTGTTTATCCGTAGGTTCTGCTAACTGACCACTGCTTGCCATGTGATGGATAATGCCCTTTACGCCACAGTGGAAGTTATAGTAATGTCACCAGGCTATTAACCTCTGCATATTTGCATTATTAGTCAATTTTCTAAGTCCTTGGAGTTAAAGCAGCCACTGAGGTTTTCCTTCCATTCTGCAAGAGCCAGAAGTTGGGTTGTGAGAATCTCCTGCAGGAGGGAGACGTAGGTTCACACTTATGGTTGGTTGTTAGGGGGGACCATCCAGGTCACATGCATGGCTGTGAGGGAGATATGCTAACGGCCACCTGGTAATTTATGGCAGAAGTTTACCTCAGAGAGTGGTCTTCTAAACAAAGTCGTCATGCATCCCCCTCAACCCTCGACAGCAACTGGGGACTGAGATATGGTTTCACTACTATGAAGTCTGTACTAAAGGGGGCACAGTCTAGCTTTTGACAGGTGTTATGAGCCTCCTTTAAAAATGAATTATATATCCAGATAAAATATTCGTACTCTGTAATGTGAGGCAATGTGCCAAAATCTAGGGCAAAACAGTTTACAGATAAAAACCAACTTGAATATGGAAACGTGGGTTCTCACTAAGGCTGCTCACTACGAAATAGACAGGAAGTGAGGTTATAAGGAAAGCAGAACTTCTGGAGAAATGAAGATGGGGGAGGGCAGGAGGAGAGAGAGAAAGAGGGAGGGGGAGGAGAGAGGGAGGAGGAAGAGAGAACTGCAAACCCGACAAAATGGTAGCCTCAAGTGAGTCTTCTACAAATAGCCAATAAAGGCAATTATATAACAAGGCACTTAGGAGCAGCTGGCCCAGGCTCAAGGTGTCCCCAGTGAGGCCGTCCCATGCATGAGCTGGACACGGCCCACCACCGAAGCCTGTTTCTTCGGCCTCAGCTTTCCTACTGGCTGTGGTTTATGGAGAACCATCTCAATGTCCAGAGCCAAGACTCAATGCCAACAGTGTGGCCTAGGGTTCTCTGCCCACACCTCCACCTCCCTCTCTGCACCCAGGACCACCCTCAGCCTCTCCTCCCCTGCACCACCCAGCAGATTTCAGTTCAGGACCTTGTTCATAGGATGGCACTTATGTAAAGGGTTCATCGCCCTGGGGAGCTTTAAACTCTTCCAAGTTGGGACCCTTGAGTTCTCCAGCTCCCATATTCCCAGCTGGGCCTCAGGAAAGCAGCGTGGACTCAGGGAAGAAGACAGAGTCAGGTGGCAGGAGGACTGTGGCTTTCTATCCAGATCCACTGGTTCTCAGGTCGGTGCCCGTGAGCAAGTCCATGTCAGTTGTCTCTTTTAAAACTCATCATTATTTTGAGGACTAAAGAATATGCTTGCCAAAGACAGGCATCTATAAATATATACCCAGTGAGTGTTAATAGGGCTTCAAGGGGCTCTAGGTAGGTAGAGTTCACAGGTGGAGCACAGGCCTAGTGTGCACAAGCCCTGGGTTTGATCCCCTCCACACACACACAAAATGTCTTTAATATTTCTAGAGGCCAACAGAAAAGGCACTTTTGCATGGGATAAAATTCCTATTCAGAATAAATCATCCCAACAGCTGTCAAATTTTATTAAACCCTTCATAATTTCCCAGATTTATGCTAAGTATTTATAATTTCCTGGATTATAATTTTCTAGATTTGTGCTAAGTATTTCAATACTTCACCTCATTGCCTGGTCCCCATGACTCTATGAGGCAAGTACCCCTACAACCCCACTTTCTTGAGAACAAGTGGAGGCCCAGAGAGGTTAGCTAGCCTACCTGCAGCCACAGGGTCTAAGGGCTGGACCCCGTGGCTCCTGGAAGCCCATTCCTGGAGGTCTTCTCAGAAGTCCGAGGAATTTGTAAGTTAACTCCTCATCTTCTTCAAAGGCTGGGTCCTCATTTGGCTGGGACCCTAGTGACCAAAGTCCCTGAACCATGGCCCAGCTGATCTGATCAGCCCAGGTGTCTTAAATGATCAATGTGGACCCGTGTCGGGTCAATTCGACTGCAGTGATCAGTATTGATTGTCTAGGCAGCCCCATCGATTGGGTCAGCAGGGTTGTGGGTTCTCAGGGACATCACAGATGTGACACAGTCTGACCCTCCCCAGTGTTTTGTCAGGTATTATCACCACTGTGTTAAAACCAGGGAAACTGGGGCACGGGCGGGTGTCTTCACAGCAGGTGGATGGATTGGTAAGCAAAGTGGTGTCTCTGCTTTTATAAAGCCCTATGTCCACCCTAGCGAAGGATCAGTGAGTCACAGGGCGGGGCATGGAGGGTTGTCCCAGTTCTAGGAATGGCTTTCTATAAAGTTCGGCAGCTTTGTCAGCTTACGATCTGCTGACAAATCACAGTGACTGTCATTCGAGCATAATCCACAGTCTAATTATTTTATACTCTCTTTGTGTTTGAGGAATTCACATAGACTTCATTCCAGAAAAACAGGTACAAGCAGGTGGGGAAAGTCTAATTCGGTCCAGCTGGTTACCTTGCACGCTGGCACATTCGGTGTTTTCTGTTTAATCATAGGATTTTGTTTTGTTTTGCTTTTTTGTTGTTATTTTCCTTTTTGTTTTAATTCAAGAGCGGCACTGGGTTCTACCATTTTTAAACTGCTTGACCTCTCCACTGGGGGTAGGGGGGAGACTCTGGGTGTGCTCCTTCACTTCCGGTTTCCAGCAGCAGCACAAGAATTTAGAGTGTCCAAGGATAACCCAAAAAGGGGCTGATGTGTTATTTCCAGCCAAGCTCAAAAGCAGAAGTCCAGTCTGCGTCCTCACAGCCAGGAACCTGGCTGGGTCTTGCCCTCAGGACCAACTGTCCCCATTCCTAAGACTCTGCAGACAGCACACCTAGAGAGTGCACACCCCACCAGAAACTGAGTGTGTGGAAGAGGTAGGAGCTAGGCCAGCCTCGTGGTCAGCTGGTCTGGGTCAGAGTGACCCACATCTCAACCCAGGTTCATCCACAGTCACCAGATGTACCACAGTGCTCCCATTCACGATGCATGAGATGGTTTCCTCTCGGTGTGGACAGAGGAGATCCACTTTCTCTTCTTGATTCTTAAGTGAAAAAAGAGGATCTGGTTGTCTAGGGCTTGCTTCCTAGACCTTCAGACGGCAGGGATGGGGTGGGAGGGATGGGCAGAGTCCGAGACGACACCCAGGCCAGCAGGCTGTGCGCACAGAGGCTTCACTGCCCTCAGTGCTTTGTTCTAACATAACCTGTTCAGGCCTCATGACAACCCTCTCAGGTATCTACTTTCACCATCTCCATTTTACAGAGAGGAAGTGCAAGCACAGAAAGGTTAAGTTGCCTGCCCAAGGGAACACAGCCAGCAAATGGCAGAGAGTCTGAGTCCAGTCCTAAATCCTACCTTATATGGACAGTCAGAGCTGGGAAGATGGGCCAGCCCATCATATAGGAAAATGATGATGTTTACAATGACCCAGTTGACACTCATGTCAGTAATTAATACGTATCAAGCACTTTGTGACAAGACCTGAGCCAAGGACTTGACCTGTAGGATCTCTTTGGATTCCTTCCTCTCCTTTATCCCACACAGCCAGTTCATCAGCAAATCTTCTTAGATCTCATATACCTTGGAAACCGCCTCCCTCTCTCCATCTCTACCAGGAGGCTCAAGGCAGTGCCCTGAATCAGGGCTTGCCCGGGGGGCGTGTCATGGTAACCCTCGACTGAGCTGTGCTCACCGTGGTGTGTGTGGAAAGGATGGCCAAAGGCCCGCTGTTGTCACTCACTGCGGCCTGCGAGGGCTGTGCCTTTCATTCTCTCCTTTCTGCCACGGGAAGCAGATGGACCATGGGAAGGTGGCTTGTGTGCACACACAGGAACTACTAGACATACCACTTTGGTGGTGCCGCCTTTGACCCCCATGAGTCCTCAGGAGGCAGAGACTCCCTCCCAATATGGAAGCCAAGAAGGCCAACCTTACCTTTCCCATCCTCCCTTGGAAACTAGTGGGTTCATGACCTGGTCACAACTAATCAGAAAAATAAATAAATAAATACAAAAACCATTGACTTTGTAGCCAGGGAAGCCATGAAGTGCCAGGTGACACCTTGAGCCTGGGGTGTCCATACTGGATCCAGGGTCGATAGTGGCAGCAAAACAGCCTGTGGTCCCTGTGTCCCATGGCAATACAGACAGGAGCCACCAAGGCAGCCACTGCAGAACTGGTCTGCCTTCCCTCTTATCTCCTCCTTGTTTTCTGAGTGTCCTTCTCCAGCTTTCCTGGGAGCCCCCCATTTCCTCTTCAGTAAATTCTTCCTTCTGCTTAAATCTTCCAGAGTCAATTTTTATTGCTTGCAACCAGAACCCTGCCTATGACAGCTCAGGTTCAAAGTGATGTCTTATCCACAGAGACCAAAATTGTATCCAATTTCCGTATTATCTCTGGGGCACCAGGAGGGTGTTGACTCCGCAATCCCAGCACAGTCCCTCCCAGGCACCTCTGGAGTCATCAAGACCTCTTTCCCCATCAGCCTTGCAGACCCCCAGCAGAGACCCGCAGACAACACAGGGGCGTCTCCAAGGAGGGTGCACCCCTGGGTCACACCCTTGCTGAGCCCCAGGAAGGAAACACACCCAGAACTTGGCTCTGTGTCGATTGAGGTTGGAAGTAGGTCAAGCTGATCCTGCAAGCCTACCTCTGCCTTCTGGCTCCCCTGGGTTGAGCACTCGGGCAGGAGTGGACGTGCTCAGTGACTGGGAGATGCAGCTCTGCAGCCGGGCCCTGGTAGGAGCTGTCAGGGGCTTATTCATGGCTGAGCCCAAGTCATAGAAACAGTTCACCTGCCCCTCTTGACTCTCCCTCCCTGGGCCGTGCTCCCCAGGCCCCGCTCCCAGCCCATGGCTGTGACCTTGTTTCTTTGGACATTCTAACACAAGCCGAAATGGATATTAGCTGTAATTACTCATTCCACACGCTTCTGTAGGCCGCTCTTTGTCCCGGAGTTGAGAACCTCCATTGTCCACGTTGCTTAAATTACTGAACATTGTGCCATCCATTCTGAATTAGTGCTCATTAATGAGCTGGTGGTTCTAGAAACTCCCTATTTATTATTCAGAGGCCAAGTAAAATCCAAGCAGCTGCACTGCAACCCACTCATGTGACTTTTGATCTGTCATGGAAAGAAATGGGAGGGGGCACCACGACCTACGGGGATCAACTTTTTCTGTTTTCCTGACCAAAAGTGTCATGAAGACAGAAGCCATTGTTGAGCCCCCTAGTTTTTAAATGACATTTTTGCTTTGAAACAAAGTATATATGATTGAGGGGGAGGGTCTTCTCCTCGTTCCCCCACAGTGGCCAGTGATGGGGCTTGGTGTTGAACCCTGTTCCCAGGATCATAAATCCTCTTGCAGAAAACATCACCCTTCCTCGCCTGATTCTCACTGGCTTCTTCTTTGTTCCCTTTGTACCCAAATTAAAGAATCAAAAAGGCCAATCCCGATAGTGAAGACTAGAAACCAACAGAGGCAAAACAGCAAAAAATTAAGGGCAAAACAAGTCATTTCAAACGGTCTCGTCCCAAAAGAGAAGTCAGAATTAGAGTTGTTTTTTTTTTAAGCCTCCAGAATGAGAAGATTAGAAACAAGAGTCAACACCTCCTTCCTTGTGTTGTTACAGTAATCCGAGACAGGCTTGCCCAGGGTCCAGGCTGCGCAGCTGAGCGTCCTTAGCCTGCGCTATAGATCAGCAATTCTCATTGGAGGGCTGCTTGCCTGGAAGGGGAGGATGCACTGCCTCCAAGGCTGACATTGACGTCCTCGCAAGGACATTCTGCCAGGGTGCGACAGGTCACAACCAAATGGATTGCTCCCCAGTGGGCCGGACTCCAGTCACACTGTCAGGTAAACACAGACATATTCTGTCTTCGCCTGCCAGGGCTTGTCAAGTGTCTGTATTTGTTATTGCATCTTGGGTCCCACAAGGTTCCCCCCACATTTCTTTATAGAGGAAATATAAACCATATGCTTTTGCCTTATTTCCACTGACTGCATCCAAATGCTGTTCGGGGCCAGACATATTCTTCTTCCATGAGTCTTCTCAGCAGTGTATATCAGCCCTGAACCTTTCTTTCTTTCTTCCATTTTTTTTTTTTTTTTTGGTACTAGGGATTGAACTCAGGGGTACTCAACCACTGAGCCACATCCTCAGCCCTATTTTGTGTTTTATGTAGAGACAGGGTCTCACTGAGTTGCTTGCTTAGCGCCTCTCCCTTGCTGAGGCTGGCTTTGAACTTGCGATTCTCCTGTCTCAGCCTCCCTAAGTGCTGGGATTACAGGCTTGAGCCACCGCGCCCAGCTTTTTCTTTTTTTTTCTTTCTTTCTCATTTTGCCATAACTTAAGTGGATTTGACTTTCTGATGTAAATATAGGAGTCTTTGATAGTTCGTAAGCATGAAGAAGTTGGTTCTGATCATCCTGATTTGTCTTCTCTTTTGGTTTTTGATCAGCATTGGCCTGTGGTGGCAGACAAATAATATCACCAATCACAGCCCTCGTTTCTATGGGTGTGCCTCAGAATCCTTCTGAACACAACACTCCTGATGATCTAGAAGAATTAGTAGGCGTCATCATTTGCCATGAATGACAGTGAGAGACACATTTTTAAAGATATTGGTAGGCACTGAGTTTGGCCAACATCCTTTGGGGAGGGCATATTTCTCCAGGCACAAGAAGCTCTGAGAAACAGAAACACAGGAAAGCTCCCGAGTTAAAATGCAAGTTGGAGTCCAGCCCCAGCAGGGAGCAAGCTTGAAGAGGTGCAGCCTGGGTAACGTGGAGTGCCCAGAGCTTCCAAAATTGCACACTCTTTGAAGAAGTAGGCAGTGCCTTTAACTTCCCGCTGGAATCCCACGCCAGGCTCTGAAGCTATCTAAGCCCCACTATTTATCCGCCTGGTGAGGCACAACACTTACTTATTAAAAACATATCTATCATGGTTAATGACTTGATTTTCCCTTTAATACAGCACAATGACAGGTGTAAAGGGAAGATGAGAGTCAGCTGCTGCTGTAATATGCTCCATGCTCTTAGATGCTGAAGCTGTCAGCCCCGCTCCATGTGCTGGGAGGAGGGGACGCCCCCACCCGGCGTCCCCAACTCACACACACACACACAGATTACACGCTTGTGTTGGACGGGAAATCTTGCCATTTGCAGTTTCAGATAAAAGCATGTTTGAGTGCATATGGAAAGTACCATTAGGAACAACTCAGAGTGCCGAGTAAAATGGGTCATTAGGCTTTTGTTTGTTGGAGAGTGTCTCCCATCTGACAGTGCCGAATGGTACCACTTTCCTCAGCTTATGTTCCCAGTTACATTAAACAGACAAACAGATTGACTATTTTGCATTTCTCATCCGACAACAGCTTGTCTTCATTTGCCGCACGCTGGTGGCCACGCTGACAGCGTGGTGGATTACTGTAGCCAAGGTCCTGGTTTTGAATAACAGCAGATGCCAACATTTAACTTCAAAATCAATCAATTCTTTTTCCTGAGTATGGATAAAAGGTCTAGTGGAGAGCCCGAAGGGGGATTTCTGCTGTTTACAGCTGAAAACGTAGAAGCCACATTCATTACCAAAGTTTCTGCAAGAAATAACAAATGCGGGTAGTTTATGGAGGGAAGCGATCGGAAGAAGCGCGTTCTCCTGGAAGGGGAGAGCGCAGAGCGGCCCGAGACCACGCAACTGGATGGTAGCATGCAGCCCTGGGACTTCTGGCACAAGGTCATTAATATGCAGTGACAGAAAAGAGAGTCATTTTCCCATTGACCACTTTTCCCCATAGCCTGTGGTCGGTGGGTGACTTGAAAGCTTTCTCCAAGAGAGAGATAGCCCAGGAGGCCATGGCTCACTAGAAACTAGAGAACCAACAGCCTGGAGTGCAGTCAGGCTGAACTCAGCCCAGTATAGCCACATACCCAGGTCTCTGGCCCCAGTCTCCAAGGCCCCTCCATGATGGAGTTCCCAGTAATTCTAAATGATGTCCCCTCACTATTTCATACATGTATCAAAGGCTGAATCCCAGCCCTAGCCTGGATCATCACTGCACAGCCAGGTGTGGGAAGGTACACCCAGTTGGAACCTAAGGGACACAGGCAGGACAGGGGCCTTCTGGAAGACCTGGGCCATCTAAGGTCAGCTCTCAGGCCATGTTGTTCTGTGAGGTAGAGACTCCGTGGTGCAGAGCCAGTGGGTGACTTAGAACAAGTCATCACTCACTTCTCGGAGGTGTCCTTAGAGGCTGTGAGAACTTTAAAGTCGCCTGACAGTATAAAGCCAGTTTCCTCACCCATATTATTGGAATAAGAGTGTAGCTTTCACTTCACAGGATGGTCATGAGTCTTAAATAAGACTGTGTGTAGAGCCATTTTACCTGGATCACAGGAGGAGCTCAGTGGTGATTGTGTACATGCACACAAATTTATACAAATGCATTGTATATGTTACATATGTGCTCATACAGCATATATAATAAAATGCACAAAAATTAGATGAATGGACAAAATTAAAATACATGCATAAGTACGATGCATGTACATACACACACACCACCACAGTGGCACCGCATCCCCGTGGCCCTCCCAGGAGATAGGAATTGGATATCCCTCCTTCCATCCTAGGCCTCCTTTGTCATATAAAGAGGAATTCCCTTGACTGGGAAAAGCTGCACTTCCTTAAATGTCATGACACTGCTGAGCTCCTGACTCACACCACCGAGGATTACCTGTAATCCTCAAAACCAGCCAGCAGTCGATGGTTCTGTCTGGGTGATCTCACTGTCTGGGGGTCTTGCTGTCCTGAGTGAGCTGATGAGAGTTCATATCCTGAGTACTTCCTACATCTTGGTCCTCCGCAGGGTGTCCCCTGGGCAATTGGAAAAGCAGGGTGCTGTTGAGCCAGTCAGGTTCAGAACAGACCTCCGGAGCACCCAGTTTGCTGCTCACAGCAAAAGAGATGCTGCACTGGGCCTTGCATCCTGGGCCTCCCATCCTGGCCTGCCATCCTCGGCTGCCCTGGGCCACCTCTTTGTCAAGCTGCAGCCTTCTTTTCCCAGTGGACCAACTCTGACTGTCTGCTCCTGCCCGCTCCTTACCTATGTCTCTGTCTTCACTCTCCCCTCTGCCTTTTTCCTTTCTTCTCCACTTCTTGTGTTGACCACAATCAAACTCAAGTGCAAGCATTTTGAACCTCATCCAAACTTGACATAGACCCTGTAGCTTATTTTTTAAAGTAAATTCTGTTGGCATGGAAGACAGCAGACTTCCGAATAGTCTCTTACCAACAGATCAAACACAAATTGTTGCTCACATGTGCCTGCTCCTTCCAAAAACAAATAATAAAAAAAAGGAATCTCATCAAACTCTCATAAAACCTGTAGGATAATCTTAAGATTTGAGATAAGCTTCCTTAAGATTTAAATCACTAACTTACAAATAGTCAACAGTCAATAAATGTTAACTTTTTAAAAATTTTTATTGCACACATGTATGTGGCTTAGAAACAATTAGACATTATGCCTAGTACAAATGACGGCTAGCATATATTAATATTTATTAAAATTTAAATATTTATTAATAGCGAAACCTCCACAACCAGACACGGAGCACAGCCTTCATGCCATAAGCTATCCTGGGTGCTGAGCAGGAAGGTCCTAGGAGGCTCACCTACAAGGAGCCATGGGAGAGGGCAGTCGGGGTCAGGAAACCTGGGTTCCCAGGAGTTAGAATGCTTAGGATGAAAGAGACAGCACTGTATCAGAGTGGTTTAGCATGAAACGAAGGGGAGAAAACCTCTTAAAAATCATATTTAGCAGCCTCACAGGAGAGAGAGGTAAGAAGGTAGGCAAGCAACTTGGACCTCGGGATCTGAATGTGCTGGCCCGTGCAGAACTGGGCAGCAAGACCCATTGCACAAAAAGGACCAAGGTCAAGGTGTCTGTGGGTTGTAAGGTCCCTGTGTAGGACACTGGTCTCAAAGTGGGTCCTCCCTGGGCCTCAGCTTTAGGCCTGTTATGTTCGCATCCACATTTGGCGATGGGGTGGGGGCAGATCCCCAGAGACAACTCTTTAAAACCCCCCAGTTAATTGAGCTTCCTCCTCTTCCTCATCCTCCGCCTTCTTTGTCCCCCCTTCCTCCCAGCTCTTTGTGCCCCTGGCCTGGCATTTGGGACCTTTTGTTGGCTTAATAGAGACTGAGACCTGCTTAGGGCCTGGAGTTTGCTGTTTTAATTCAACAGTGGAAGTTTTTTTTTTTTCTTTGTCTTTGTTTTTCTTCTCCTTTTTCTTCTTCTAAGCTGGTGGGACAATACCTTTGTAGGGCAGAAGCTGTATGCTAGGCCCGCTCCGGATCCTGAACAAAACCCTCATTAATGGGAGGTGGGATTTCCTGGTCACAGCTTTTAGCCAAAGGGCAAAGGTCGCCCATTAACCAGCATCCAGTCTAAACAGGGCTGTGTAAAATGACAGAGAAGGGAGGGAGAAAAGGGAGAAAAAAGTCAAATATTTGCTCCTCATTCTCGAGTCCACAGCAGGACTGCAGAGCGAGGGCACCCCTCAGTGCCACATGCTGTCTGCAAGAGTCCTGGCAGGGGCCACTGCTCCACCGCTGCATCAGGAGCTAGTATTGGTGGATCAGGGGCTCCGAGCTCAGTATATCACACTGTGTCCCCCCACATGCCTTTGGGTCCCTGGCCCTGGGTGTCTCTCAGACTGACATTGTACTAAGGACAGAAGCTAGAGCTTGTTAGGTACTGGTACAGTTTCCACTTACTCCTGTGTGAAGGGGACTCCTTCAAGGGGACCTCTGAGGGGTCCCCTTGAAGCTCTCCAAAGCCAGCAAGATCCAGCCAGTGGTGTGCAGGCTCCCTTCCTGTTCCCCCTGCCCAGCCTCCACCTGAGCTCAGCCCCCACGACCTCCTCTCCCTGCCTCTATCATGTGCCTGTCTTCCTGTAGTCACATGATCTTGACACTAGCTCTTTCCCTCCAAGAGAGAATCTTCCCCAGGTCTTTGTGTGATGGCTCCTGCATCCCCGCTTCCTAACCCAGGTAGAAGAGAGTGTGGGTCACGGGGGGCGTTGCCCTCCTCCCCCAAATGGAGCTGACTTCCAAAGGAAATATTTGCTCCTTATATTCCTCAGGGGCAAAAGGGATCGTAGAGTCTGTATCCTGGCATTGGGTAAATAAAAGCCCCGTGGAAGAAAGGGCTGGACCACTCGGGCCTCCCAGACAGGGCCATTTCTGTCACAGGGAAAAGAGCAAACTGCTTGCTTTCCACACACAGGCTGATCCCCAGAACCCAGGAGGGTGTGAGCTGGGCGTGTGAGATGGCTGTTCCCTTCCCCAAACTTACCAGCCTGGCAAGCTGCTTCTTCCTTGGCAACAGAAGCTTTCACTGGGCAAAGAGGGGCTGGAATAGTATGCCTTTATGCAAACCCAGGGGTTCTCAGCCTCAGGTGGGGTGTCACTTTGCAGGGGCACCTAGCCCTGGTTTAATCTTCCGTTGTTATTATCTTGAAATTCTTAGAAATTTTGAACAAGGAGTCCTGCTTTTTCACTCTGAGCTGAACGGTACAAATTAGAGCCAGTCATGACCTCAGCTACACATGAGAATTCCACCTGTGAGGGTTTTTAGAAAATAATAAGTCCTGGGCCCTGTCCAAGAGGCTGGGTTTAACCGGGTGGGGCTCCCAGGTGACTGGTGTGCAGCCCCGGGTAGACGCCCTGCTCTGAGCAACAACCCTGTGCGCGGAAGGGGACTGGAGGGTGAGGAATGCATCTTGCTGCCTCTCAACATCCCCCTAGAAAGAGAAGCCAGAGGCCCCAAAGTCCATATTTCTGCAAAATGCATTTTTTTTTTGTTTTTGTGTGTTTTTGTTTTGGTTTAGTTTTGGTTTTGTTGTTGGTTTTGGTTTTCTTTGGTGCTGAAGATGGAACTCAGGGAAATCTACCTGGGTTCTGGGACTGAGCCACAGTCGCAGCCCTACAGAACTCCATTCTTACCTATGCAATAGCACTGAAACCACTCTATTATAACAATAACCTAAAGGACAGCAATGGTATCCTTCACTGATTGCTCACTATTGGCCCCACTGAGTCACACAAGCTTCACCCGTTTACAAAGGGGAAGCTGAAATTCCAAGCAGTGTAATAGTTTATCCAAAGAACCACACAGCCTCCAAGTGTGGCCAACATGGGGTTCCATTCCCTGCTTTCTTACAAAGCTCTGATACCCTCAGGCATGCGCAGTTCTTTCTTTAACCTCTGTTTCCCCACAAAGAGGCCCAGCACACAGTAGGTGTTCAACAAATGCTGACTCAATTCTTCCATGAAAGCTTCTGTCATGGTGACTTGGCTGTCTTTATTGGATAGAAAAACTATGCTGCTTCCAGTGCTGTCAAGAGTAATTGCCAGCTGGGCACAGTGGCACATGCCTATAATCCCAGTGGCTCTGGAGGTTGAGGCAGGAGGATTGCAAGTTCAAAACTAGCCTCAGTAACAGTGAGGTGCTAAGCAACTCAGTGAAATTCTGTCTTTAAAAAAAATATTTAAAAAAAAGGGTTGGTGATGTGGTTGAGTGCCCCTGAGTTCAATCCCTGGTACCCTCCCCACAAAAAACTGCCAAACAAATAAAAAAATTTTTAAAAAAGAAGAATTGCCAAGCAAAACCCTTCCCATGTGCTTTTACCCGTTGTCTTTCTGGATCCGAGGTATTACCTATAATATTCTGATGACCTTGAGCTAAACTATGGAGTGGAACTTTATGATATGAATATTAACATAATCCAGACCACATTCCCAAAAATAGTATCCTGGAAAACTGGCTGGTTGGGAGCAAAAAAATAACCGTGAAAAACAAATCCCTTTGCCAGACACAGGGGACGACACCACACAGCAGCAGACACTGCAGAGAGCAGGTCCCCAGCTACCGATCAGCAACTCTCCCCTGCAAAGGACTTTTGCTTTTTCCAAAGGCAAAGCTGCATGTCTGCACAGAGGAGGGTCTTCCTTCCAGGACATGGAGAGCAGAGATACCAACTCAGAAAAACACAGGAGGGAAAACTGAGCCCTCTCAGTCGCCTGGAACTGTAGGGGGAAATAATAGGCGGCCTGGTGATGAATGCGTGCTTCCCATTAGTGCAGGTGTCTGCTGGACAGGGCTGTCCCCAGGTCCTGAGGATTCTGCTTTCCTTGACCCTGGGGCAGGGAGGAGCCAGAGCAAGGCCATAATTGAGTCCAAAGGCTTCAAGAGCTGGGAAGTAAAAACATAAAATAAAAATCATGAGTCTTTGAGACACTAAGTCAATACAGTGTAATTGAGAAACCGCTGAAATGCTTGCTTATGATCCATTTTTAAAATAGACGAATCCTTCCTACCTGTATAGCATTTCCAAGCTTTCATGATTTCCCTGGATTCTTATCTGCATGATCAGATTCCTAAAGTTAATTGTATTCATTAGGTGCTTACTTTGTATACAAGACTTTATCTAACCCTGCAGTGATGCTATGAGGAAGAATTACTATTATCCCATTTGACAGATGAGGCTAAGGAAGATCAAGTTAGGCAATGCTGGAATCAGCTCTAGACCTTCTTTCGACACTCCACAGCCATCTGCCCCCTTGGAGAGTGGGGTGGGAGTGTTGGGGTAAACAACCCCACTGTCTTAAGGAAGGTCTGGTACACAGAGCCAGCCAGGAGAGGTGTGGATGTCAGGAAGGTCAAAGGGCATGACATCAGAACACAGACATGGCTGGTGGATTGTTCCAGAGAGCCTGGGCAACAAGTGTGGCTTTAGTTTCTCATCTGTGAAATGGGGATGTCAACAGTCCCCATGTCAGGAGTTGTTGGGAGCATTAAAAGAGGGGAAATGGTTTGTGTAAGAATTTAAGACAATGCGTGCCCTGGTAGAAATCCCAGTGAGCTCAGTGTCACAGCACTTGCCCAGCAGGCATGAGGCCCTGGGTTCTAGCCTCAGAACCACAATCACTCAAGAAAAGGTAAATATAAAAGTATATTTAAAAAAAGAAGTCCCCAGTAAAGAGTCTGTCCCACCCAGTGCCATCCCGGGTTCTGCTGCCCTTCCTGCACAGCAGGTGTGGTAGGCCCCACTGGCACTGGGCTTGGATCTCTTTTGTGTAAATTTAGCCTTTTAAAGAAAAGCTACAAAGGCTCCTCTTGGAAACACAGCATGGAGTGTGGAATGAAACTCCTAGGACATGATGGTTTTAAATCTCCAGCCCAGCAATTGTGTTTTTCTTATTTATAAAGATATCCCTTTATACTCCCACAAAATGCATTAGGAGAGAATCCCTTCCGCTGCATGGGGTTATCATGTTACCAGAAGCAGCTTCAGACTCTCGACTTGCTGCAGGGGGAAGTTGCCTCTTGTCAAGTGGAGAACCACCAGCATCTTGGCCCAAAGGTGGCAATTGGTGGAAAAGAGGAAAAAAGTCCCCATCCCCCACCTCCATCTTTCCATGTGTAGAACTCCAGCTGAGGAGCTCAGCTGGTCTCAAAGGGATTGATGGTGCATCCTCATAGTTTGAATATGATTTAGTCCCTAACAGGTTAAGGGGTGCGTGCTGCTGGATAGAGTTGGCCCCGCCGACTAGTGTAGACTTTGGATCTAGATAAACTGGGATCCAACTCCTCCTCCGTCTGTATCTAGTATGATAGGGGTGAATCCCTTAAGCTTTCTGGGTCTAAGTTCCTCTGTAAATGTTATTAATATTTACTTGAAAGCATTAAGGCAAGGACCACACGAGGCTCCACTCCTTGAAAATATCACACCTACCTAAATATTTCCGGGGACTACATTGTGGTCACAATGAGTCTCCAAACCTCTTCAAATGTGCTCAGCAGCCTGGAGCAGGGGGCGCCCGAGCCAACCTCTTTGCAGTTGGAGGAAGTGGCTGCCCAAGGTAGCTTATGCTTGCTCTTAAGCAAATGTGGCAATGACCTTCTCTTACAGTGGGGAATGACAAATGAGCTCCACTGATCAGAAACATAGGAATGGTTCGCCTCTCGACAGGCAGTGATCGTCACAGTTCTCCAACGAGATTGTTTTCTCAGGGAGAAAGGACAGGGATACTAAGAGTCTAGGCGAGGATGTCAAGAACAGTGCTCACAAGTGATTGTGTTACTCAGGGGCTCTTGGCATTCAAAGAATGACCCTGACATTATCTCCAAAGGAGCTGAGGAGTCCATTCGTCCCTGGATTCAAGTTCCTTCAGACTTTCCTAAGAATGCCTGGAGCCCAGCAGCAGGCTTTGTAGATCCCCAGGTAGATTGTGATGGCATCTCAATTACCCTGGGGGCCTCTACCTCTTGCACAATCACCGTATCTCACCTTATTACAGGAAATCTGTGGAAAGAATCTCTGCACTAGGCCCCATCCAGGCAATGACCTGCCAGCCGTGGAGGACACGGGACTGAAATAGTCTGATCACATCTCATGCACTTGGATTCTCCCTCTCGCTCTTGCTCTTGTTCTCACTCACTCCATGGAGAAGACAGTGAGCTGTCATAACCCAGCACTGGAAGAGTTGGTTCTCCTGCCTTCCATCCAACAAACACCCTTGGACTTTCCCTTCCCAGAGACACTTTGCGCTATGCACAGTTTCTACTTAGTGAACCTCAATAGAGACCAGTACATGGGTCGGGAGGAAAGCAGGCACATCTGAGGCCCAGTAGGCAGTTTCTGCTGCATGCAGCAGACCAGGGTGCAAAGAACAGCAGCCGTGGGTGAGGCCTCCCTGATCCCTCTTCCAGCTCTGGGCTGTGGGCGAGTCCTATGTCACTCATTTGACAAATGACGACCATCACGTGTGCTTCCAAGTTTCCCATATGGAAAAAATAGGATATTGAATATTATATGCAAAAATATAGTAAATGTACAGAAAGTATTTATCATAAAATCAACATTTTTAAGAAATTATAATCTTATTTTTTTCCCCTTCTCTGATATTGAAAATAATGCAATTTGCTTTAAGGATATTTAGAGGCCTGGCTTTGTCTGAGTGAGTGAGACCTCTGAATGCATCTTCTCTCTCCAGAATTTGTGTTTTGGGAACTACTAGGGATTGAGATCCCACTGGAGTGGGGTAGCTCGAGGCCTGGGACACGTCAGGAGGCGGTATCTGCCATACACACCCTGAGCCCTTTCTTTCCACCTACATGAGTCTCCTAGGGCTGCCGAGCCGAGTACCTCAATTGTGTGATTTTAGATGACAGAAACGATTCACCTGTGTTTTGGAGGCTGAAGTTGAGTCTCAAAGTGTTGGGCACCCTGAAAGCTCTCTGGGGACCCTGCCCTGCCTCTTCCAGCTTTGGGTGGTTACCTCAGTCCCTGGGCTCTGCCTCCATCTTCACATGCCGTCCCCTCTCCTCTTAGAATTGCAATATGGTCCCCCTTACCTAGCACAAGTTCATCTTAACCCATTACCACAGCTAAGACTCTGTTTCCAAATGAGTCACACTCCCAGGTGCCATGGGCTGGGATTTCAGCGTGCCTTCTTGGACACAGTTCAACCCATACCATGACCTATAGCTTCTGCCTACAAAACCTTATCCCAGCACCTTGTTTTTCAGGGAGGAGCATGTCCTGAGGGTGGCTCGGATCTTTGAGATGTCATTGTTCCCCTCTCCTACCTCCATTTCCTCACCTGTTTGAAAGGGGCACGGTGCCACCTGCTGAACAGAGCTGGCCCTACTGTTGCTTCTTTCCCAGCTCCCCCAGCATCCCAGCAGTGCCTGCTCATCCCACCTGCAATTCTTTGTGCAAGGTAGGCCTTCCCAAGAGAGAGGCAGGCCCTGAGAGCTGGCACTGCTACTTCTTCTCATTGCATTACCAGCATCTAGGCCTGCGCCCAGCATCTAGGAGTCCTTAATAAACGCTTCTCAATAGGTTACTCCTGCCTCTAAGGCTTTTAGCCTGTGCTTAGCACCAAAGGCACATCATAACTCAAGCTAGTGAGGGAGTCTTTGATAGTGACTGACTCTTTTACTTCCTGGAACTGTCAAGGTACAGTCAGAGAAACAGGACGCACCACCAGGTAGGCCCAGAGGAGGAGACTTCCTATCAGAAACTAGTTACAAAGGTCCCAGGAGATCTGCAAAGGAAAAAGGGTAAAGGTGAGGTGCTCCATGGGAGCTGACCATAAAGGACAGGCTGTGCCTGGAAAGCTGGACCCACTGAGCAGACGGTTCACATGACAGGGAGAGAGAGAATGCCCCACCCCCACTCAGCTTCTTCCTCTCACCCCAAAATCTCTCACCTGCACCTCCCATTGTCCAAACCAATCAGAAATTTGGGTAGCCAGGGACCGTGGGGTGTGTTATTTACATTGGTTAGTCCCCTGCCACACAGGGCAAAGGGAGGCAGGCAGGGAAGAGATCCTGGGGCCAAGGAGCTGGGCCCCAGTGCAGTATGTGCATGACATAGGCTCAGGCCGCCTGTGATGGGTCCTCAGGAAGAAGTGAATCAAGCCGTCCTGGATGGACTGGAGGGCACACAGTGTACCCACCAGCCGTCCTCACTTGCCATTGTGTGTGAACATCTGAGAGGAGACACGGGAAATTCAGACTCCCAGGCTCCACCCTCCCACAGAAAGTCTGGCAGAGGCCACTCTCCAGGTTGAGGTTGGAATCTGTATTTTTAATAAAGGCCGTCCACTCATGGAGGACCAGCCCCAGCGATTCTACTGCAGGTGATTGAAGTTCAATACTTTGAGAAACAGTGAGTTAGCTTCAGGAATGGACGGTATTGTCAATTCTAAAGGAAGGAGTGAGCTGCTTTTAGAAGTTGTCACATAAGTGCCTCCAAGTCTACAGGATGATCTGCTGCATTTAAACAACTGTCTAGCCCAAATCCTGTGCCAAGAATCCCTTTGTTTTAACTCTAAAGTAAAGGAATGGCACTCCGGGCATAGCAGCTAAGCACCCAGGCCCCGGAGTCAGATGGATCTGGATTAAAACTCAGCTCTTCACATCTGAACTCGCTCTAAAAAACCTATTCTGACTGAGAGACCTATGGTAACTTTTTTTTTAACCTGAAGGATATTCAGAAAGAAAAGGTTTCTCATTCAAGGGCACTGATTCGATGACCCATGTAACCAGTCCTGGGGAACAATAATTGTACAACTGAGCCCTGATGGCTTAAAGGAAATTAATATGTGAAGGTTGCCATATCTCTCATCAGATAATAGCAGGTCTTGTCTACAGGCTCCGCCCTCTAAGCCGCCAAGGGAGATAACTGCTTTATCTGATTGGAAGTAGCTTCCCTCCCTGTGGGGTCCCAGATTTGGTGTTTTATGAGGACTCAGAAACAGGTGTCCTGTTTCTTATTCATCCATGAGGGGGCACCCTTCCTAAGGGAGCAACTTTGGAAGACTGAGCATGTGGAGTCCAGCCCTAGTTTTGCTTTGTGTGGATGACAAAGAATGATTTAACTTCTATAAGCCTCAGTTTCCACATCCCTGGAATGGGTGCCAAGTGCCCCATTCTGGCTACTTTGCAGAGCTATTTTGAAAATCACATGTCCACAGTGGAGGGTCTTTTCTGATGGTCGCAGCCATCATGCATGCACCTGTCCCTTTGTCTTAGGCACGAGGTTATGGAATGATCTAGAAATATGGCCCAGTTATATCAGCTACTCTCAGCATCTCCTTCCCACTCACCAAACCTGCTTCTTCTGGATACTCTCTCGCAGAAGATGGTCAAAAGTCCCCGAGGTGAGACACTGGGATGACATCGTGCAGAATTTCACCTTTCTCCCAATGTCTCATCCAAGCATCCTCCAGTCTTACCATGTAGAGGTGTCCCATCTCCTAGCTCTCCATCCCACAGTCACTGTTAAGCCACTGCCTCTTCCTACCACCTCTTCTCTGGGCTCCTTATACCAACCTCTGATGCCAGAGTCAGGAGTTTGAAACACCAGTCACATCATCCCACTCTCAGCTCAAAATTCCTCCGTGTTCCCAGCAATCTAGAGGCATGAGGAGGGAAACTCCCTCAGCATGGCATACGAGTCCTCCCATGGCCTGCTCCTGCCTCACACTTCAGTGACACCAAACCACTTCAAGAGCTGAGTACATATCTCACTTCTCTGTCTCTCTTCATTTTGTTTAAAATTTTTTTTGTTTGCTCTTTTCCTTCTGGAAGTTTCTTCCAACCCTAGCTTTTACCTAATTCCTTCACCTGTAAGTTCCCATTTCTCAAGCTGATTATATCTGCATAACAAACCCCCTCTCAAAACATAAGGGTTCAGAGCAACTCATTATTACTGTATCTCAAAATCTCCTGGGTGGGCAGTTTGTGCAGGTCATGGCAGGGCCAGCTCAGCCTCGCTCAGCAGTGTTTGGGGCCCACTGCAACGAAAACTCCAAGACTGAAGAGCTGGGGAGGCTGAGGCAGCTCATTCTTACTCCACATGACTGCTCCATGTGGCCAGTTTGGGCTTCCTCACAGCATGGCAGCCATGGGGTCTGCGTGTGTGATAGGTCTTCAAGAGAAAGGAAACCAAACTGCCCTGACATGGTAGGACTGGCACTTCCATCTACACTGTTGGCCAGAAGCAGGTCAGCCCAAGCTGAAGGGGAGGCGCCCCAGACTCCCAGACCCCAGATCCTGCCCCAATGGCAGAGGTGCTAAGAAGTTGGTCCGTCTTTAACCCATCCCCTCCATTACCCCTTCTAGGAAGCTTCCCTTTCCTTCCTGTGGACTCAGGTGCCCTTCCTCTGCTTTCTGCTAAGAACTGTATCATTGCAGTGTCCAATCTCCCCTTGAGAACTGGCAGGAGGTGCTTTGAATACAGGGGCCCAAGCTCACTGGCACATCTGTTGGCACATAACAGGTTTTGATAAATCAAACCTGGGTTAGGAGGGTTAGTTGGTATGATTAAGATCAAGATTGTGTCTTATCTTTTTTGTTTGGCCACTTCCTAGTAGAAAGAGGCTACCTCTCAGAAGATTTTCACAAGACAATGGATGAATGAGTGAATGAATGGATGGATGGACAGATGGATGGATGAATGGATGGATGGATGGATGAGTCAACGAGTGGATCGATGAACAAGTGAATGCTTGTGCTCACAGCCCTACTCCTGGTGTTATGGGATCCAGGCAAGCCAACGATAACATCAGATTCCAGCCCATGTAGATAGATGCTTCAGATTTAATTACATGTGGGTCGTGGCAGGACTTGGGTGTGGGGGTTTCGGAGCAAACAATTGGCCTCCTGCCACAGCCCTCACAATAGAGCAAGGTCTCCACCGCCAGCTGCTGGTCCTCAAGCTTCCAGCGTGGACTCACATCAGCTGCATCCCCCACAGCCCTCCTGCCTCCCTGGGAAGGGCTGGTGTGCAGATTGAGACCCTCTCAAGGCCTGGCCCGGGAGTGCTTCCTCTCTGCCCGCTGCAGAGCGGCAGCTGGGCTGGGAGGGTGGCAGGTGTCTAACAGCCTCTGCAATCCTGCATAACAGGAAGTGAAAGAGAACACCATATCCAATTGAAACTGCAGTGGAATATGGGCCGCAATGCTTAATTAACCACCCTCAGTCATTTCACAGATTTCTGTTGTTGCTGAAGGAAGAAAAAAAAAATAAACGGAAGGCAGAGGGCGTGGAGGATAACAAAGCCAGTTCTGGAATGTTCGTTTGCGTCCGTGCCCCCTGCTCGCTCATTCAGCAGCCTGCTGACATAACACAGCGGGAATGCTTACTTCTGGCTCCAGTTTTTAATGGGTTTCCAATGGTGTTTTTTGGGTTTTGGGTTTTTTTCTCTTTCCCAAAGAGTCCAATCCATGCCACAGTCCCAAGAACCTGTCAATGTCTAGGTGCGAGAGAGAACTGAGAAATGGGTGCAGTGGTATCTATACAAAGGTGTTTGTGCCAAAGCACAGACGCTTGTGCCACAGCGGGGAGAGGGGGTATGTGGCTATAGCCATGTAAGACAGAGCGTGCATGTGGGCACTTACCTGGGCGGGGCTGTTTCATGTGTTAAAGATGTGTGGGAGTGTGTCTGTGGCTGGCTCTGAGAAAGTTACAGCTTATATGGGGCACCAGTATGTCTGCCTGGTAGATACTTCAGCACTGGTGTACGTAGATGTTTTTGAGCAGGTGCAAGGAATATTAGTTTTTTTGTGCACGTGTGCATTTAAGGATATTGGTTTGGCCAATCTACTTGTGAATCAAGATGAAGAACAGTGTGTTGCCAAATGAATCAAGGTCTACTAAGTGGTGGACAGTGTATTCACTATGAAAATATCTGCTTCTTGATAGTGGGTTATCTTCAAAATTGGGTGGCCTCGGCTGCCTTCTCTGGCGGGGGATAGTGAAGAGGACTTCTCCAGGAAGCTTTGGTACTTTCTTGAGGCTTCCCTTGGCATAAACACTTTGCTTCCCAAATCACTCACTTGCTCACCTGCAAGCATTTCCTGGAATGCTGTTAAATCCCAGGGGACATGAACATACTTTAAAAACAAGCTACTAATTATTGAGAGCACTACATTTGGCTGATATCACCCCAGGTGCTTTGCAATGCTGTTATGGTTTGGATCTGGACTGTTCCCCAGAGTCTCCTGTGTCAAAGGCTTGGTCCCCAGTGCAGCAATATTCAGGGATGGGACCTTGGGGGAAGTGATTGAATCATGAGGACTTTGACTTCATCAGTGGATTAATCCACTGATGGCTGAATGAACTACTAGCAGGTGGTAGAGACATGGGTGGTTCAACCTAAATGAAGGAGTGGAGCACGGCCCTGGAGACTGCATCTCGACTGTCCTGGCCCCTTCCTCATCTCCTCTGCTTCCCAACTGCCATGAGCTGAGCAGCTTTTCTCCTTATCCTTCCCCCTCGCCTCAGGGCCACAGCAATGGAGTCAGTCAACCATGGACAGAAACCTCTGATGCCATGAGCAAAATAAACCTTTCCTCCTCTAAATTGTTTTTTCTCAGGCATCGGTCACAGAGACAAGAAACTGACTAACACAAAGACTGGTCCTCCCAATGGCCTTGTTGGGTAGGAACTGTTATTGTCACCTCTTACAGTTGACAAACTGAAGTGGATGGTAGGTGGTGGAGCCAACATTTGAATGTACACTCTTGAGCTTTAGGACCCCGAACTCTTCCAAATCATCACCCTCAAATATAATAAGTAGTGGACGTAATTGGTTGGGTTATGGCTGGGGACAGAGGCTGCTGGTTCTGTGAGCATCAGAATAGCTCTGGAAGCCAGGCTGTTGCAGATGTAAGTGTGCATGGAGGACACTGGGAAGGTCTCTCTGCTCCTCCAGCACCTTCCTGTGGCCGTGTGTGCCCCTGTTTGGTGGTGAGCCACAGAGCGCCCTCTGGCCTTCCTGGGTCTTCAGCAAACTTCAGCTCCCACACTGCCAGGATTTGGGGACAGCTTCTCAGTAATGGACTCCCAGCATTTAGAGGCCATCAAAATCATCCCAATGAGTCCTTGAGAAAGCAACACCTTGAGTGCCACCCAGTAGGTCTGGGGAGGAGCCCCAAATCTCACGTTTTACAAGCCTCTCCACACTGCCCACATCCAGGGACTATGACAGGGGTACCCAAGGAAGAAGCTTTCAGAAAGACTGCTCTCCAAATTTCCCAGATGCATAGTTTAGGAATCTTCCTCACTGTACCTGAAGGATCTCTTAAGAAGGAGGCATGAGCCCGCGTCCATGGCCACTCAGGGCTAAGCAGTACCTGGTCTGGACCTTAACAAAGTGGGGCCCATGTATCCTCCTCAATCTGCAATGACTGACAGGATTTCTTTAAGTGCTTTTGGGAGAGGACAAGTGCCCATGTGAAGCCAGGCACCTCTCAAGGAATTTAAATGGGTCAGGAACTCTTAAAGAATTTAAATGAGCATGCAATAGGTATAGAGGGCTTTCTGGGCCAATATGCAAGCCAAATAGTAAATAACTATTTTCAGCACTGAGTTTGGTTGGCAAATTTGCATATACATGCAATGCCCTGAGTTTCTATTTTTACCATGTAAATCTGCAATCTGTGTAGGGAGCTGTGTGTCCCCACAGATAGCCAGGCTCGGGCTGGTGGCTGGGAAGAGCTAATCTTCAGTCTAGCTGGACCTGGAGTTCAGTGCTTTAATGAGTCCAGGTGAGCGCTAAGAGACAGGCAGGAGAGAGGTGTACACATGTGAGCCTGGCTGTCGGGTAAAGCCTTGTAGTGCCAAGATCTTGCCTGAAGCAAAGTGCTCATGCCTGAAAAATGGATGTTCAAGTGGAAACTTTGACATTTTGTCGTGACACTAGCCTTGCAGAGTTTGAAATAGCTACCCAGCCCTTCTTAAAAAGCCACTCCCATTATAATTAGCTTGTGATGACAATTAAGGGATCGTGACTCTTATGATCCTTGCCAAATGGGGGTAGAGTCCTAACAAACATCTGCACAATTAGAAATACCTCTATTGTTTTCCTCCATGCCCTTTTATTCCAGAAGTTAGTATTGAGCTAGATTTAGGGTTTGGGTGAATTTCTTGATGGCCTCATTTATCCATCCTATGTATTATCGCCACTTGGGTATTATGCAGTTGCCCAGTGGGATCCTCTGAAGGGTGACTTTGCCAAACAGAACTTGGTGTTTTCCCCTGGACCCTTCAGCAGTAATCCCCTTCCTTCCCCTTTCTGGTTGCAAGAAGGCACGTGGAGAAAAGATGAGAACAAAACCTGGCTGGTGCCAAGGTCTTGTGTAAGGAAGAGAGCCTTGAGCTGGTGGCCAAGAGGGTGGTGGTGTTGTGGGGTTGTTTATTTACCTTTGCTCGTGGACTCAGAGATGGTGGAGGGCCAACAGTAGTCTGCTGAATTAATACCTCATACTGACAATTTCTAGCCAGGGGTTTGCCACGAATATCACCAGAGGAGTTTCATTAAAGTATCTCATAGTGGAGGGACATGGTAAGTGTAAATTGCCACTAAAAGGACCCTTCCTCTATCCCCACTTTGTGAGTGTGTGTGTGCTTTTTGTGGGAAGAGTGAATTGTGGTTTCACGTAAATGGGAGAGAGTGAGGTGGAAGAGCTCCCTGGCCCGTGGAAGGGATACCTGCACTTTTGTGTGAGGCAGGGGTGAGCAGCTGGGTACAAATTGGGGTATTTTTGCCCAAGGTATTCAAAGCTAACAGGAGTCCTGTCCCTCATCAGAGAGCCTAGAGGCTCCAGTGGCCTGTGCTTATTCTTAGGCACTGTCATTTCAGAGCCTTGGTGCTCTCCTCAGAGCCAACCCCCAGTCAGTAAGGATTGCTGAGCAATTGGTTGTGAGGCACGACCATATTTGGACAAGTGTCAGAAACTACCTAAGATCTTTGTGATAGCTTCAAAGACTTTGAAAAATGTCTCTCATGACCCCCAAAGGGGTATTTTAAAACACTTTTTTAAAAAGTATGCGCTTTCTTTCTCTTAGTAATTGGAAAAAAACATATGAATGGATTAAGGGAGATACACATAGAACTTTGGGATCATAAATAAAGGTTTGGAGGTCTTTTAAAATATAAAGATTTATGCCTACTAATCCAGAGTAAGAATTTTTACAAATTTCAAAGAGCTTTTCAAGAGAATGTGCTGCAAGCTCTTGCCCCAAGTGTGGCATCTTGAACTATACTTATGTGAACTGTGAGGAAGTTTCTTAGGTTTCTTTTTCTAGAAAGGCTGCTTCCTTTGCTCATCACTGAGTTGTAAAGAAGCATTAGTTGTTATCTCACACAAACCCCATCCATTGGTCTGTCTGTCCGTCCTTTCACCCCATAAGTATCTGAGAACACTGACAATTCAGCCTATTACTGTGCTGCTTACCAGAGACACAGAGATGAATCAGGAACATTTCCCATGGCTGACCCTCTAAGAGCTCAGGATTGGGCACGACAGACGCTAGCCTGGAACAGGTTGAGCTTTTTGTGAGTCACCCCAAATTTTGTGCCTTTATAACTCGTTATTTTTTGCTACTGCACAGATGTGAAAGATCCCTCAACAAAGCTAACCAGCAAGGAGAAATCTCTGGATTCACGAGTGTGCTTAGCAGGCAGCCTAGGATCCACCCTGAAACCAACAGTGTGGGTCTGCACCCAAAATCCTTCTCACCAGGGTATAAAACACTGCTCCATGGGTGTAACAGACACCCAGAGAAAACCTCTGCCAGTGCCAAAAAGAAAGTAAAAACACCCACTGCTACTTCCATGCAAGAGATTATATGACAAACTGATATTGAGCAAGCAGAGAATTTACACACTCGCTCCTTACTAATATCAAAGGTCTTTGACTAAAGAGACTAATTTTACCCTGTTACCACACCTTTTGGGGAAGTTGTGATTTTGGAGACAATTATAAATATTTGATGTTCAGGACTTCAGTTGTAAGACCCCTTTCAGCTCAGATGTCTCCCATTCTTTGGTGATAACATTAATACTTCAATTTTCTATGAGGGGAGGGAGGGACACTGGTACTCAAGTCTCTGGTGCCAGGTCTGTGATCACCACAGTTCTGTTATTTCTGCTATTTTTTAAAGATAAGATAAATTAAACCACTAAGCTGCTATTTTGCCTCTCCAAATGGCTTTTCTGAACTCAGGAGCAGGATTAGTCACCCTTATTGTTGGAGTATCTTGATCCCAGTACTCTGGGAGGGAACTGTCCGCCATTTTCTTTTTCCCTATTTACTGTGTGGCCCCAGACACCAGGTCTCCTGTTGGCTTATTCCATATCAAGCTTCCATATCAAGCTGTCCGGAGCAAGGTTGCAGATTAGACAGAGAAGTGAAGTGCTCTAATTAATACATGGGGGAGGGGGTGTGTATTCAGTGTACAGGGTTGTAATGGAGTTTCCTTAAAAAAAAAAATCATCAAAGAGTGAAGTTCCTCAGTGTGCTTAAGATGGGATTTGATATACAAACAACCGATGCAGGAAACTCTTTTCAAGAATATAAGCAACAACATAAAGCCAGGGTCACTTTAAAGAGTGAGTATGATGTGCCCTTCATCTCTTCTTTCTTTGTTCCACCTCTGACTTTTCTTATTAAATCCTGGATGGTATTTCCTAACTCTCTTCAGGGGCCTCCTCTCATCTTCCATGATATCTCGTCACCGGCTTAACTTAGAGATTAGCAGCTCCAGTTACCCAGTGCCCATGGCTTGTCTCCCTGGCTCCCCACTCTGCTTTCCTTTAAGTATTTACACAATTTAGCAAGTGTATGTGCACACATCCTGCCCAGCCCCGTCTTCCTGGTCTCCCTGTGGTCACCTCCGTTTCCTTCTCTTCTTCCTCTCTCTCTTCCTCTCTTCTCACTCTTTGTTCTCAGCTTCTTCCCTCACTGCTGATCAGGGAGACACACGGCAGGGTGGTGATAGTTGGACTGTCATGGCAGTGGATTATGGAAGAGCGGAATCAAATGTTGCAGAGAAAATTGATACCCAACAACCCAGCATCGGTGTCCTTGAAATCACCCCCAGGCTGCCTTGGGAGAGGTTCCTGGAATAACACTGAGATAGTAATTCTTGAGGATGTGGGGCAGAGAAGCAGGTGGATTAGGAGACATGGATGGAGCTGACTGAAGTGTGGCCTCGGCTTTACCCCACTGGGGCTCTGGAGTGTGAATAGCACCCAGGGTTGTCCTTCCCTGAGGTGAGAGGTTTCCATCGTGTCCCCCTACACCAATAGGATAGTGACTGAAGATTGTCCATAGGAGACTCCATAAGCTCCCAAATAGGGAGGCTTCTGTGGCCAAGGACCCTTCTCAGAAGAGGTGGCCAAGAGCTGTGAGTGGCTGCAGGTTGTGTTCACCAGCAGGTGAATAGGACCTGGGGGTTTAGTACCCACAGCTCAGCCACACACACTCTTTCCAACCTCCTCCAGATTCATGGGGCCTCTAACCTGCCCTGCCACACACACCAACCCCCTCAGCACCAGCTTAATTCAGAGAATTAAGAACTCCTCTTTCTTCTTGATTTCAATTCTGTGTTTGTTTTCATGAATTACTCCTATCTTATGCACCTACCCATCCCAACTGCATTGGAAATCATAAAGGTATTTGTGGGCTGCCTCAGGAACCTTAATGCTGTTTCTATCAACCACATTCAGAGCTCATTTGTAAGCTAGGGACTTCCTGTTCATTATTTCTGTTTCTGTGTGATGGGAGCACTTATTTGAAAATTCATATTACTGAGATCTGTTATGACCCATAAATCTGCTTTACTTGATCTCGCTCATCCTTCCCCCAGCTGTCTCTGCTCCCTGGCCCATCTCCAGCATCACCCCTGTACTGAGTACTGCATCTTGGGGGCCTTTCTCTATCCCTTCTCTGACCCTACTCTTCCCATGGGGTAGGGAGCCCATGGGGCCACCCTTCTAAATGATTGGCAGCTGGAAACATGAATTCCCCTTGTCCAGATCAGTTCTCCAAAGAACAGGCCATGAGCAGTGTGCACAACCCGGGGCTGGTGGGTGGTCATGAGCTATTCTTTTCAAGGAAGAATGTCATGGACACAGCTGGACGTGCAGGCTGGAGTGTAGATGTGTGTCCTGGGTTAAAGACTGTCCCCCTAAACTCGAATCTACCCAGAAACACATAATGAGACCTTATTTGGAAAGAATCTTTGCAGATATAATTAGTTCAGCTAAAATGAGGTCATGCTGGATTTGGGTGGGCCGTCAATCCACTGTCTGGTGTCCTTTGAAGAAGAGAGACATAGGGATGTGGATGCAAGGGGAGAGGCCAGCCATTGAGGTCAGAAGCAGAAGTTGGAGAGCTGAGCCACAGCCAAGATACGCCAGGGATGGCCCACAGCCCCCAGAAGCCGCAGGGAAGGAAGTGTACCCAGAGGCTTTGGAGGGAGTTTGGCCTGCAAGCACCTTGGTTTCAACTTATAGTTTCCAGGACTGAGAGACACAGATTCCTTATAGTTTTAAGTCACCTGGCTTGTGGTATTTTGTTCAGCAGCCTTGAGAAACCAGCATGACTTGTGCACATGACCCCTCAAGGTGGAGAAGGACTCCAGCTGTCCTCTTGGCCCAGCTGGAATGAGTCTGCCCTGGACCTGTCTTCCCCAGCATTTACACAAAACAAGGTGGGTCAGGAAAGCCCTATGTGTGGAGCATCTTTGGCTGCAAACTCTGTTCAGCAACACGTGTGACAAGCTTAACCTTTTCTGGATTTTCCTAAATGTAATTTTTTCCCTTCTCGAAGAGAACTGACAATCACTTGGGGTTAGTAGGGCAGCTTATCGCACGGATGGTCTTCCTGTTGTTTTACCAACCAGTGGCCTCACAGCAGCAGCATCAAGGAGCCGCTCAGCTGTGGAGCAGAGTCAGGGGTGGCAGAAACCACGCTGCAGAGCAAGGTTCCATGAGCTCCACCACTGCCCCACTATGTCCTGGGCAAGCCCCACATTTCTAACACTTTCCAAGCCAGTGTCACCTAGATAGCCTTTGTACCAAGAGCAAGCTGAATTCCCCCAGGTCATCTGGGCTCTGCCAGGGTCCTACTCACGTGAAGCCCTCCTTGCAGGGGCTCTGGGCTGAGGTGCAAGGAGCCTCTGCACTGGGAACTGAGGCATGAGGAGAGGGACAGGGCCTGCTCTGTGCCCTCCAGGGCTCACAGTTTGGTCCAGTCAGAGCTGAGCCCTCACTGCGCCAATTCCCCTGGGCTTCTCAGAAGGCAAATCCCAGAGCATGTCCACAGGAGACTTGGGACAGAATGGACCTCAGTGCCCCTTGCCTTCGTGAATTCCTGTCCAGAGGTGGAACCCTTTGCAATTACAGCCCCAGTCCCCCTGCTCCAGGTGGGCATTGATGTCATTTTCAGCTTCCCTCAAGAGGACACTGAGGCTTGAGGACACGGAATGACACAACCAGTAAAGTAAAAAAAAAGAAAAAAAATGGAAAGGTGACTAGGTTCCTGCATGCATGGATGAGGCAGGAGTGAGGGAGGTGAAGAAGGAGCAATCCACTTCGACCATTTTCTGTGGGCGTGACCACAGAGACATCATCTGCCTCTGCTCAGCCACTGGTTCCTGTACAGATATGAATGCAGAGCTGCCTCTCAGGGGGAGTTGGAGGTGAAAACTGAATAATAGAATATATTCAGAACACTCAACATGTTCCCCTGAACATAAGGAGCATGCTGTATCCAGCAGACACGGGACCCCAAATCTCACATTCCTTCAGCCCATGGCTTAGTTGTGGCCTTTCCCATAGGTGCAAGACGCTCAGCTTACTTTCTTTTGCGGGGGTGGGGCCAGGTGCTGGGGATTGAACTCAGGGGCACTTGACCACTGAGCCACATCCCCAGCTCTATTTTGTGTTTTATGGAAAGACAGGGTCTCACTGAGTTGCTTAGTGCCTTGCTTTTGCTGAGGTTGGCTTTGCCTCAGCCTCCTAAGCCGCGGGAATCACAGGCATGGGCCAGCATGCCCAGCTCCTACTTTCAATTTTATAGACACTTTCAGGAGGCCGAGTCTTCACTCAGCATCCAGGTTGAGGCAGGTGGCAGACACTTGGGACAGCAGGCAGAAAAGAAGGGAGCCTCCTTCCCCTGCCCACTGGCAGGACAGGCCCCATGATTGGGTGGTGCCCTGGGCTTCCTAACCATGCAAATCACATGGAGAACAAGGCTGGCTTTCTGAAACTGCTAGTCCCTTCTACCCACGAAAGCTGCTCAACAAGGCTATCAACAGGTCTTGTGATTTTAGACCCCAAAAGAGCACTTGACTGGCACATCTTATTTCCAAACTCTCCATATGCAAGGCAAGGGCCTCTCAGCTCTGAACACAAGAGAAAAACAGTGCTTAGGAGAGGGAAGGGGTTGATGGACCAGCAAGCCATAGGATTTGCAGGAGGAAAAAAGAAATCTTGAAAGGAGATTTTGTTTGTTGCCTTTTCCTCTCTCTACCAGCAAAATACAAGGATTTGGGGGGGGGGGCGAGTACTGAGGATTGAACTCAGGGGCACTCCACCACTGAGCCATATCCCCAGCTCTATTTTGTATTTTATTTAGAGAGAGGGTCTCACTGAGTTGCTTAGTGCCTTGCTTTTGCTGAGGCTGTCTCGGAATTCACAGTCCTCCTGCCTCAGCCTCTTGAGCCGCTAGGATTACAGGCATGCACCACCACTGCACCGGGCTAAAACACGAGGATTTGACTTGCACAAAGAAGATGGCATTGACTTTTGATCCTGTAGTTTTGAAGCATGCTATTTATTTGCATTCAAGTAGCAGAAGAGTCACAAACATGCCACAAAGATGACTGAAAGTTTACTGTCCCCTTGAAAGGGGCCATTCCCCCTTCCCCCACCCCCCCAGCAAAGGATGGCTATAGCTAGTCCCTCTGCTTCTCACTACTGTCTCTGAGCTTGCAGTGGCAGGGACCTGGACATGTCTGTTCTAATTATCCTGCTGTGTCCTGTTGAAAGGAGTGGAGACTTTTCATTTACTCAATTCAGCAACAATCTAGTATTCCCAAGCCCAGGGCAGGGGGAAGGGGGGAAGTTAAAATGCAGATCTCCAAGTTCTTCTCTCAGAGATTCCAATTCACATATTCTATATGGAACCTATTCTTGGCAAATGCCCCCATTCCCAAGTGATTCCCAAGTGTTCTGTTCCCCAGACCACACTTTAAGAGACACAAGCAAAGTATCTCTCAAGAGCCAGAAACCTGGGAGAACCCTTGGCTAGCCTGCCCCCCTGGTCAGCCACCCATGAGTGACTTTCCTATGTATGCACATAAGCCTTATTACATCTCTAATTTTGCATCTAGAGAAACTAAGGCTTAGAGGTGTCAGGTAATTCCTTCCTGGTCACATGATAATGAAGGATAGCCTTTACTAGAATCTGTACAATTCCTAACGTAATCATCTGATCTCTGAAAAATCTAGCTGCCTCTGCTTCCTTATCCGTCAACAGATACACTAGTATCTGGTTGTATCTCTCCAATTCTGCATTTGTCTTCAAATAAAGGGTGTAATCTCAGAGCGCTACACAGTACCATACTGAGTTTAACCATATGAAATTGCTGACGTTCAACACCTACACAAAGTGGCCATTTCTTTTGGGCTGACTCCATCATTCTGATGTGCTTGCTATTGTACCTGGAACAAAGGCGGAGCCTTTGAGATGCTGAGGTGGGTAAAAATGTGTCCCCTGAATGATGTCAGGGAATTCTAGCTCCTGGTCCCTGTGTTTGTGACCGTTGGTGGGTCTTTATAGATGTAACCAGGTTTGAATGAGGTTGTACAGGATTAGGGCAGGACCCAAACCCTTCTGAGGTCTTCAGAAGGAGAGAGATTGCATCACACAACACAAGCAAGGCAGATGCCATGTGAAGACAAATGCAGAATTGGAGAAATACAACCTCAAACCAAGAATGCCACACACTGCTGGCCCCTTCCTGAGCTGGAAGAGAGGAGGAAGGACCCTTCCCTGGAGTCCCTTGGAGTCTCCATAGGAGGCATGGCCTTGCAACAGCTCGGTCTCAGGCTTTTGTCCTCCAGAACTGTGAGAGAATACTCCTGTCGTTTTACACCACCTAGTTTGTGGTGTTTTGTCAAGGAAACCCTGGGAAATTCACGTGCAAGCGTTCTGGCTCCCGGCTGCAATGCTGCCGTCCCATCGCCAGGATGACACTCCCTCATGGAACGTGTGATGTGGTGTCCAGCTGCAGGTCCCACCGCAGCGACCTCTGCTGGGTAAGCCTGGAGCTCTCTGTTCCAACCAAGTCCTGTGCTGGACACCCAACATGGACTGGTTTGGTTTCCTTCCAGACTTTTAAAAAAAGACTCTTTTATGGTACACACTTGGGCCTTTTGATGTGTTCCCAAGCTCCCTCTGCCTTGTGTGATGTAGACTTCTCCCCAGGGAAATATTTCAAGAGACAGAAAGACGGAAAAATGGTGGCCACAGAGGGCTGGGTAAACATCAGCGCCTTTCATAACCTTCCTTTCTTGGATGTCAACTCTGCAGTGGGGCCCACAAAATCCCAAGGAGGCCTGCTTCAAACAATGATTTGGATCCGTTGGAAGGGTCAAGGACCTGCTATATAAAAAGTCCCTACTGTTCAGTTAGGACTTGCAGGCTGACATAAAAATTCCAAGGTGGAGTCTATGGCCCATCTCAACTTTGTATTTCAATCAATACAAGATTTCCAATGGCCTCTGTGTCCATTTTGCACAGGCACTATACCACAGTCCCCCTCTTCCCCTCCCTGTCATGGAAAATGGGAATAAAACAGTCCTGTCAGGTCATGGATTGTATATTCCAAATAAAAAATCACCCAGAGTCACCATGATTGACAACGGTGCTGAACGCTTAGAATCTGGACTGTCCAAGACAACCTGTCCACAAACATGTGCTCTGGACCACGTCTCTGAGTTTGGATCACACTTCCTCATCTGATGGTGAGTTTGGGTCAGTCACGTCACCCACTCTACATCAGTTTACCCATATTTTGAAGACAGTACTGTTAAGTCAATCCTGTCTGGGGGTATTCAATGAATAACAAACAAGGAAGAGTTTAGCAGAGTGATTGTCTTGTAAGTTCTCAATGAATCCTAACTACTATTATTTTTATCTGTGCAGAGGAAAGTCTTTATTTTGCTCATCCTGCATGTCAAATGGTATTTAATGCCCCTTAGGAGCCAGGGCTCTTTCTTTTCCCAGTACTGTTTGAGCCCAGAACTTGCAGATACTGAGACCTCTGTAGAAGCCAAGGGGTTGCACTGTGCTCCAGCTGGGGTTAGAGCCAGAGGAGGTTCCCAAGGGGTTGGGGAAAGGAGTGGGGAGTAGAGAGCAGCAGTGGATTACCCAAGGGGTCCAGCTAAGTGGATCTGAAGGCCCCTGCAAAACAACATAACCACAAAATAAAAACGAAGAAAACTTCCTCTTTGGTGAATTTTCACAGCATCGTACTTTCAGTGACTCCAGAAGGAGATGACATTTTGATTTGGGGCATATTTCTTACTTTTGTATTTTATGGTTTAGGATTTTGAAACTTTTTAGATTACATGAAATGCAGGACAAGAAGGAGGAACAAAATAATCTCACCCAGGTTTAGGGCCCGATCAGACTTTGGCAAGGGTCAGTCAACAAACAGCCAATTGTCAGGAGCTGGCAAATAAATGCCAAGGCCAATGGAACTGGGTCAAAGTGGAGGGCAGCAGCACAGGCACAGGACATGGTGAGAAAGCATCTGGGGCTCCTTCCTCATGGGAGTGGGGGTGTCAGGAGGGGTTATGTCAGGGCACGAAAGGAGCATGGTTGGGAGGGAGGAGTGTGAGGAGCTTTACTGGGCACCATGGTCATGGTGTGCTTTGGGGTCTTCCCCAGAGGCTGGAACCCTCCCCCTGTACCCTAACCCTCAGGCAGTTTGAGATGGGCCAGGCCATGTGGCCACAAATGAAAGTTGTCCCACTTTGGGCGCCGGCTTGGAGCAGCACTGTGGTCCAGCTCTTAGCTATTGGTGTGCAGAGCCCAAACTCCCCCAGCCCCTCCACGGGTGCACTTGGCAGTGGAGATGCTCTCTCCCACAAGGCCTGGGGAGCCGGCTGCCAGGCCCAGGCTGCACTGCCATCCCGTCTTTTACTCGTCTGTTGCTCTTAGGCTGGGACTCAAGGGGGCTTAGGTTTCTGCACTTTTCATGTGGCGGCTTTTAAACTCAGAATCCACTTGAAGTGGTTTGGGTTTTTCTCCTCCCCACTCGGTGCTTGCTGTAGAGAAATACCTTCAAACACAGACGGTGCAGCTCCACGCCTCTGTCCCTGAGTGCGCTCGGAGGAGCCAGACGGGCCACATCAAGCCGACTCTCAGAGACGCCAGCCTAGCGGGGCCCCACCTGCCGCTCACTCACCAAGGTTTTCTCTCCCCCCGACCATGCGCTCCCCTCCCCACCACGGGCTCCCACGTGCTGGTCTCTGGGAGAACAAGACACCCTTGTTTGTCTGAAAGACCCTGTTTGGAGAATTGGGAGGCCACTGTGGGGGAGAAAAGCCTTCCAGATTCCGTATCCCAAATGCACCCTATTTTGATCTTGAAGTCTGTGAAGGGCAGAGAGTGGTGAACCCTCCTTCATCCTAAGCTCCAGGTGGTGGCTTCTTTGATACCTCCCTGGTCCTGCTAGACACATTCCTTTTTCTGCATCTCCCACCAAGAGCGCCTCATCCCCCCAATTATAGCATATTTGAAAGAAGACTTCTAGTCCCATTGGTTAAGGAGGAAAGGAAGCTACATGGATGTCTGAAGCCACATCTCACATGGTGGCACCATGTGGAGCCACTTAGCCACAGAGGTGCGTATCGATAGATCTTCATCAATGTCAACAACCCATCTTCATCAGTATCAACAGACCTGGGTGTGTGAGAGAAAATAAGCCATGGAGGACTCATGGACACTATTCTAATGCTTTAATTACTCACAGGCTGTGGCCATCTGCTTAGGGGAAGGAGACCATGGAGGGCAGGAAACTCTGGGGAGGGGGCGATTCAATCTCTTTACTATGCAGCTAAGGGAATTTCACCCCAAAAGTTTCTGGTGACTTCTCTGAGTTTACTGGGCTCTTGTTCGGCTGCACTAAATGATCTTATTTATTTTATGAGATTTAGAGGCATTTACATATCTTAGGAGACTTGGAAATCTTCCTGAGCAGGAACCACAGCGACTATGGACATTCTCTCTCTCCTCCCCCTTGTGGAAGTGGAGAAGCAAAGCCCTGGCCATGTCTGTGAGCTCACAAGGTAGATTGTGTGTATGCATGGGGGGAGGTGTCCAGAGCCCCCAAAGCTACGCCACTTGGAGTCGCTTGATGAATGACAGCAGGAGGTCTCTTTCTGAGCCTGTGCATCAACCAACAAAATCCTGACCAGTAGGGACTTTCTCCATCCTTCTTCCTACATCACCAATGTATTTATTTGTTTGAGAGATGGTTGGGCCAGAGAAACGCTGCATCCACATTCAGGATCATTCCTGGAAATGAGCCACTCCTTCCTGAGACGATGACAGGCCTGTGACAAGACTTTTCCTTCTGTGACTCCAACACAGAGGAACACAGAGAGAGTGGGCTCCAGCTCTCTTGCTGTCAGAAGGGAAACTGAGGCCCAAAGACCCCAACTGAGAGCATCCAGGTCTCAGAGACTCAAACACAACCAGGACTGGAGCTGTGGGTCTGTCTGTCTTCCTCTGCCCACATCCCCTCCTCTGCCCTCAGTTAAATCTGGCTGCCACCTCCTGTGGCACTTGGAGTTCTCAAAAAATGTCACACACACCAGCCCACTAACTCAGCCCGGCAGGAAACAAGCCCCTGCAGCCCTCCGGTCAGCACACGATAGTACTCACACACCAGGGCACTTTTGGGGTGCCTTCAGAGGCTCAGGAAGGGATCTACTTTCCTAGGACTTCTCCTGGCCCTTCTGGTCTAATACTCGGTCATCCCTGATCTGTGTGCTCTCTCGTCCTGTGGGCCTTGAGCCTCCTCTGAGCTGCGTGGCTGAGGAGCGGTGGTATGGAGTCCTGAGCTCCAGCAAGAGCAGTGATAGGCAGGCCTAGATGGTGGGAACTGGGGTCTTTCTCTGAATGGAACCAGAGCATGGATTCTTGAGCAGTGCCTCCCAGTGCCTCCCAGCTCTTGCTTCCAGCTTATGGCTCATACTGGATATCAGCATACCCTTGCTCAGGGCAGGGACAGTAATGGTGTCCACTCAAGGGGAGACCTCCCTGGGGTGCTTGCCTAGAAGAGAGAAAGTAGGTCCTCGGAGGTCGGAGTTGGTTACATCCCTCCGCTTCCTCTTCTAGTGTGGCTGCTCCTCGCCCTTCTGAGGGCCATTTGCATGAGAGGAAGTCTGAGAGGCAGGGACGGCCCCGGCCTTGAAGTCACAGGCCACAGAGAAGAAAGATGAGCCAAAACCAGAGTGATCTTCATTTTGCTCTGGCCCCCGAAGTTCACCAGGGTTTCAAAACAGCCTTATTCTTCACCGTGACCTTATTTCTGCATGGGGGAACCTCAGGTTGCCATTAATCACAACTTGATCTTAGATTTGAAAAAGAGAAAACAGAAAAAAAAAGATAAAAGCCTTGTACCAAGACAGGGGTGTTGGCCCATTTGGGATGGGAACTGGGTTTCAGGTCTCCACTCCACCCACACCAGCACCCTCATTTACCAGGGAGAGCAAAAGAGGTGTAAGTTCACCCTGCAAGAAGTGCCCTATGCCAAGGGGACCCATCTTTAAACCCACGAGCACAACCACGTTTGATTCACTGAGGGCAGTGAGAGAAGGAAGGGGCAACTTTCCTAGGAGCCGGGCTGAAGGGAAGAAGCACTCTGCGGCAGATCACTCCTTGGCCTGGTGGCCTGGGTCTGATCCACTTTGTATTCCAGGCTGGACTCTGGTGTAAGGCAGCACCAAATGTCTTAGGTGGGAAACCGTGTCCATAAGCACTCAGGACCAAGTGTCCAAGTGCCCAACAGGCCTCAAGATCAGAAGAAATCAAAGTTGCTCTCCACACACACACACACACACACATGCAAAAGGTGGGAAAATGGGAATCAAACAGCTCAAGGACTTTCACCTTCTTTTACCCGCACACTGCTTAGATGTCCTGGTCATGATTCCCACATATCAGGAAGAGAAAGAAAGGTGCAAAGAAGGAAATGATCATCTAAGGTTATGTGGCCAGGGAAGTGCCAGAGGAAGCCCCAGGGGCTGATTTATTTCTCAAGATTGGGTTCCTCATCTGAAATCAAGGCGGACACTTGAGCTCCCTGTTCTCATTAATGGTTTTGTATCATCTGATTTCGCTCAGCCAGGAGTTCGGGCTAGTTTCTTCTTACAGTAATTTTCAATGAACCCGCCACACCGGCCTTTCCTCCTTAACTCCGGAGCAATTCATGCATGTCATCCTGGTTTGGCCACGAACCTGATTTGGCACCTGGGTGGGAGGGCACTGGCGACTGTACAGGGGACTTGCCTTCTGGCCTTGTGCTGGATCTGAGTTCACATCCACAAAGGTCCCATGAAGTGAGTGCCATGATTCTGATTCTCATTTGACAGTTGAGGATCTTGAGGCTGAGAGGCAAAGTGACAGGCCAAAGTCACGCAGCAAGGGACAAAAGATTCAGGATATGAACACAGAAACACAGAATTCCTCCAAGCCTAGGCTCCAGCCCCCAGGCCAAGAGAATCCTGTTTTTCTTGCCATGGGGCAGGTACAGTTACCCCCAAGTCCAGGAGTGAAAGGATCTACCTTCCACCCCAGGGCTGAGCAGCTGTGCCCACAGCCCTTTGTACTGGAGGACATGAGGAGCGGGAGAAGCCTCATGGGCAGCCACTCTGTTTTCCTTAGGATGTATTGTTTGGGTCAAAACAGTCGAGATGTTAGGTGTGAGCTCAGAGTCCCTGCTCCTCTTGAGAGGATATGGCCCAGTGCTACTCAGACAGTGCTGTGGTAGCAGAGGTGCCATCAAAAAGGCCCACTAGCCAGAAAGCCAGGGCAGGGCAGCCTCACCCCCACTCACCAGCTCCTGAGAGTGGACAAGCGCAATATCCCCACCCCCCACAGCCTAGCCCCACCGCCCTCTCTCAGTGCAAAGAAACAGTCTATTGCTTAGGACTCTCCTCCAGAGCCTTGTCCTCCTGGCCTCGCCACAGATATGTATCCTGTGCCTGTACTACGTGCTGCTCACCTGCTGTCTCCTCAGGTCTTGACAGGACACAGCAGAGGCCCTTTTCAATCCCACCTGGCAGGAGGGAGGTAGAGGCTCACAAAGCTGGAGCAGCTGCCCAAGGCCCAGAGTCTAGGAGTGACTGTCCTATCACACCACCTGGCTTCTCACAGAGGCGATGTCTCCCACCTGCCCCATACTAGCTGACTGTCCATGAGCCATTTGTCCACATGTCTCTCTGTCTGTCAAAACCTTTCTGTCTGGATCTGAAAAGGACAAGGGCATAGCAGCAGGCAGAGGAGATTCCTCTGGGCTTCCCTTGGAAGCCCTGTCCCACTCACTGCCCCACGGCCGCTCCTCTGCCCCACTGCACACGGGTCCATGCACACGCATGCACACACACACGCGTGTGCGCTACCTGAAGAGCTCACGTGCCTCCTCGCCTCCTTGTCCTAGCCAGTGAGTCGTGAGCAGGAATGATGATATTCATTTCCAGGCTGTCATGTCTAAGCACCAATGCTAGCTAGAGCTCCAGAGCATGATTTTTGGGGTAGACATAGTGATCTGCCATTTTTGAGATGGAACTGCTTTGTCCACATGGGTCTTCATGGGCAGAATCCCCCAGACTGATCATGATGACCTTCTGGGATATCGGGCTCTCCTAGTTTATCCTGACTATATTACATATCACATGGGTAAGGGATTATGACCGAACAGGACTCACAGTCTAGTAATGGAGACAGACTGGCAAATGATAATAAGTCATTCATTCAGCAACCACTTACTGAGGGCCGCCGTGGGCTCCGTACTGTGCTCTAGGATTGTGTCAGTGCTCACGGTATCGGAGGGAAGGCGTGTCAACACCGTGATACCCGCAGACATTTCCATCTCCTCTCTCTTGCCATAAGAGTACCACTGATTTGCCATTTTCTAAGAAGGCAGGGAGCAGAATCTTGTTCAGTGCTAAACCTGCCAAGTCTCACATCCATTTTCTCAAATAGTAGTTGCTTAATAAATAGTTACTAAATGACCTAGTTTGAAAATGAATTCACCCAGTCAACTTCACCACCCTACCCTGCTCTCTTTCATGTCCCAAGAAGAAGATCTGAGTGACATTTGGAAACTTAATTCTTACGTAAGTAATAAAGGTCAGCGTCATAGATGAGGGGAAGATCTTGAAATGATGCCGAGCTATTTCCAGAGAGACAACCCCAGTTCCAATACTGCCACATCGCTTTCTCTTCTTTTGCCAACTCCTCTCTCTCTCTCTCTCTCTCTCTCAATCTGGCTGGTGTTTCCAATGTAGATAAAAGGGCTCTTCTTGCCTCTTTGGGGACCCACCCCTCTTCTCTGGTAGTCCTCAGATCCCACCTCTAAGACCTTGTATTCCAGGCATATCATCACCCTTGAAGTCCCTGAGCCAATAGGTCAAGACTGGGAACCTGGATGAAGGAGAGAAGTGAGAGGAGGCTATGAGGTTAGTCCCTGTCCTGACCACGTGTGGGGAAGGAGACCCAGGTGAAAACACCCAGAGAATTTAGGGAAAGAAGGCAGGTAACTGTGCGTAAGGATGAGATCCAGGATTAAAGAGTTATCTTACACTGTGATTTCTGCCTGCCATCGTACACTCAATAAATTTAGATTAAACAGGGAAAATGCATTTTTATTCAACTGACCAATAGAGTTAATGGGTCTTTTTAAAATAATAACAATGATGGACTTATAGACTAGACCCTTTGAATACATTATCCTCAATGGTAGATGAGGAAACCCATAGATGTAGAAAAAATTACTTGATCTTAAAAATCAGTTGATTTTCAAAGAACTTCCTGAAGAGTTGATTTCAATGGAAGATCAAAGTTTAGTCATAGGCAAATTCTGGTTCCCACAGCTTCCCTTCCTCAGAGTTTCCCCTTCGACTCTGAAAGTCTTTGAGCTTCTCCTGAGAGTTTGGTAATGAATTAAAATTTAGGAAGTATGAGACAGAGGGAACTGGTACTTGAAAATAGAAAAAGAAAGCAACAGCTTTTGCCTTCAGGACAGGAGACTTCAAGCCGGACACAGTAGCACATCCCAGCACTTAGGGAGGCTGAGACAGGAGAATCGCGAGTTCAAAGCCAGCCTCAGCAACGGCGAGGCGCTAAGCAGCTCAGTGAGACGCTGTCTCTACATAAAACACAAAATAGGGCTGAGGATGTGGCTCAGTGGTCAAGTGCCCCTGAGTTCAATCCCTACTAAAAAAGAAAAAAGAAAAAAGAAAGAAAAGAAAAGATGAGGACCTTCAGAGCCATGAGAAACTGAGGAAGTAGGAAACTTCCCAGAGGCCAGTCATTCCTGTGGGAAACCACGCCGCTTGTGGCTTGCAGCAGTCAAGGAGGTCTTCCTGGAGGAGGACTTGGTTTTACTCTCAGAAGATGACAATGTCTTAGAGGAAGCCACTAAGCTCTAGGCTGACACAGGAGAGGCAGCATCTGAGTGGACACAGCTCTGCCCTTGGGTTCAGAGCCCAGCTCTACCATATACTCAGTGCCAAGTTTTGAACAAGTTACTAGCTTTATCCGTGACATGGACATGGAGTAAAATGTTTTGTTCCAATGTGGATTCAGTGAAAGAACACACCAAAGTGGCGTTCTCAGCGTGGTCTCTGAGGCCCTGGTGACTTTCACACTCAGGCGGCTGTTGGCTCTGTTTGTCCTCTGGGTAGAGACAGAGGGCCTGCCTCTCTGCTGTGGTCCTTGCTCCTCACCTCTACCATCCCATCTTCTGACAAACGGGTGTGAGCTTCCCAGGACCTTTCCCTACAGGGCTCCCTTGGGGTCTTCACCCACGTATGGCAGTCTCGGGGCTTTTGCCAGGTGCAGGCTTGGCTTCTGGACTGACCAACACTTCCAGGCACCAGAACCCATCTTATAGCACTAGAGGGAAGAGGCACTCTGGGGCCACTTGGATTGGCAGTTGTAGACCACGTTGCCTCAAAATGAGATCACGTGATGGCTGTTTTGCAGCCAAGGGGTAGAGTTCTTCCAGAGTATGTGCTGCCAGAGAGAAAACCAGTTCCGAGAGCTCAGTGCACTGGCAATAGGTGTCCATGAACCTCCCAGCTGATCACCCGGGAGTGTGGCAGGTGACAAGATGCCCTTTGTCCCCACTCCACACCCAAACACACAACTGGTTTAAAAAATCTGTGGTTTAGAACATAGCATAGACACTTTGACTAAGAATGGCTTGAAGAAGAGAAAAAAAACAGAACAAAGGGAAAGAGGGAGGCCCTGGGCCTCCACAAGATGAAATGTATTGAGCCAAAGAAACAAAGTTAGATTTCAGAACTGCACTGCCTGAGCACCCTCCCTTTAGGGAGGACAATTATGTCCCAAACTTCAAATACTCTTAGGCTTTTAGGGAAAAACATGAAAAGTGACAATGTCTCCCTTTAGGAATAGCCAGAAATGGAAGCCCAGACCTCTCTCCTTAGTACCACTTAATATTTCCGGTTATCTGCAGCCCTTCCTCACCCTGTCTTTACTCACAAAATTTTACCATTTGCAGATCAAGAAGACAAAATTGAGAAAGTTGCAGGGACCTGTACAAGGATACTGGGTGCAAATACATGCTTTATTCATTCCCTGCCCCCCACCCCACCCTAGTGCATACATCAGGGTTATGAGCCCAACAAGGAAGGGCAGCATCTCTGAGCTCGCTGCCCTCCCCAAGGGCAGGCCCGTTTCCTGGCACACGGCAAGAACTTGGTGAATCTGCGTTGAATGACTTGCAGGAATGCTTGGCCACACTGTGTGAATACAAAAAAAAAAAATACCTGTTATGTCCTTTGGCTGGAGTGGTCACCTCAGAACACTTGGTCCTTTTCTGTAACCTGAGCTGCAGGTTGAAAGCAGACTTGATTTGGCTCTTCGTGTTTTTGCTTGAATGTACATTAGGAGAGAGCAGGATGCCGCTTCCAAGTTCTTCAGCAACTGCGGCAATCATTTTCCTTCCTTGTTTAATAGCTTTCACCCACCAGCCTGTAGATCAAGCAAAACAGCCCTCTGATATTCGAGAGAATATCATCCCTTGGAGAGACTAGAGCTGAGGCTGGTGCTATTAGAGGAGCTCTGGGTGGTGCAGAGCATCCAGGAGAGTGACCTGGGTCTGAGCAGATTGTACTGCAGGGGAAGAGCAGGGCAGGCAGGGTCCCCCCATGCACACCGCCTACCACACCCTCATCTGCCTGCCACGCCCCCCATGCCTTTGCCTGGAGCACCCTTCCCAATGGGCTGACAGGACAGAGGAGGCTCTGCCCGAGGCCCTTGACCTGATAGATTTTGTCTTAAGGCTTTCTCTCCAGGTCCAGAGCAGTTAGCCACAAAAATGTCCCAAAATATTTCTGTCCCAAGTCTCATGTCCTTAGTCTACATTTTCTATTGCTTTAGGCACCCAGCCCAGAGGTCTATTTTGGACAGTGTACGGCCGCGAGTATTAGAGAGAACATGAGTGTTAGACGATGAAAGACCTTGGTTCCAATTCCACTTGGGACACTTAAGGGTGTCATGGCCCTAGCTAAGGGGCTCAACCTTCCAAACCCGGGGTGCCTCACCTGCAGAGATAGCCATCAAAGTTCAGAGTAAAGCCATATGGTGCCTAGTGAGGACTCTCTAAATGTTCGCAACTTAGCCCAGCCGTTTTGCCCTGAGTGTGACAACCTGGAGGGAACTGGCTCTTCTCTTTGGAAGCAGCTGCTGAGCTGTCCTGGGTCCTCTTGGAAAGGAGAAGCACTGTCCCCACATTGGTGAGGGTCCTGCAGCGGCTCCTGAGAAGTCCACGCCAGCCACTGCATGAGACTTGGAACCCTCTGCTAACCCTCCCCACTGCCTGGTGAGAGAAAGACAGGAGCTCTCCGGCCCTGGGCAGAACTCAGGACCAAGGCTGATCAGTGGGAGTGCTCAAGCCCTCCGGCCAGGACCTGCTTTTATCATTTCCCCACCTGCTGCAACCCCTGTGCCCCAAACTTGTCTCCACAAGCCCCCAAAGGCTGGCCAGAACCGGCCTTCTCTGCAGCCAGTGCACAGGGGCGGGGTTCACTCCTCTGGAGACTTCTGTGGGAGAAGCCCTGCAGGATGGGGTGGGTGCAGAGGCTCAGCTACTCCTGCATCCACTTGCTTATTCCTTCATTAAATATTTCTTGAACACCTACTGTGTGCAAGGTGCTGTGCTAAGTCTTAAAATAAGACAGGTGGGAACCATGCATGTACCTCCGGCCCCTCCACAGCCTGGCTTCCTCACCTGCTCAGGGTACAGCCAGCTCCCCGCACCCCGCAGCTCTCACCTGTACCTCACGCCCTTAACACCAGCACCAGCTCCTCGCTCCTGAGCTGGCTGAAGCCTCCACACCCTCTGCCTGATCTGAGCACTGGAGTGTTCTGAGTCATTTTTCCAGAAGGTCAGTCTGGTCCTGTTGGCCTCAAGCTGTGCCATTTCCCACCTGGACGCTGCTTTGTGCTTCATTAACACAGTTTACTTTTTTTTTTAATTTGGGCTCCCTCTGTGCAATCACTTCCATGAAGTCACAGGTGGGATGCCAATTCCCATTTTATACCAGTGTGAGTTCTTGAAAATCTTTATTAAAATGAAGCACTTTTATCCACAGGACACCTAAGGCCATCAGGCACCCATGCTGCCACTTGTGGAAGACTCCCTGGTCTGTGCCACGTGGGAAGATGGTCCCTCGCTTCTTCTCGAGGGTTCATTATTGAGCAACTACCATGTACCAAGCAGTGTTTTCGAGTTGGGCAAAGAGTTTAAAAACAGTGTAATGCTTGTCCTTGTAGAGCTGCTATTCTAATGGTAAAACAGACTATTGAAAATAAGATAAATGAGGCAAGTGTGTGCAGACTGCTAGTTGAGGATAAATGTTAACAGGAAAAAATAATAAGAAAAAATAGGCTGAAAAAACCAGAGTTGTAACAGGCCTCTTCCCTCCTCCCTGCTCCCTCACCTGGCAGCAAGGAGCTCCCCGCCGACCATGGTATCACCTCCCAGCCTCAGCCTCTGCCACTCTAGCTTTCCTAAAGGGGCCTCTGGCTAAACCACTTTTATTCTTTCAACTCCGTCTGAGCATCCCCTGCCCTGGCTCCCTCTTCAGCCCCGTTAGGATGAACATCCTCCGTCTCTGGGCCACTTCTGAAGTCACTCCCCTTGGCTCTTCATTGTCCTTTGATTGTCTCATGCCCACCCTCCCCCTGGACTCTTCCGGGGAGATGACACGTTCATTTTTGCTTCTGCACAAGCCAATCGGACACCTGGCCATAGGGGACTGGCCCACATTATGCTTGATGGCCCCGTGGCCTGCTGGGGCCTCTGTGCTGCTACTTGGAGGTGCTCTACTGGCACTCAAGGTCTGCAGTGCCTTGTGGGCGTAGGCAGGGTGCCCTGCTCCTCCTCGTTATCACCTTGGCATCTTTTGGAACTTGCCGCCTCTCTGAAAATCAGAAATGAATAATTCTACAGAATCAAGTCATTTAGAAAGGATGTGCCCTCTCCCAGTCTTTCTGCTGGGTACAGGTGAAAAGACAAAGAGAAAACTTAGGAGATCCTCTTCCGGTAGGGTACAGCACATGACATGACCTGCAAACGCAGCCATCCTGGAGACAAACCTGTGGCTAAGTGTTTCCTAAATTTGGCCATCTCAACCCAAGCCCTGTCAGGAAATCATGGTGGCCTGCAGAGGTAGCTTTCTACAAGCTGTTCCCTCTGCTCCTTCGCACTGGCCCTGCCTGGGTCCTGCCTCCCCTCTCCTAGACCTCAAGATGCCCTGTGACATGCTGTGGTGCAGGAAGTCGAAGGGAGACATATTGCAGGGGCCAGTGGCCACACCCCAGCTGTGATCCTCCTGTGCAGCCAGCCAGAAGCTGGGACAGGGGGACCGGCGCCTAGCCTCCCTTACCCCAAGACACCAGAGTGTCACTCTCTTGTCTGGGAAGTGAGTTTTCAGGTGCACCAAAGAGCCTCACCCATTAGAGTTGGGTAAGGGACGATAATCAAACAAATTGTCTCAGTCTGTTTTCTGTTGCTATAACTGAATGCCACACACTAGTAACGCATAAAGAAGGAAGGTGTGTTGGACTCCCTGTTCTGGAGGCTGTGAGTGCATGGTGCTGGCATCTGCCTGGCATCTGGTGAGGGTCTTCCTGCTGGCATCACTCAGAGAGACACAGAAAGGGAGTAGAGAAGGCTTGCTTTTATAACAAGGCCAGTCCCTCCGTAACCCATTTATCCACGAACAGGTTAATTCCTTCATAGGGGCAGAGTTCTCATGCCCTAAGGTCCCATTTCCCAAATACCATCAACATGTGACTTTGGGAATTAAGTTTCCAGCACATGGATTCTAGGGGACAAACATTCAAACCATAGCACCAATTCATATTAGAATCATGTGTTGTGATCAGTGCTGTGCAGCAAGCGAGAGGAGTGACTTCACAGGGCCTCAGGAAGCTCTGGGCTGGTGAGATGCAGTGCAGGGAGGAATCTGTCCTGTGGGATGGTGGGTGACTCCACTTCCCAGGCTTTGGGAGCAGAGCAAGGGGAATGAGGCCGGAGCCTTGCAGGAGCAGAGGAGGCTGTAGGGGCTCTGTGCTTGGCAATGAACAATGGAGCACCACAGTGTCTTGCCCATTCAAAACACCTGCTAATTGAGCTCACAGGTGGGAGGTTTAATCCAAGACCCCCGCAGCCCCACTGGTTTGTGCTACTGGGGAGGGTGCTGTGTGGCAATGGCAGGTGCAAGTAGTCACATCTGAGCCAGGAGGCAGAGATTCGGAAAGAGATGAGGTCCCACACTGTCCTCCAAGGGCAGGCCCTAATGACCTATGGATCTGCCACCAGGCTCCACTTCTTAAAGGGCCACAGCACCTTCCACTACTGCCACCCTGAGGACCCCGAGGACTAAGCCTTTACATCTGGGACCTCCTCAGGAGCCACTCAAATTGCACCCAAACCATAGCAGAGGCCAGGAGGGCTTGAACAAAACAAGGACGGCAGAGGGCCTTGGAGCCCAAAGGCCTGACGAGGACTTGGCTTTTATTACAAATGTCATGGAAAGCCACAGGTGAGTTTTAAGAGGAGAAATGCCACAAGGAACACTCACTTTGGGGCTCGATACTTGTGAGGATACAGGAGGAGGGGAATTTTCACCTCCCCAAAGGGCATCTGGGGGGATTTTTCTCCTCTCAGCCTAGAGGTGGTAGGCTCTGGGATCCTCCAAGGAAGAGGGTGGCAGCTGTGGGACTGCGTCCCGGCCTCCTCTCTGCTCTCCCTGCCCAAGTACAGCCAGCTGTGGGTGGTTTACATCCGGGTCTCACCCTGGACAAGAATCAGCAGGACAAAGAGGCTTTGGGATAGACTGGGGCTTGGTTAGTGCACTCCCGGCCTGTGGGGTTGGTCAGGCTCTTGAGGGACAGCCAGTGTCTGTTTAGATGACGCAGTTTCCTGTCTTCCTAAGGCACCACCGCATACCTGCTGGGGCCTGAAATTGCTCTGCATGCCCAGGGCCAGCCGCTCCTTGTTCCTTTCCTGGAGGGTCGTGGTTGGGGGTTAGAGAAGGACGCGGCCCCTGGAGAATGAACAGGCAGAGGCCTACATGTGCCCATCAGGGACCTTCACGAAACAAACAGGCTGGAGGGGAGCAGCCCAGCCACCGGGGGTTGGCTCCATCTCAGGGTAGGAACAGAGGACTGACCACCTGCGGGAACCACCTCCCTGGAGGACTCCTGAGTGCTCTCCTAAGTTTGGCACGTGCTTTACAGACAGATTGCACGCACCTGCGGAGCCCAGAGCCCCAGCCACAGGGACTGAGGAAGGGCACATAACCACACACCCAGGCCCTGCCACTGCTCCTGCTTCCTTGGGGAGGCACAGGCATCCCAGAAACACTACAAGCCCCAAGCCAAAACAGGAGAGCGGCTGACATGCACCATCATCTGCCCATTCATTTGTTTACCTCAGGGTAGCATTTTATTCTTACTTCAAAATTTCAAAAGACCTGTGCTCACTGAGCTAGTTTTGGAAATCAGAGGAAAGTTGAAAAGAAAAATGTACCCACTACTGATAATGCTGTTTTCAGACCTCTACTTAGGACTTGATGCAACTCTCTGCCATTAATAGACAGCATAAGTGTGGATTTGTAGTCTTTTATTTTTACTAAGAGCTACATTTTCTCATGACATTATGTTTATTTTTCAGGGCCAGGGATTGAACCCAGGGCTTCACGCATGCTAGGCAAGCACTGTACCACTGAGCTACCTCCCCAGCCCCTAGTGTTCTTTTTGAACATAACAATAGCTCTCATGTTTTGAGCACATACGTGGTGCCACATGCTATCCCGCACCAGAACTCTGTGTGTAGATTCAATACCAACAGTGCACTGAGGTAGACATTATCCTATGTATTCCCTTTACAGATGAGATGCCCAACACAGCAGCTTTAAGTAGCTCACCTGAAGCTGGGCTAGTATAGCAGTACAAGGTCACCCTGGCAGGCTGGCCTTTATCCCTCACCTGGGCATGATTTACGCTTAGTACCCTCACTGAACAGCTGGGTGCACATTTACTTGAAAACCTCCTATGGTGGATACTATGCTGTGTCTGTGTGCATCTTTATTTCCTTAGAATAATTTTCTGGAAGAATAGAGCAAAGTATAGGACTTATATTTTTAGTTTTTTTTTTTATTTTGAAATAATTTCAGAGTCTCAAGAAGTACCAAAAATAGTACAGGAAGGTCTCGGCTCCCTGCAATGGTAATATATTATGCAACCACAGCACACCGAGAAGACCAGAAAATTGGCACTGGTACAATACTATCAGCTGAGCAGCAGACCTAATTTGGATTTCAGCAGTTGGCATATCTTTTCTTAATATTTTTGTATAGTTCTATGACACTTTATCTCATGTGTAGACTCACATATGCACCAGTGAGGAGAGTTTAAAACGTACAAAAAGTGTTGTCAAAATTTCCTCAAGACAGGCTGCCAAGAACGACGTACCTGAAGGCGGTAGCCATTGCGTGTGGGTGAACAGACACAGGACACAGTGTCTGGAACTCAGGAAAGATGGCCAGGCCACTGGGGACACCTTTCTGTCCTAGTCCAGGGGCCCATGTCTGTGGCTAAAATCCTGTGCTGGGGACACATTTTATTAGTCATCTCATGGTCCACCCAGGTAACTTCCCAGGGTGTCCTCATTTGGAAGGCAGGTGGTCACATGAATTTTTGGGCAAGTAGCAGGGAGAACACTGAGTGATGGTCAAAGAAGTGAATTTAAGTCCTGTGGAGGCCACTAGGTACACCATGAACCCACCTGAGCTTCTTTCTCCTCACCTGTACAAGAGGACCGTGGACACAATTCATGAGGGGATGATCTGCAGATGCTAATTGCCTCCCTCTCGGTCACTGCAATTCAGTAAGGTCTTTCTCTAGCTTAGCAGGAAATAGCTTTCAGCACTGATCGTCTTTCACACATGTCCCTCTCCTTCCAAGCAGGGTTACAGGAACCTGTCAGTAGTCCCACTCACAGATGAGGAAACTGGGCTTAGAAAAATAAAGTGGCCAGCATCCCACAACCTGGCAGAGACCACATTTGTGAGCTTGGAGTCTGCCAAGCAGGTACACTTCCCCTGGCATGCTCTGTGCCACTCTCCCAAGTCTGTGCAGACAGTAAGAGAGATGTCTTCCCACACCAAGGACTGCCCTGCAGTCAAGAGTTTAGAAGTGGCTGCCTGTGACCTCCAGCTACAATCTGCAGCAAGCTCTCAAGCTGAGCTCTCAGGCCCCTTCTGGCAGGAAAGCAGATTTGCTCTTGCCATGAGGTGTATGCTCCCTAAATGCAAAGGCAAGGAGATCAGTTCCAAATGGATTTTTCTGGATGGAGCAGGGTTTTATTCATTCTGAAAAGAAGGCAGATCGTGAATTTCCCTGCTGACACTTGACATAGGAAGCAGCTATCTCCCAAGACGAAGAGAGAGGTCTTCCAGTCACTTCCAATATCCATCTTGCAACGGTCCTCACAGAGAGACCAATACAGGTTGAGCAGGCCCTTGGATCTTATTTAACAGAAAAGGCAAAAAATAAGCTTTCTTGGACTGAAGTCAACCAATGTCGTTAAAATGTGTGTGTCGAGGTGCATTTGGGGGGCATGTGTGCAGCAGTCACCTGACTGGAGAAGGGGAAGCAGGGAGATGATTTATCCTTAATGTGTTTAGTAGAAGACACATTGAGGAAACCTCCAACTTAACCAGGGGCAAGGCGCAGGCGCGCCCACCCGAGGTCTTCACAGCTTTTCACAGTGACGGATCCCAGCATTCCTTCTGCACCATCATCAGGAATGAGTTGACTTGGGGATTCCATTCTTGGAGTTTTTCTTAAAATAAAGCAGTTGGACTTTGCTATATATCAGAGACAAGTTGATGAATTCAGAAAGGTCAGGCACAATGACAAATGGCGGAGTTGGTATTTATGTTCCAGAGCCAAAGTTTGGTCCTGTAGTTGATCTGGTTCAGTCTGCAACCAAGTGAGCTGCAGGAAGGGAAGGCTCGTGGTTGGGAGCCCAGGTGACAGAGTGAATGCTAAGTTCCTTCAGGACAGTCTCTCAAGGACAGCAGTCCAGAGACTAAGATCCTAGGCCAGTCAGAACAAGCAGAAAGTCAATACGAACATCTCATTCACCATAGACTCTGACGATACCTTTTCCTTTAAAGTATAGCTATCTCTAAGATGTTCAGAGAGTCATTCCACCTGTAGCAACCAACCTTATGTAAGTAAATGAAGATATGGTAAACATCATTTGAGCACAAAGGTGTTGCTGGAAGTATTATTTATAATGGCAAAAATTGGAGACAAATTTCAATAAAATAGAAATGATTAATCAACCATAAGAGAATGCCTGGTTTGAATATTATGGAATCATAGAGTGATGTTCACTAAGACAGTAATAACAAAAAAATCAATGCTATTGTGCTGAGTGACTTTATCAGTCTATACTACTATATAGAGACAGAGTAAGACAGTAGAATCACAAGAACATGTCTAAATCCTTCAATGGAAAATTATTCCAAAAATTTTGAATAAGGTTGTTATTTTCCTGAGTGTTTAACTTTTCTGCACCCTCAATAAGACATATGGATTAATTTATAATGCAAGTGTAAGGAAAATAAAATGTAGAGAGTTCTTTTTAAAAGCTTGCTGAGACACGGTACAGATGCCCCAACAGCATTGGGAGGGACCGTGGGAACTATGGGGACATAGCAACGGATTTGGTGATGTTGGAGGAGAAACTAAAGAAGCAAAAGAACCTGTAGGATTACTTTGGTGATAACAATATAAAGAGACCTTAAATAGCCACACAAGCCTCAGAGCAGGAGGAGTGAAGCCCAAATAAAGCCCAGGCCATGCAGATGGGAATGAGTTGGGGATGGCCAGGCTAGAAATATCCCAGGAACAATAGCAAGTGTTCCATGTTTCAAAGTCAAAGATAAAGAGATACAGGATGAGGAGAAAGCTCAGCGGATCCTTAAGAGGAAGGAAGGAATAGGAAAATGTTATCGAATGTGTTGGTGATCACTCCCCACACACCCGCCAGGAGGCTGTTGGAGATGGGAGGCCAGAGGACCTGCAGGAAGGATTATGTAAGAATCCCACTGCTAAAACAGGGAAACCAGCGCAGCGGTCCAAGGGAAGACTGATGGAAGCTGTTAAATGAGCATTGCTCGTATCTTTGGAAAAAATTACAGAAGAAAAGCAAGTAATGCTTTCGCCCAGGGAAAAGGCCAGGAGCTCAGCCAGCACCAGGCCCTCATCGCAGGAGGAGAGCAGAAGTGTGAACTGGCAAGTCTCGGATTCTGGTCAGTTCTCTCTGCCAAAACAGGCCCAGGATCAAAGCCCTAAGGCTCATGGCTTCAGAGCTGTGCCTTGCAACAATCACAGGCGTTTGAAGGGCAATGAGGAACAGGACTTCAAAGGGACAGTCCACAGCTTCCGTGAAGAGTGGGTATAAACAGCTTGGAGTGTCCACGCTGTGCTAAGCCTTTCTATTATCTCATTTAATCCTCAGAAAAAAAATTATCAAAGTAGCAATTATTACTTGATTTTACTTATTTTTAAACAGACTTCCTCTTCTAGAGCAATTTTAGGTTCACAAAGAAATCGAGGGAAAGGAACAGTTCCCACAGATGCCCTCTGCTCCCACAGGCTTTCATTCTCCCTTCACAATGGAGGAAAATGAGGCACAGAGATGTTAAATGACTTTCCCACAAATGTGCAGTTAGTAACTTTTAAAGGCAAGAGTCAAAACCAGGCTGTTGACACCTCTGTGTAGCAGGGGTCAGCAAACTACAGCACAGGGGTCAAATCCACCTATTTTATATGCTCATTAGCTGAGAATGGAGTGTTTTTTACATTTTTTAATGGTCAGAGGGTTAAAAATATTTTATGACACATGAAAAGTATGTAAAATTCAAATTTGTGTCCATAGTTCCGCTGAAACCTGGCCACATGCATTCTTTCATGTCTGTCTACGGCTGCTGCCCTATGTGAAGGTAGAACTGAGGATTCGACACTGACTGTGTGCCCACGAAGCCTAAAGCATTCACCACTCAGCCCATTACAGAACAAATTTGCCAGCTCTGCTTTGCAGAAACATAGCTATCTCATTTGCTAAATTTTTCATTTCAATATCATTGGACTTATGCAGGCCAGCATGGCGGACACCAGTAAGCTTTCCAAAGATGCTGTTTTGGGGGTGATGTTTGGTTCTCCTTTAGACCAGAGCAACTCACCTTCAAGGTTTTGTTGAGTTAAGCATCTGCAGAAGATTTCATTTCAAGAAAGGGCTCCTCTGCGACCCTCGCACGACTTTAAATATGAAGCTTTTTCTCATGGAAAGAAAGAAGAATAGTCAGGATGAAGATGATGTTTGAATGCTGGCAAACTGGAGAGTAGACACCTGGGCACAGTCCACCCTGGAGTAAGGAATGGTATGTACAGAACTGTCCTACCAGGCTCCTGTAAATAACTGTATTCGACCTGAGAATCACACTGCTGAACGGGTGTTGAAAATCGTCACAGTTCTGATGATGATAATAATAAATAATTGTAATGATGGGCAGAGCTGTTATAATCAGAGCATTATTCTAGAAAATCAGAGTGAGAAGAGCCATCATCCAGTTTTATTGGGGCTGTCTCAGCTTCAGCACTCAAAGTCTGAAGTCCTGGGAAACCCCGAGTAACCAGCAAATTAGAATGGCTGACCACCCTGTTAAAGTAAGGCCAAGCCAGGCTCTGTGGGAGGTGAGCTGTAGCCCACGCTGGTAGAATTGACACAGAGCAGATTTCTCCAACAAGTTTATTATTTGGTTGATGCAATCCATAGGCCTGCTGGATAGCATCCCAGACTCTCTATAAATAGACAGGAAATGTGCAGGAACCTCAAACCTGGTGCTCACCATCATCGAATTACATGCGTTAGTAGGGCTACCACTCAGAAGAACAGCCTCCCCCAAGCACCAGAATAAGGAATGTTTCCCACCTGGGAAAGTGCACCTTGGACATAACGTAAACCATAGCTCAAGGTCAGAGCAAGAGGGACCATAGTTTTTGTCTCATTTCCTTATCCTGGCAAGTGTTGAAGAGGTGAAGTGATGTTCTAAAGCTTCTCTGGGTTCTGGAGATGGCTGAGCTGTCCTCTGTGTATCACCTGAAAGACATAGGTGTAGCTATCACAGTGGGCAGTTGGACCAGAAGCCCTGTTTTCTTTGGACACCTTGTTTGCAAGGATAACAGCTCAAAATGCCAAACACCAGAATCAGAACATGAGAAAAGGAACCCAGGAGCCTGGGCTCAGGAGAGCACTTCCCACAAGCAAAGATTTGTGGACATATCTGGCCAGAGAAGCAAGAACAATATCTTTTAAAATGTAACCACATAGCAATGATAACGTATTGCAAACTGAAAGCAGAGGGATGGGAAGGTGCTGATAACCGGCTAATGCAGTTAATGCAGAAAGCCAAGCCAGAGAATTGAAGAAAAAAAATCACTGCTCTGGGACATGCCTTAAAAAAAAAAATTATCAAAGTTCCATTAAGCACCTGCTTTGTGTCAGGCACTGGACTAGGGGCAGGGAGCATGGACACCATTAGGTTATGAACACACAGAAAATTGAACTGTGGCAAAGACAGACCAAGCAAAAACCTAAAGCAACTGCAAGTAAATTCTATAATGGAGAAAGGAAGAAAAGGAATGGGAAAAGGAGGGAAGGAGAAAGAAAAGGGAAAAAAAGGAGATCAATGATATAGAAAATAGGAAGCCAGCTCCAAAGAGGAGATTTCTGAGTCCTAAGCAATGAGAGTTAGTCATATAAAGAAAGGAGTTAAAGAGGGAGAACAGCAGAGTAGAGGAAGGGGCTCCAGGGGAGGAAGGAGGGATGGGAAAGGAGAAAACATCAGAACGGAATCGACCAAGTGACGTCAGGTGCAGGTAGGAACCCATAGCAATGAATTCCACTTTTGTGTATAATTATGAGGCACCATCGAAAAAGAAATCAAGAAAAAGAAGAAAACAGAAAGGAGTTAAAAGCATTTGCGAAAGAGTAAATACCTATTCTTTATATTTTCTTATCAAACTCAGTGCATTAGGTACCTAATAACTGAGTGATGCGACTGAATTGTAAGACACGGTTCTATTGCCCCGAGCGATTCGTCTCAGCAGAGCCCTTCAGCTCAGCTGGCTGTGTGGCGGTGGTGCTGTGGTTTTGAAAGTCTCAGACTCCTTGAGTTAGTTTCAGCCAAGCTGAGCACCAGCTAGAACCCAGGTGAGAGAGGCTAGGCAGCACCCATCCTTGACCCCAGAGCTCCAATCCCTGTCTTCAGAAAACAGCGGGCAAGACACCCGACCGAGTGAAATCAGAATATTTTTAAAGTGAAAATGAGATGAAAAGGATTGAGAAGGCGCCAAGTGATAGTTCCGCTAATCTTCAGGGGAGGGGAAACATGTCAGAGAATGTAAACCAGATCAGCCCAGCCCGCACTACAACTCCGCAGAGGGAATTAAATTCCTATGGAAAAACAAGTCTCTGATTATGAAAGGATTTGACTGTGTAGAAGAATCTGGAACATCACTCTATTAAAAATACTTGTAAAACCAGGGGAATCGTGTAAGAAATTAGAAGCTAAAAGGGGTGGGAGAATGTGGGCTGTCTGAAACAGAGTTATTATTTCAGACACAGTATCGTATTAGTGAGACGCCAGGAAGAAAAAATTGCTTTGAATTCCAAAAAGCCATATTTATGATCAGGTAGTGTCATTTGATTTTCAGTGACGCCCTTAACCCTTTATATGGACACTGCTTGTCTGAACCATAAGTAGTTAACGTTTTATAGAAGGAATCCCAGTGCATCTGGCAGACAGCATATTCATGTCATGATCCAAATAAAATGAATCAATAACAAAATTAATCTAGAAGCAGAGAGGGAGTAAAAGATTCTTTGAGGTTTATTAAGGACAGATTTTTAAAAATTGCAATGTATCAAGAGACACTGAGATTAGTAAAAATCTGTCCAAAACTGGGTGGGTAAAGTACGAACTATTGGGAAAAGATGTCCCTAACTGAAATTAGAAGGAAACAAAACAAAACAAAAAAAATTTTAGCTCATTCCAGAATATTATAGGCAGCTGCTGTGTTCTAAGTATAATCGTTTTAGCAAATAAATGTTTGGTTTGGGTGTGTTATAACAGTTTCTCCCATCTTCTATTTTTTTTAATTACACATTTTTGGTGCAAACACAAATGAGAGTTAGTTAAGGCATGTACAGTATTTTTTTCTTTTCTTTCTTTCTTTTCTTTTTTTTTTTTAACCAACAAAGGCCTTGCAGGAATGGCCTTTGTTCCAGCCACAGCTAATGAGGGTTGGTTGACAGTGGTTAGGGTGCTAAGCAGCCTACAAATGGCTGCCATCACTTCCAGTGGGAAGAGGGGTCTGGGGAGCATTTGCAGAGTGTTTTGGGTTGTCAGGACAAAACCTTTCTTCTCCTCCTCCCAGTTCACCAAGTGTCTGATTTCACAGAGCTCAGCAAAGAGGGCTCCGTTATTGAACCGGACTAGAGGCAACCCTGTAAGCCAGAGGGAAAAGCAACCTTTTCGTAGTGGGCAGAGATGCTGGGTCTGGCTTCTCTGCGCACATGGGGTTGGCTTTTAGGATAAAAAGACCCAGAGCCCAGGTTCCTGCCTTTCCCGGTTGATATGCCAACAATTTCTAGATGCTACTTCCTTCCTAAACTATTCCTCTGACCCACTTTCCGAGTCTTGAACCAAGCCAGGCTTATCCCTCCTCCTGGCTCTCGTGTTGCCTATTGGCTCCCTGGGACTTAACTTTTCTTCTTCTGAATCCTCAGGCCTTCCCTGACCACCTGCTCTGAGGCAGCTCCCTTTTCCCTCAAATCCATCCCATGGGCACAGCATCATTATTTATTTTCTCCATAGCACTTATTACTAGCTGATGTCTTCTTATTCATCAATTGATTTTTTTGCTTTATTTTATTTTTTTGTTTCTCCTGTCCACAGAATGCAAGTTCCATTAGAACAGGAGCAACCTCAGAACCTAAAACAGTAGCTGGCACAGAGTCAGCGGTCAAAATTATTGAAAGGTGGATGGAAAGTTACTAAAAAGATGTGTGGGTAGATGAATGGATGGCTGGATGGATGGATGGACAGATAGAGGGATGAATGGGTGGACGAATGAGTGAATGAACTGACAGATGAACTTGTACTCGTGGATAGTTTTCTTAGGTAAAGTCCAGATATAGAATTTTTAGGCTCAATTCCAGTCACCACTGAATGTTTTTCCATATGTCAATGGCACAACTGATCAAGCTACCCACGAAAATCCACCCTGAACAACACATTTATTGGTTTTCTACTCCTAACAGCAAACTGAAGACCATATTGAAATACTCCAGTGTACCCCCAAAACAAAAATCTGCCAGACTGAACCAAATCTGGCAAATGGAACTCAAGTCTTGTCATATAGGACTCTGTCATTTGTTGACTTCGATTTTGAATTCTGGAGGTTTGTTCCCTACAAACCATCCCTGAGAGAGCTCCACCCACAGCCTCCACAGCATGGTAACCAAGTCCATCCCAGTTTGCCTGGGACGTCCCTCATTTTACCACCGACCATCCCATATGCCAGGAAATCCCTCAGTCCTGAGCAAACCAGGATGGTCAGAGACGCTAATGGAGAGTGGCCAGATATCTCTCAACTCTCACACAGAAACAGGAGCTCTGGATCACTGTGCAAAAATTCCAGCTTGGAAGAATTTGGGAAGCAATGTAAGGAGGACCTGGTAGAACAGGGGGTTACAAAGTCAGGAGCCACAAACCCAGTGAGCCTAGAAGAGCTTTTCACTTTTCAGTAGGACAACAGATGTGGGTGCAGCCTTGGCCAGAGTGGCAAACCGCAACGGGGTTGTGACCAAGGCAGTGGCTGTGAGAAGCCAGGTCTAGACCGGCGTTCAGTTCCCCCAGGCTGTGGCCAGCATGATCAAGGCAACAGAGTGTGACCGTGAGAAGCTGTGTCTGCACTGGGTTCCCTTCAAGCCCCACTTCCCCGGTGGCCACCCCAACCCATGTTCAGAGACAACAAGTCCAGGCTCATGTGGGGCCTGGGAAAGCAGGGGAGGAATGGAGTAGGGTGGGTCAAGTTCAGGTGGAACATCCTGCTTGCCTAGGTGGCCAAGTAGAGTAAATAAAAATATAAGTCATCCAGTTATATTTGAATTTCAAATAAACAACTGTTTTTTTTCATAAGTATATAGCCTACATTGCATAGGGCATATTTTCACTAAAAAATTGTTCTTATCTGAAATTCAAATTAAATTGAGTGTCCTGTATTTTAATCTGGCAGCAAGTTTCCCATTTCTGGAGATTCATTCTGCCATATACCTCCCCGGAGACTGCAGGCCCCTGATGTCATGGGCAAAACAGCTGGAGACCAATAGCCTTGCGTGGGCTACTCCCATCAACCCCAAACAGGGAGAAGTATGGTGCCCAGTCTGTTAGACCCAAAGGAAACTTAGAAGATTGTGAACGCCTCTTTCCAAGAGCCTAGGAAGAACATAAAGCTTTCCTTGTGGCCTCCTTTCCAACCAGAGAGAGCTTGGATTCTGGGAGAAGCAGGTGTAGTTACTAAGCTCTCTTCCTTTATGGTTGTGGGATGCTGGACTTTGTCTAAGGAGACCAGAGATAAGGATGGAGCTCAGTAGATTGCCCCATCCCAGGTGACAAGAAGGAAGGGCTCCCAAGGGGGTCAGTTTGTTTGAGATCCTTTGGTGATGACCGTGGGTCAAAGCTGAGAATCTCAGAAACACATACACAACCAGGAATGGAAAAGGGATGGAGGAAAATCCTAAAGGTGGAAAGGCCACGTAGACCACGTCAGCAGAGAGCACATCAAGAGAAGAGCACTTGCATCTAAAGAAAGTGGCTGGACTATCACAGGTCACCACGATGAGATGCTACGCCCATGGGTACACCTGGCTAGACCTGTGGCTCTTAACTAGGGTCAATTTTTCCCTCTAGGAGACATTTGGTGACCTCTGGAGGCACTCTGAAGTTATCCCAACAGGTTGGGATGTTGCTACTGGCAACTGGTAAGTAGAGTTCAGTGGTGGAGTTCAGCATCTGCTACAACCAGGACAGCAAGTATAACCCTGCAGCAAGGAGTTATCCAGCCCAGATGCCAGCAGTACTGGGTCTGAGACCCTTGATCCATTGAACAGTTTGAAAAGACCCACAACCTTCCTACTAAGGGGCCTCTGAGTGAGAACTAAACTACGTGAAGTTTCTAGGTCTCAGGAGCTGGGAGAGAAACAACTTGCTGTACTGGAAGGACTTTGAGAATTGAAGAAGAGGAAATGCTCCAATCCACTGTCCTCAGTGGTGATTTGCCAGAGTGTGTGCTTATTAGCCAATTACAGCAGAGATTTACCATGCAGAATTACATTTCCATTTAAGTAGGACCCAAACCGTTCCTGCCCAAGCCACCAGCAAACTCCACAGGGCTTTAATGTGACCAAAGACAAAGTCAGCTAATAGCGCCGGGTGTTAATGGGTGCCTGGGATTTATATTTTAATTGTTTCCACGGCTCCCGGTCTCAGGGAGGTATTTGTCTTGGTACGTGGACACCAACAGTGAGCCTTAACATCACACACAGGATTATGAGGGGTGTTTTTAATTATTATTTCATCTGTAATTATAGGCAAGTTCCGTTTATTATTTAGAAAGCCTTGAAAACATTTTAATTGAAATGGTCAGTGGCCTTTAACTGACCCTGTCTAAGACATACCCTAGCAATCAAAGGATGTCCAACTATTGGGTTAATAAGGAGAGTCCCTGTTCTAAACCAACTCATAAGCATTATTTAAAATTTTGGATTTGAGGCTTTTTTTTTTCCTCAAGATTTATGGCACAGTTGAAATGAGGTCAAGTGGAAGTACTAAAGAATTTAATTAGAAATGTCCTCGTGTGCTCCCGATCACTGTAAACTTCGCATAGGTTGTCCCTGGAGGGGCTGGGTCCTCAGCATTGGAGATGGCATGTATTTTTTTTAAACTCCTAATAAGAGGGAGCTACAATCTGCTGAGGTGTCTTCAGTGGGGAATGTTGAGGACCTGGACCAAGGGCCAAGAGGGGAGGGAAGAGCAGGGGAAGTTCTGGACCCCCCACAAAGGGTCCAGGGCCTCTTATTCAGCCTCAGAAACTGGCCTCGGTCAGAACATTTGTCACTTTCTTCACAGCATTTGCTGAGCCCTGTCTGTGACTCAGTGTGGTGCAAGGGCTAGGACCGAGGAAGCAGTGAGATACAGTCTCACTGTGCTTCTCAGTGAGATGAGCAGGACGTGAGGAAAGACAAAACAAGAGAGAGCTGCACAGTCATTTACTACTCCAGGATGCAGGACTCAGTGGACTCAACAGGCAGGAATGCTTGGTTTACCTGGGAGTCAGCTGGAAGACTTCTCCCAGGATGTGGGCTTCGAGGGATGTGTAGGAGTTTGCCTCCGTGCACCTGGAGAAGAAAGAGGGAGGGAAAGGAAACTCCAGAACCACAGCCTGCTACAAAACACAAACATCAGCAAGGAGGGTTCATCAGAGCTCAGTGATGCTGAGAAGACCAGTCAGGTACACAAGCTAGGGCTGGGAGATATGCCAAGAAGCAATCCATTTGGAACTCAGAAGCTTACATTGAAGGACTGAAGCCCATGCTCGGGCCCACCAGCCAAGGTCCAGGGAGCCTAGACCATGGAAATGTCAGCGTCCCAGCCCCAGGCTGTACCCATGCTGGTGCTACTAAGGAAGGCCATCTTGGGTGGGGCTGAGAAGTATCCCTTCAGTTCTGGGGGTCTCCTGGGTGTGAGGGTGGGAGAGGGTGCTTCTGGTCCTTCCTTCTGCCCTCAAATTCCATTGTCAGTTAATAGGTAAAACAGTAACAACAATTGCAACAGTGGATGCTGCTGACACCAGCTATTGCCAGCCTGTGGTGCTGGGCATTTTTCTCCATTATTTTTAATACCAATAACAATCCTGCCTCGTCAGGTATTTTTAGAACTTAGCTTAAAACTCAACATTAAAATGAAGACTTGTTGAAGTAAGCCAATCCCAGAAAACCAAATGCCAAATGTTCTTTCTGATAAGTGGATGCTGATCCATAATGTGAGGGAGGACATGGGAAGAATGGAGGAACTTTGGTCACAGGAGTGGGAGGGGGAAGGGGGCATTGGGACAGTAAAGATGGTATAATATGATGGACATCATAGCCCTAGCTTTATATATGACTGCATATATGTTGTGATTCTACATCACTTAAAACCGGAGAAATGAAAAGTTGTGTTCCATCTGTGTACAATGAGTCAAAATGCATTCTGCTATCATGTATACCTAAGTAGAATAAATAAATAAAATTAAATTTAAAAAATAATAAAATAAAATGAAGACTTCTTAGCCCTTATGACTACATGAATTCCTGTTATTGTTTCCTGAGTGCATGCACAGAGTTGCCCATGTGAGAAGCAGCTTCATGCAAATCAAGACCTCCAGTTAGAGTAGCTGTCCCTTTAGCTTCTAATATAAGGTTCACATTTGAAAAGTCCTTGCTTTTTCTAGACACTATGTGATACCTCTCCTGGCCGTATAATCCCATGCACCAAACATCTTCCAGAGCAAGCAAAACAGGGGTAAATGGATTGCCATTTGCTCTAAAGATTCTCCAGAGGCATCTCAAAGTAAATTTTGCATATGCAAAATGTAGCAGTTAACTTTGGCTGTGTAACAAATCATCCCCAAGATATAGTAGCAGTCATTATAATGGCTCATACATCTGTCTCTGGGTTGAGAGTCAGCCAATCCAAGCTGGGTTGGTTTCAAGCTAAGGATCGGGCTTATGGCTACTCTATGGGTCTCTCATCTTCCTGATACTAGTAGTCTCCTGGAGAGATATTGCATTCCTAGTGAATGACAGGAGTTTAAGAGGAAAGATCCAGTAATGCCAGAGCATTCCAAGCCCCTGCTTGTCTGTCTGCTCTTACCCCATTGCAAAGGAAGTTACATGCCAATCTTACAAAGAGAATCAGTTGGCTGAATCATGTCCTACCCTCTCAGTTCAGACTGGCCTAGGCTCTGGGTGGAGTCCAACAGCTGGAGGCCATAGCTGCAAACACCTTTTTCTTGCTAGGATAGAGGTGTTTACTTCTTCAGTTTGTATTTCCAAGCCTGAGAAATGCAACTGAGGGTTCCTTCTTTGGGAGGGTCTTAAAGCAGACTTTAGCAAAATGGGTTGCTTTTATAGATGAATCTAATTCATATTGCATTTGAAAAATAAATGTGCACTAAAAGTAATTAAAGCATGTTGGTTCATGAATAATACACTATTTTACAACTATTTGCTGAGCATAATGAGACAAGCTACTAAATTGACAATGAATACTCTATTATGTGATTGCCAACTGTTTTATAAGATATTGAGCATATTCATTTCTTTTATCATCCTGTGTATTATCAGACTATTGCTTTTTAATAAATTAATTTCCCAGTCCTCTCTGGAGCTTTTGTTTGTAATCTGGCTAAGGGCAAAAATGAAATTAATTGTGTGGTCTGTGCTGAACTCAGTGGCTCACAAATAGGTCTCACAAATGGCAGCCCCTGTGGAATACTGTGTGGTCCCCAAGTGTGAAGGGACATGAGCCTTCAGCCAAGGTCAGTACAAGAAGGCCCCACTGGGACCTTGAGTTTGTTTCCCTAGGAAGATGTTTAGAGGCTGGCAAGTCTGTGATCAGTTTCTTAAAATATTTAATGAATCAAAATTTGACATTGGATTCTATTCCATTCTCCCCACTTAATCTTGAATCTGCTTGCCTATTTTTCAAATATCAATATTACCTTTTTTCTCTTTTTTTTTGGGGGGGGTACTAGGGATTGAACTCAGGGGCACTCAACCACTGAGCCACATCCCCAGCCCTATTTTGTGTTTTATGTAGAAACAGGGTCTCACTGAGTTGCTTAGCGCCTTGCTGTTGCTGAGGTTGGCTTTGAACCCATGATCCTCCTGCCTCAGCCTCCCAAGCCTCCGGGATTACAGGTGTGCACCACTGTGCCCCTCTCAATGTTACCTTGGATGGGGAGTTGTATTGGCATCCCAGTCCCACCAGTGAGGCAGTCTGGTTGGGTCCAGACTGTGTCTTCTCTCCTCTGACCCCATGGTCTTCTTGTATTTGCCCCAGCCAAAGTTGTCACTATCGTGTGGCTTCATTGTTTACTGAGATCCTCATTGCACAGCTCTGGGAGAGGTCCTCCCATTGGATCTCCATAATGGAAACTCTGAGTCCATTAGGTAGAGTCAGATGTAATGTTGCCCCTATAGTTGCACAAGGGTCCCTGGATGATCATTTTATGGATCTGATTTCTGCCCCTTATCTGAGCCCTGTGACCAACACAATGAACTTTCTTATCTGTATTTCAGGGTGTTAAACAGAGTGCTTAGCAATTGTTTGTTGAGTGAATAAATGGCCCACTGCCTACATTGACTTTCCTATTCTTTAGCTAAAGATCCTTTTTCATTGTATGAAAAACCTACACGAGTATTCACCAATAATGATCTATCTTATGGTAAAACTTTTCCAACTGTTACTAAACTAGAGTAATATTTCTGGGATTTCTGTCATGTCTAATCTTATCAACTAAGGTCTTAGTGGACCTTAGTGCTTTTTCTGTGTTTTGTGTGTGTACATTATCTATGTAGTTATCTTAACACCTGGATAATACTTTCTTTTTTGGCTTTCTTCCTTTTGTGATATTATTCTTCCTTTTATCAGTGGTTTGAGGTGGGCCTATAAATAGGCAGGTAGATGCCTGATAACTAGGTAGCTGCTAATATACAGATAAGAAAAAACACATTTGAATCCAGTGAGCTGGGAATCTGCCTTCTGTGATTGATGTTGAGAACACCATTCTGCTCTGTTGCTTGGGTCATTTTACTTTCACTACTGTTGGCCTTCAGGATCAGAATGATGTGCTTGATGGAATTTCCTTCAGGTTTGCATTTGATATTAGTTTAAAAAGTAAAATAAAGCAAGGGCTCACATTCAGTTTACTTAAGAAACCAAATCAGAAAACCAAAATGGCAGCCTCTCTTCACTCAGGTCATCAAATGACTCCTACACAGTTGAGCCTTGGAGATTTCAACAGTCTGCCCCAGAAGAGCCCATTGGCAAAGAGCAAGAAGCCTGGTAGCCTCCAGACTTGAATGCTGGCTCTCTGAATTTTCATCTCGGGAGAACAGTACGTTGGCTCTCTCTGATATTCTGCCCAGGAGCTATTTTTTCCCCATTTTTCCAGAGACAAAACTAATGTGACTATAGGGAAAAACATGACATTCCTTATTTTAATTTGCTTTGGAGATGGTTTTTAAAATAGATATTTGAACGAGACCATCCTGACAATCAGTGTTAAGCAAGTGATAGTTGTAAATCGGGGGCTGGAAAATATTACAGTACCCCATAACATTAGAAAAAGTCATCACTGGGGGTGGAGTAGAGTCAATAAAACATGTGCTGCTGATTTCGCCTTCAAAACAAAAGGACAACCAAGGATCTCAGGGAGCATCTTACTATGAATGGGTGCATTCTGTGCAGGAAAGTTGAGACATAATTTCAGAAAGTTGGAATATAAAGTTAGATTCAGAAAGGACACTCCATGGAGGGAAACTGGTATTCACAGCAAGCCTGAGTGAGAACTATTTTCATATACTTGATTGATTTTTTTCAATCTTTAAAAGGAACCCGATGGAGAGGGCGTCTGCAGGTCAACTTTGCAGGCATAGAGAGGGTCATTTCATCCTGAGGGCTGCTCAACTGTAGAACCAGGATTTTAACCAATACTTATTGCATGGTCCACAGGGCTTCCTGGGGGCTCAGCATTCTTTCAAGTCAATAGTCTCGCCCAGATGGCTCAAGGCCGCTCAGCAATGCAAGGGCAAGGTCGGGCTGGGCTTTCTGCACCTGACATGTAGTCCACTGCCCTCCAGCTGGGCAGCCCACACTCTGGGCCTCATGTGGTGGTCCTACTTCCTGTGTGCTCTTTCTGCAACTTCTAGTGGTGCCGCAAGAAGAAGCCACCTTATCCAGACCAAGGATGAAATGATAGCCAAGTCAGCATGCTACAGAGAAAGTCCCTGGTCATAACTGTTTCTTGCATGCAGCCTTCAGAAAGCAAACTGCATGGGATGCAAGGATGGTTCTGAAAGCCAGGACTCCTCCACAAGTCACTCATGTATATGTTTACAACCTGTTTACAAGATCGGTGATTAAATTGTGATCGTCTCACTAGTTGATTGATGCTTATTTCTTAGGAATGGAGGATTCAGTGTAGGGTTTCTATTATACTTTTTTTTCCTGTAAGCAACTATCCTGCAAATTGATAAAGGTCCCTCTTAATTAGATGGTGGAGCTATATGCTTAACACTGCATGCAAAAGACCTACAAAAACAGTCAAATTAATACACAGACTGCTGCTGGCTCAGTCACAGAAATCAGGTCATTCTATGAGAAAGTGAATTTGGACCCACCTCACCAAGAGCTTAGAATTAAACCCAGAATCTTGCACTTTGGAATGGAGAGAAGGCATCCCGGGGCCACGAGGTGGATGGCTGGAGCAGCTAGCTGGTTTCTGGTTCTGCTTGCCTCATCTTCATCCTCTCTGCACAGACAGAGGGGGATGCTGCACAGCTTCCACGCCCCACACCAGCAGTCCCCCCTCACTGGGCAGTGCAGAACAACAGGCCCCGTCTTCAGGTCGTTCATAATGCTCTGACACTTTTATGGCTCCCCCTGCTCTCCACCAGGGCAGGCGGCCCGCTCAACTGCACAGCAAATTCCACAGACCACAGAAAGGCAGCTCTAACTGCAGACGCAGGGTCGGGCCGTTCTTTATTAGACCATCAGAGAGATACCCTGCAAAGTGCCTGCTTTCCAGATGAGCACAGGGCACCCAGGAGGCTGTCCCCCGGTGGTTAGTTACCTCTGTTTCCAGGGCACAGGAGAGTCCATTCTGCTCTGGAGGTGAGGGTTTGAAGTTAACTGTAGTAAACCCCTGCCATGCCTTTATCTTCACAAGGATAAAATCTGGGTGACTTGAGTGTTGTTGGTCTATTTTAAAGAAAAGAATTCTGAGAGGACCGGAGACGTGCCCTGGATCCCGTGGTCAGATGGGTGAGGAGGGGGCCCAGAGTGTGTCTGGCTGGCCTTTTGCCACTGCAACACACTGTTTCACCAAGAGCATTTTTGTTCTTGTTGATCTTGTATTGTTAAGCAATGCTGTCCCCCCAACACCCCCTCTCAGGTGCTGCTGCTGAAAGGAGGACTTGGGCACCACCCTGCATAATACCTCCAGGGAGACCAACCTCACTATACTCTGTGTACATGGTCCTCCTCTTCTAACCTCCATAACAGGACACCCCTGATGGAAGCCCCAGGGGGGACCTCTTCCTTTCCACTCCTTGATCAAGGGCCTCGTGACTCCTAAGAGGAACTCCTTTCCGACCATACCAAATCCAGGCAAAGGCCTTTCCTCCCATGTATCAGTACAAATGCTTGTGGTCAAGGATGTCAACCATCACAGACAGCATTAAAAAACACTGGCAGGGGCTCAGAAATCATGAAGACCCATATTGGACAACTTGAGGTCACAAGTATATCCAGGCCAGTTGGTGAAGCTTTGCTCTCCAGAGTCTTGAGAGTCATCAATGCATTTGCCTGGCTCAATGATAGAAGCCAAAGTGAGATGTGGTCAAGCCCTTTCTCTACGACATTATTGATGAAGCACATGGTGCTACAATTGGAGGGTCACAGTGACCTTGCTCTCATTTAGGCTGCTGGTCAGTGGGTGGATTATTTTGATATTTTTATTAGTTATTTTTATTTTCTATAGATGCTGTACTTTTGTTTTCCCCCAACAAGACACCACACAACTTTAGAAATTCTTTAAGTTCAAAGATAGTATGTCATCTTCAAATTCTAAGAAACTGCGGCCAACACCCAGGATTTCTCTCCACCCAACAGTTTTGCCAATGCTGCTGATAGTTTTTGTATCTCACTATTTCATACAAGGTCTTTTAATGAGCATAATTGTTTATAGTAGCATAGAGTGTATTATTTTACTTTTCTAACCATACGTTGTTTAAAAACTTTACATTAGCAGAAATCAAATGGATAAATAAAGAAATACTTGAGCTTCTCATTTCGTTCAAGTATTCTGTAAGCAATCATAAAAGAAATGTAGAACGAGGCTTGTCATATATTCAGCGCCAGGTTTTGCAAAAACCAGTGTGAATGCTCAAGGTTAATATGGGGGCACCGGGGTGGAGAGGTGAGCAGTTGAACCATTGGAGTTTGTTATTCAACCTTGGCAGAAAGTCAAACTCCAGTGGAGGGAAGTCTCTTATTGAACACTCACCTGGTCGAAGCCACAGAGAGATGTTGTTTGTATACATACCGAGCTGAAAGGCAATTCAGACAAGCAAATAGCTATTAAAAAGAAAAATAAAGTGACCAAAAATAATCTACTTGCTTTTGTTTCTCAAATGTGTTTTTCCTCTGTGCAATGCAGCCCTGAAACTCCCCACCCTGTTCCTGTGGAACTTCAAAGTTATTTCGTTCCTGTCCATATGTCCAACCAAGAGAAGTTTCTAGATCAGTCACTGCACCCCGGCCAGCTCACAGCACAGCTGTAGCACTGAGTGAGATAGTCAGGCATGTTTTAGGATCGCTGGTACCTTTCGTCTTTGTTTTTATAACTTTTACTTCTAAAAAGTATTAGAATTTACTTTCATTATAGAAAGTTTGGGAATATAGTTGAGCATATTTCCTGTACCCAGACATAACCCAGATTTCCACCTTTCAGTTTTTTTTCCTCAGTACGTAATTTATATGGACTGATAACACGGATGTTTGCTTAACAGAACGGAATCATGCCCTGCAAATATTTTATAAACATCATTTAAGTCAACTACATTTTCCCTACACTAGGACGTCATGGCGGTTAGACAGCCTTGCCCTCTGACTTACACATTATGATTCCACTTTACACTCCTGCGCTGGGAAGACGCTGTTGTTCCTGCCAACACATAGACATCGACACAAAAACAAAAACTAGTGACCAGTGCTGGAAGGATTTGAAGTTAAATATAATGTAGAATTTCTCAGATCCATTAGTCTATGAATGCAGTTTAGGGATTTCCAAACTCCTGATGCCTAAACACACACACACACACACACACACACACACACACACACTCACACACGCTCACATACACACACTCACTCATAATCACAAAATACTTTTCAACTTTCCAGTGGTCAGGTATTGCTCTTCTTTAGAATTCATATCTAAAACTTTAATCTCTGAGTCAAGGGTTTGTGATCACTGTGATTTTATTGAGTATTTTATTTCAAACAACAGTTGTCTAGATTCCCATCAGGAAACAGGACAACATAACTGAACTGTTCCCAATTCATTCAAAGACCTCTCAGTGTCCCCATGAGCAGGTGTGGAGGGATAGAAGCAAAAATCCAAACACTGCCTTACAGAGTCCTTCAAATCTAGGCCACACCAGACAAAATGCCCCAGAACCAGGTCAGAAGGGCCCAGCTCAGCAACCCAGGCTGAGAATTCTGAGCTCTCACAAGCACAGCAAGCAAGTCCTGGAGCTTTCTCAGGAGGTTCTTCAGTCGCAGAACAATTAACACCAAAAGGCTGGCAACACCAGCTGACCCAAAGTTTAGCTGGTTTCTCTCTGTTCTCTGCATTCAGCCTTTTTTTATTTCGCTGACACAGGCTCCTGTCCCCCTCTGTCTCGGTTCCAGACGGGGAAGAGCGTTCCAGGCCCAGGAACTTTAATGGCATCACTGGTAAGATCAGCACTGCTGAGCGCCAGACAGGCACATCACCTGGGTGAAATGAGTGATTCACAGCAAATACACCTAGGTGACACACACCTGCTTTCCCCAAAGAAAACTCCGGCATGGGTGAAAGTCAGTCATGGGGACAGCCAGTAACTACCCAGAGCTTTGGTACTCTCCAGATTGTCGGACCTCAGCATTCTCCTTGGAATGTTAAGGAAATAATCAAACTGTCCCTCAAAATTGAATACAAATGTATTTACAAAATTATTATTTATGTTAATGAAATGTGGTCAGGGAAAGACCTTAACTATCTAATAACAATAAAATGAATAAGTACCTACAGTATATCTGTTTACCAGATATGGGATTTAAAAAGCATGAAAAGATTTTAAAAGATGTCATGTAGTTTGAAATATATAGAACTTTGCCTGGAGTATAATCTCAACCGTATAAAACTAAAACAAGAAGATACTAATAAATTTTAAAATACACTTTAGAAATAGAAGAAAATACACCACAATGTTTACGCAGCTTGCTTTGAGTAGTAGAACTTGGTCATGATTGCTTTTCTGATTTTTCTTTTCCCTAAGTTTAAATGCTAAGCATGCATTTGAACTTTGTAATAAAAACAGCAATATATTTTATTTAAAAGAAAATCATTTAGCAAACACTTCTAAGATCAACTCTATCTCAATGCAATGCTGGAACTTTTTTTGTTTTGTTTTCATGAACCAATCTCACAAGTCATGTTTAAAGGACTTACAAGAGAAAGCCACTTGCAGGTAAATTTAGAATCCTTGCAGAGGCCTGAACCAGTCTGGAACAGTAAAGCAGGGAAGGCTGGGAATGCGGGGAGAGCACACAGGGATGCAGAGTGAATGTCAGGAATGGTGTCAGGGACAGGTGGACTTGCAGAGGGGCAATTATGTAAGGACCCTGGGCAGTGGTGGTCTAGGGCTCCAATGGTAAAAAGGTGACATTGATGTTGACTTCCAAAGTCATGAGATTCAACTACATAAAGAGCAGCATTTCAGGTAAGCACAAAATATTGGTGTAAAAACTCAGGAAATGGAACTTTATAGAAGTAGACTTTTAGCCTCTGGAGTGTCCAGCATCCAACAAGAGACAGTCACAATTCTAAAGTCAAGAGAGGCCAGAGGAGGACGAGCGTGCACCTCATGGGAGCGTGTGATGGAGAGGTGCTCGGTGCTCAGTCCTATTCTGAAAACTGGAAACAGCTTTTATCCCTCACAGCTAAGATGCAGAGGAGGATGGCCCTGAGGGCAGATCTGTTAGCAGCAAGACAATCTCCTGATGGGCATGGCACAATTTCATGTCAGTTGCCAAGAAGGGCCTGCTAGGAGCCTCCACCAGGGGTCGGTCTGTGAGCTGGCAGGAACCAGAGACTCACGGGTGAGAGTCTGGGTCCTGAGCTATGTTGGGATGAGTGGATGTAGAGGTGCAGCTGGTGGCTGGAAGGGGCAAGAGGGAGGACCAGAGCACAGTAAAGTGGAAGCTCGGTGGACTGTGCTTTCCTACCCCAACCCCCTCTCTGTAGACTCACTCGGAATTTCCACGCTAATTAAAATCATGAACTCATCCTGGGGGAAAATAAAAGACAAAATGCTTATAGTTTAAATAAGGAGGCTGGTTTCTTGGGAATATTCTATATAGATAGATAGAGGTTGTGACAGTACCATGCTAAAATGTTTAAAAATGTAAGTGTCAACACTCCATGTCGACAAAGTTGCAAACAAATGGAGCAGACTTGGCAGGAGGGGTCGCCCTTCCCAGGACGGTAGGGCTGTGGCTAGCCGGGGGCTCCTGGCCCCTGCAATGTCCCCGAGGAGGTAAATTAAGGGAACCAAAAGCGTCTGCACCAAGATGCTGAGCGAATAGTTAGTTCTACCAGCAGAACCTAGAAATAACGTAAATGTCACAGGGTAGGGAATGAGTTTCCACATGGTGGCACGCCATCAACATGATATATCAGGCATCTACTCAAATAATTGAAAGTTTTGAGAAATAATATTGAGGGAGGGACAAGAAACCAAACACCATGGAGGCCTGAAAAGCAGTATTTAAGTACAACACTGTGCTTCCAGTGGTACCGCGAGCCTTTCTTTTTCTTTCTAAAAATTACCTTTATTGTTGCTACGTCGGTTCATCCATAGACACAAAGATTCAGAGTGTTTCTTCAATGATTATGTGGATCACATTTCATGATGTCATTTAGAATTCTAAAGTGACTTCAACCAAAGGAGCTTGGCTATGTTGAAAGGCACAAAGTTGATACATGGGGTAGGTATTGCTATTTGAGACTTTTTTTTTTAATGTAAACTTCTAAAAATGGATACCTGCTGGTGAACAGAATGGGCAGCAATTGTGCAAGCCAAGCTTTCTTATTGAGCATTGACCTTGATGAAGGTCATCAGGCCTCCTTCATTGAAGTTCAAAACAAAACCAGCCATCACCTCATTTTAAAGAGCAAAGCCACAAGCCACAGGGTACAGCCTCTGCCAGGAGAGGCTTCCATTTCTTGTTTCCTATTGATAAATTGCAGCAAATCTCTCTTATTTAGATGTGAAATTGAAAACCGGCTGCCTTTGAGGTTTAATGAAATGTAGGAAGAGAGGGGGACTCAGAAGAGGACCACAGAGGACCCAAGTCATTCTTGCTGTTTTGTGGATTCTGTGGCACTGGGAGAGCTCAGAACCTGTGTCCATTAGAAGGAACAGAGGCCAGAGGCCAGGGGCATACATAGGCCATCCCACCAGGTGTGAGGGTCTGCTGGTAATGGGGGGGCGGTGCTGGAGCCAATATTGCTGGATAAATGGCAGGTACAAAGTGGTTTGCAAAGTTTATAGCAGGCATTGTCTACCAGGAGCACCAGCCAGGTTCCCTCCATGAGCGGGAAGTCACCTAGCCTCCTTTTGTGAATAACTCACTCCTCCTGCACATACTGCTGTCTCTGGGCCACCCATAGGGTACTGTGTAGTGGAAAGCACACTAACTTGAGGCAGACAGAGCTGGCTTCAAATCCTGACTCTTCTATTCATTGTTATGGGGCTGTGGGGAGGTTGCCCTGACTCTCTGACCCTCAGTTTCATCCTCTGAGAATACACTGAAAAGATGTGTGTGATTTGCCTAGACCCTCAACTGGCACTGAATAACTAGTATTGGCAATTGGTAGCACTGGTAATGACAAAGTAGAACTGTTATTATAATAAGTAGCACTTTTTATATAGTCACATGTATCTAGGCACATAGGTGATATGTGACAGACAGCCTTGGCCTTGGAGTGAGCTCAAACAGGAATTGTGCTCCCCACCTGCTCACTTGCCCAGAAATTCCTGACAGAATTAGCCAAAGAAATGTCGGCAATGTATCTGGCAGAGGGAAATGGCCCACAGTGATAGTCAGACTGAGCTTAGGGAAAAGTGGACCAGAGGAAGCCTGGCCATAGTCCTGGGCCTCTGTTCATCTTCAAGTGCCTAGAGAACTTTGATAGGCATGATAAGGGCCTTGTGCATTGTGAAGACTCCTGGAGATGCAAGATTTAAAGTCTTTACAGCAGGGACTTTGGAGGTTTACCTGGAACTGAATTTCCAGAATGTAGCACTCAGCATGTTTGTGGAATAGATACAGGAAAGAATGTGTGAGCGCCTGGTCTACACGACGTGGGGACTGTTGATGTGGGGATCCTCATCTCCCCTGGCCAATCCTCCCGGCCTCGTCTCGCCAGCCTGAGGCAGGTCCACACAGGAGTCAGTGTGAGGAGGCAGCCGGCTCTCTGCCTTTGCTCCTCTTGGCATTTTGGACGTCCCTGGGCTGATGCTACGCCAGCACTGTCTTTGTCCCGACTTCCACTCTGGTGCCGAAGGTGAAAAGTGGAGCTAGAGTCAGACAGATAAAGTCAGCTCTCTGCCCAGCCTGAGACATCTAGATGGTGCGTCCTACCAGAGGGACCCTTGAGACCTTTGGAAAAGTGGTGGCTTTGGAATGCAGGGAAGCTGCCTGACCTTGATATCAAACGACCAGGGAGAGAATCACGGCTCCACCAAAGTATGCACTGAGCACAGGGGCAACTCTGAAACCTCTTTGCTCCAGTTTCTTCAGGTGTGAGACAAGTGGGTACCATCTGGCAGGACATGGTCACCTTAGAAAGCAGACATGGCTCTGAGGCCAGCTGGGCAAGGTATGTGGCTCGCAGTTGTTCTCACAATGGTAGAGTCTACTTTCATGAACAGAAGGTCTGGTTGGTAAGAATGATCTTTTCCCTCAAGGTTACTTATTAAACCTACTGTGGGCCAGGAGCAGTTCAAGGCACGTATGCACTCTGTGAAGGAAACAGATGCCATGGTGTTTATGATATGGGGTGGAGAAGAGCAATAAAGAAACTCTTAATATGTCCAATAGTATTAAGTGTTTTGAAGGAAAAACATAAAGGGGAAGAGGAGGCTGACTGTGGTGATAGCTACAAATGGAGTGGCTGGGAATGTCACCTCATTGGAAACGGGTTGCACTTGAACAGAGATCAGAAAGCAGTGATGGAAGAAGCCATCCAGGCTTCCTCTGGGAGAAAAGCTTTCAGCAGGGATAACAGAGGTATAAAGCCCTGGAGATGGCACAGGCGTGGCATGTTGGAGGGACACAAGAAGGCTAGTGTGGCTTGTAGCAGAGGAGCTGATCAGGGGATGGGAGAGGTAGCTGAGGACCAGCTGATGAGAGAAGTCATAGGCTACAGGGGGAAAATGTAGACTTTACTCTGTGAAATGAGTCATAGTAGTGGTTAGCTTTTGCTGTGGACCAGCAATCCTGAAACCTAGTGGCTTGAAATAACAATTTTATTAATTTTTGCACTTCTGTGGGCTAACTGTGGAGTTTCTTCTCTGGGCTGGCTTAGTTTGGGCTGAGTAGTCTGTGATGGCCTCCCTCACACAAGTGAGGTTACCTGGATGTCAGGAAGGTGGCACTATCTGATTCACACTTTTAATGGTCCTAGAATAAGAAGGATTTTCTGAGGGACAGCATAGCCGATGGAAGGCTGTAGCCAGGCTGTGGGCTGTGGGCCAGCGATACCGCTCCACTGGGTGGAGGCCCAGAGATTCACAGTGCTGCCTAGATGGACAGCTGCCATTTTCAGGAAGGGGGACAGTAACACACACACACTTGTCCTCAGGGTCCCAGCAAAAGCATCTCCCATCATGCCAGAGTGGACTTTCTCTTGTCCTCACTTTCTTACCTAAACTCTGAATTCCCAGAATCTAGCTCAGGATGAATGTCAAGTGGATTGATGAATGTATGAAGACTTGGTCTGTGCCACCTAGGGAGCTTTTTAAGGGAATGGGGGGTAAATGGAAAGGGAGGCGTGGGTAAGAGTCCCTAGCTGCCCTCATTGGTTGGATATCCCATCACCTGGAGCTCCGCGATCACAGGGCAGCCAACCTCAGAGGGCTCCAGTAACAGTGGGTAAGTAATGAAGAGCACCTTAAAGTGAAATTAAACGATAGTCACTTTTCTTTTTCTTTCTTTCTCTAACAGAAAATATGATGATGGCATGCTAATCGCGTGAGACAACTCGGCCTATGGACAGCCACTAAGCACAAAACAAACCACGAACTCAGAGAAGAAACGAGAATGGTGTTTTCCTGGCGTCTACAGAAGCGCTTTATTTTTTCCTCTAGATTTCTTTTCTAAAAAAAAAATTCAAAAACAAAAAAACTGAAAGAGACTTTTAAAGAAACGATAGGGACTTTTAAAGAAACTTTAAATGAACTTCAGGTGAAATAGCCAAGCATGCTCTTTTATTAAGCATGGGATGGGAGGAACAGGAGGAAGCAGCAGCAGGCGGTGAACCCAGCCACTGGGCTGTTCTGGAAACCTGGAGTGAAGAATGAGGGAAGTATGTCTATTCTCCACCCCAAGAATATTCCATGGACCCCTGAGGACACAATGCCTCCTATCTTGCCCATCTAGGTATCTACGGAATGATTTGCAAAATTTGTTATAATCTCTAAAGCATCTTTTGTATAGCTTTGGCAAGGGAGTTGAGGACCGGCACTTTTCCGCCAGTTAGCTCCGCCCACTGCACTTTGTCTCTGGATGTCCCCGTTTCAGATGGCTGGAGGGACGTTCTGAGACTCTCTTCAGGAAGTTGTCAAGCCCCCTCTGTCTTGGTGGGATGAATAATTATTTCCTGGGTCTCTGGAGCATGAAAGGATGGGCATTTGTTTGTTCTTCCCTAAGCAAGAGAAAGCCACCCTCGGACTACAGTGGTGTCAGGGGCGGTGGCTGTGTGGGACAAGGGGACACACCAAGCTATTCCAAAAATGAGAGTAAATTGCTTGTGCTTCTACAGTGAGAGAAAAAACTGCACATCAATCAAGCTTCCCCCTTCCATCAGACCACCACCAGAAAGCAAAGGGACCCACATCCATCCCAACCCCAGAGAGATGACATCGTCCCTTGACCCTGCGATTCCCTGTTTCCCATTGGTGCTTAACATTTTTCGCTCTGTTGCAATTGCTTCTTTTACTCTTGTGGATCTGCACTAGAGGGACATGGAAGCCCCCGGGATGCTAAGCGGAAGGGGCCGGTGTTCGCAGCAGTGCCGCGAGGGGCCTGGGCGTGAGACCCATCCTCAGGCCAGCTCCTAGCTGGACTGGCCGCCGAGTCGCTCCTGGACCAGCCTCTCGCTGAGCGCCCACAGCGCACGGGCCGTGTCTTCGCTCTGAGCTTCTGACGAGGGCAGACAGCGACAGCAGTTGTTGAAGTACATCCCTCCCAGGCCCTCCAGCTCCGGAGCGGCTGCGCAGTAGACCGTGGTGGCAGCTCCCTGTTGCTGGAATCGAAGACAAAAGAAAAAAAAAAAAAAAAAAACAGAAGGAAAAGTTGTAAGTCAAGGCATGAGAGACGTCCTTCTGACTGGGATTCAGCCAGTCTCTCTCTGCCGGGGTCACCCGGACTAGGTGTCACATGGTCAAGGGTACTGAGCTCAAAGCCCATGACTAGAAAAGGCGTGACGCGACTCTCATGGATGAACAAGTTCACAGACTCCGCTTGTAAAGCTTGTGTGACTTTCGACACCTCAGATAGGAAGAGGCTTCGAAAATAAAGACACTTATCAATATATCTTGCCAGGTGTCTCTTCCGCAAAGAGAAAAGACAGAATCCTTCCCAACGTGCAGGCACAAATTCATCGACCCCTCAGCTTCTCAATGTGTAATGTAACTTGACACCTAGATCTTTCTAGAACTTTATGTCTGAATTAATCACTCCTAATTACAACCTATCAGGTAGAAAACCCAAGTGAGGCTAGGGGCAGATCTGCCTTTTATTCATGGCCCATGGTGCTGTTGGGGAAGGGCTGGCAATGCGGTTAACAGGTTTAAAACACACAGAGACGCTTCTCATGCATACCCACCCCGACACACATTAATTTGTCCAGAAAACCTTTTCCTAAATGCCATATTTGTCCTGGATTTACAATGGGACAGTAGCTAAGGGGGTGTATTTCCTTCCAGCACACTTCAAAATGCAAGTTGCAATGAATGCCATTGATCACTCTCAATCGCCTTTGATGCGACAGTTGGGGCTGTGGCTGGGGATATGTGCGCTGATGGGGCACCACGTCATCTGGACTGACAGAATACTGCCAGGATGCTGTAAAGAGGGCAAGAAATCACTTTGCTTTGCAGGCCATAATTAAAAATAATAGGCTGCTGTTCATGGGGAGACACGATACGCACAGCTCTAATTTAAAACCAATACAGTTTACCTGGCATCTTAGGATTATTTATGCACATCACGGCCATTGCTGCATCAACTAATTATCCACTGACGGGGAGGGGGTTGCCAAAACGGACCAGAAAAGGTGACTGCAGATGGGGTGCCTTGAGGAAAACATTAGGGATGTTTGATTGTGGGGGAGATGAATTTCCCTAGCCAGCCAAAGATTACCATTGTCCTGTCCCTATACGGTATAAAAGCAGGATGCATCACTGAGGGGCGTACTCCCTGAATGTTTTGGTTTGCATTTGCTGTGATTGTACTCGGAATCACCTGTGAAGAACTAGGCTCCCCAGGTGTTAGGATCTTAGGAAAGTGGTGAAAAGCAGACTAGCTTTATTGTTGTTTTGTTTTGTTTTGACTTCAGCGCCAGGGTGTCACCTTGAACTGGTTGGATGCAGCCACATGACTAGGTTGTGGGAGGGGTGTCAAGTGTGAGACACAAGCTCTGCTAATGCCTGGCTGCTCAACGGCATGGGGCAAGTCCCGTTAGTCTGGAATTTGAACCGACATGACTTGAACTTAATTAAACAGCAACTGGTTTGTTTGCTCCCCAACCTCCTCACCATGCCCACCCCCAAACAGCCTGTTAACACCTTGGCTTCACAACTTCCCAATTGATTTGTGTGGCTAGAGTCTAATGGAAATGAGTTTGGGTCATCCAAATTTCCTTTTGATGAATTATTACTCTCAATAACCCTTAGCGTAGCACCTGGCACAGTTATCTGTAGACTCCCTGGTGGTTTATCTGACTCCTTGCGTCCTATACTAGAATAGGGAAGCAAAGGCGCCAGTAGAGACCAAGTGGGGACTACGAGGCTCACCCAGATAACTAAGCCAATATCTTCTTGCCTTGGTGTCCAGCAGTATTCATGTGAAAACGGCATTTGCATAAATTTTGGATAGGCTGTCTTGGCTTCCCATTTTACTTGGCAGCTACAAAATCCACCGGGGCATGGTCAGTGATTTGCCATTGACTTCCAAGTGGTGAGAGAATGCAGTCAGTTCATACCAAGGTCTAGCCCTCTCTCCCTAACCCCAGAGAGGTCACAGTATCAGTGTTGGTGCATCATGACAGACTGGCCTTCCACAGGTCCCTCAGTCCTGAGAAAACATGAAGGAGGAGAACCGGGAAAGCAAAGTAGAATCCCTTCAAACCCAGGGCTGTATTTTGCCACTATGCACATCGAAAATGGTGTCGTGTTGCCCTCTGGCCTTGTTGGACTGATATTTCTGCAAAGGAATTCTGTAGTCACATTGATGTGAGTCAGAATTGAGTAGATGGAAGGAGGGACATGTACCTTCCCTGCGTGGAATTTGCAAGTGATGGCAACTGGCCTCATTTTGTATGAGCCTACATTTGACTGCCATGCCCAAAACCATAACTTTTAGAAAAGCCCAGTTTTTTGTTTTGTTTCTTATCAAGACTTGGCTTTGGCTCCTGCCCCCAGGTTTGGAGTGGCATACAATCTAAACTTCATTGCCAGTGGCTCTGGCGTTGCAAAACACAGCACAGGGGGCCCCCTGAAAGCAAGGATCACTTTTTCCAAAGATCAGTTGAATACATTTGGCAAAGTCTCCCTCTGATTTGGCTTGGTTCTGCAACGACTCACTTTACTTTCTTCCCATGCTGGATAATATTTTGTTGGTCCCATGCCCGCTACCCCTTGGGCTTCTTGGGGAATTCTCTTTCCAGCTATCTTAACAGCAACCTCTGAGTGACATCTTTATACAATCAGATGTGACAACAGTTTCATAACAAGTTCTCGTTTTTTCGCTCACCAGCTTTTTGGTCTGCGTATCATCAGCGTGAGACTCAGCCATGTTAGCGAGACCTCATTAGTAAACAAGTTGGCACCACTGATACAAGATGAAACATTTTTAAACTGATAAAAAAATTTAAAGGAGCACTTTAATCACCATCAAATGACTTTCACGCCACTTTTGGGGGCATTGCTACATAATTCAGAAAAGATGAAGGAGCCCTATGAAGGAAGTAATGTTAACAACTCATCTGTCACCAAGGCTACTGATCCCCTGTGATAAAATAATAACACCTTGACATATGAACATTGGCTGCAGCTGTGGGTTCCCCTAAGTATTTTTTTTGTGAGAACAATTTATCAGTGGGTCGCAAGCAGCTTCTGATCATGGGACCTGCGGGGAAGTAGCACCTCCATCCCCCGCGATGGCAATGAGGATGGACAGGTGTTGACGGCTCAGGACTGAGAATTTCTGGGAAGCCCAGCAGAATCTTTAATCATGCCTGAACGCCATTTCTGATCTAGTCAAACATTTGTGAGCTTCCAGAGGAGAACTGTGCCATCCATCTTTCTAGTGTATGTAAAAATACCAAAGGATTCTTGTTCAGGATTACGCTAAGAGCATCCTTGTCCTAAGGGTTCATCTTTCTCTTTCAGAAGTCATTTGTCAGGTTTGTGGTACAATCTTCCACTACAGAAAGGTGGGATTTAGGAAGCAGTTGCTGTTTGTTTGGAGTTGAGGCCCTGAGATCTAAAGTATCCATCCTTCCAGAACCCTTTGTTGGGATAAAAATGTTAAGTAGCCTCTTTCATCAACATTTATTTGATAACTGCTAGCCATCAATTTGTAGCTGTCAGTACAGAATATAAATGAATATTGACTCCTTTAAAGGAAAAGGTACAGAGGTTTCTGATAAACAATACGTTGTCAAGGAAAAAAAATCCACATATTGACATATGTAATGCATTGGTTAGGACTCTGATATAATACTTACATTCTGACAAGGACACATTACAATTAACATTTAGTTTTCAGGTTTCTCTACTATAATATGCATGCTTACTCAAAAGAAAGAAGAGATTCCTGTCTTCAAGTAGATGTGACTATGGGATGTATTTTAAAATAGACACAGTTTCCTAGCATGTCCGCATATTCCATGATGGCGAGCCAGGAGACATTCTAAGATTGCTTTATCATGACATATCAATGCCAGGACATCGCACGACAGATACTGGATTCATCAATTTATACAAAATGTAGAGTTGTAAAAGGGAATGAGGCATGCAGCAGGATAAGGCTTGGAACCCCAAGGGCAAGGAAGGAGGGCAGGGCTCAGAGTTGAACTCCTGAGACAAAGAGGTGATCTGAAGTGAGCCAATGTGTCAAAAAGGAAAGCTGAAGCCTCTTCAAACCTCATCACTTTCCTTGTTACTCATCTGGGGTCTGTTAGCCAGAGCAAACACTTCCCAAAGGCAGAGCCAGAGACCCAGTCCAAGGGCCCTCGAATACCCCAGGCAGACTGGATATTTCCTCAGGGACGAATGGGGGAGGGGAGGGGACCCCATCCCCCATGGAATAGATGGCTGCCACAAAGCCCTCTCCTTCCTTCCCCCGCTGCCAAGGATGCTTCCACAAGACAGGTGCAAGGTGGGCTGTGGAGTTCATCTCCAGACACCCCGGTGCTTGGGGCTGAGCTGCTCCCGCAAACCACACAGCATCAGTCTCTGATCTAAAAGATGATGACAGCAGCCCCCTCCAAGAGGTGACATGTTCCCCACTCACTGCCCAGGAGCCCTCTTTGAAGTGGACAAATTGGTCGCACATTCCACCAGTTCGCACAGCAATGCAGTTTGCACAGGGATGAGGCTCACGGCCTCTCTGATCGCAGGGACCGAAACAGTCAGCACCCCTTCCTCCGCAGCAGCCTTGCATAACTGAGTTGCACAATGCAGTTTGGAAGAAGCGCTAATCAGCAAACGGGCCAGCATCTGCCAAAGTCATGGGAGGCGATGGAAGAGAACAGACATCTCTCCTCATAAGGACGCTGTCCTCCAAACTGTGTTCTGCTTTCCAGTGAGTTCCAGCCAATGGGGACATTTCAAGCAGTCACAATGACTGGCACTTAAAGAGAAGTTACCATTTGCCAGGATTCCCCAAAGAACCTTGTAACAATCATATTCTAACCTTCACACTCTCTCAATGAGCCAGGGACCATTAGCATCCCCGTTGACAGAGAAGCCCACTTAGCATCAGAGACCAGAGCCACTTGCCCAAAGCTACACAGACACCCAATAACTCCAGAATCTGTACGAGTTGGTACAGGAGTCCTTCATCCCAAATAAATGACACAAATATTGCCATGTTGCCCTTCTGCCCATTTCCTCTTATGGTCTCCCATTTGACTCTCAGGCAGGCCATATTTGGCCACAGAGTGACGTGCATATGTGGCCTCTAAGGCCATGCGTTAGTCTGTCCTGTGTTCACCTGAGAGATGTTCAAAGGAGATTTTCCATTGTTGATTTAGTCAGTGAACTAAATTGAAATTATATCCATTTGGATTAACAAAAATGAAGACTCAGCGTCCCCTTGGATGATTCAATAGCAAACGAACCTTAAGAAAAAGGTCATCTGATTTCAAATGCCACCTCCAGGCACTCGATTTGCCAAGCTAAGGAACCTCTTCCTCAGTGATAGACTTTTTCAAAGCATAAACATCAAAACCCGTGAAAACTAAGTCATCGCTGTCTTATAATTTCTCACAAGTGTGACCTTTCGTAGGACCATGCTCTGATACGCTCCGTCAAGTTTGCAAAGGAATGCTGCAGTCCATCCCCCTCCCCTGCCCCAGTAAATCTCCAACAAATTAATTTCTACCAATTTCTAACAATTGACTCCTACAGAGGCCTTGCACAATACAGGCTTAGACACATGCAAATACTTCCTGTGAATATTGAAATACAACTTTCTTCGTGAGCCCTGGGGAGCTTTGCTAATGCTGTTCTTAGCACTTATTACAGAAAGGATTGTAGTGGAAAAACTGAAGATCAGGAGCATGGATATTTGTTTTCAGGCTTTGAAAGGGTGAGAGAGTGTCTTGGAGAGCCACACAGAGCCTCTTTGGGGGGCCTGACAACGCTCGGCCACAGGTAAGTTTCTTTGCTAAAAAACGGGCTGACAAGTGTCGACAGTCTCAGGTTCCTTTTCAGTCAACTCCCACCATGAAGGTGAAGAATGCCATTCCCTGGGTGACATTGAGGACACAGTCTGTGGCCAGGGCTTAATGGCAGTGGCTCTGAGGGACAGCCAAGCAAAGGGCTACGCCAATCTATCAGTAAGCGCAGTTGGTCTGAGCACTGGCCACCGCCCAGACTTGCAGAAGATACACCTAGTGAAGTGAAGCCACAGAAAGAAGGTCGTCTTTCAAATGACAGCCGCAAGCTCAGAGAGAAGCCCGTGCAGTGTACAGTGCAGCAGGCACCCCAAGCAAGACACCCCCAAATCTGATCAGTTCCCTGACCAAAGACATGCATTTCTAGCACCATCTCTGAGGCATGTTCAGAGACTGGCTTAGGGCAGGGTGAGCTGAAAAGTCCCCAGGAGTGTTGTTGTCCCTCCTCTGAGGGACATAAGACCAGTGGGTTCCAGGAACACTGAAAAGGATTCTTTTAAGACCAAAGAATATAATTGTCTCCCTTAGCTTTACATCTAGGGGGGAACAGGCAGCCAGTCCCAACCACCCAAAGGACTCCAAAGCCATGTTGGGCCTAGGCTGGGGGGAGGGGCAGTTCTTAGCTTCAGCTGTCCTATGGACAGAAGTAAAGGGCAGAGAGACCTGGGTGGGCTGCCAGGGCTCTCTTTCCAAGTCCATGGGTTGTTCTAGATGTTTCCTTGAAATAAATGAGGCCCTTTACATACCTTTCCCATGTACCAGGGTTCTCGCCATAAATGCCCCAAGGGCTCCATAATGGATTTATGTCTTGTCTTAAAGAATGGAGGTACAATAATGAGAATTGTTCCCTCCTTCTGAGACCCAAGACATGCTTGTTGGGAAGGAGGTGGGCTTGCTCTAAGGAGAGAAGGAAAAAGGAATGGGCTGACACCCAGACTGTCAGGGGTGACTTTATGCATGCTTCTCCAACTGCACTTTGTGCCTGCCAAAGGTGTTCGACCTGAGTGATTCTCTTCAGAAATAAGAAAATGTACCTTTGACTATGTCTTCCGTCCAGGAAAACATTTCCTGGGCATTCCCTGCTGATGTTGCCCAATACCCACATTGCTCTAAGTACGGCTTCTCTTTGAATGGGAAGGTCTTTTGCTGGGATGGGAAACTGCTCTGGGGTATCCACTCTTCCACAGCTTAGTTTGAAATGGCCAAGCAGAAGACACTGGCCACAAAAGTAAGCATCTTCCTGATAACATCATCCTTCCACATGGGACAAATCTGATGGCCTGTCACTGAAATTTTCCAACTGGGCCACCTCGATGCCCTGCTGCAGGACTGATGAGTGTTTATAAGAGATAAAAGAAGATATTTAGCTTGTGTTAATTTGAAACATTTTACATTTTTACTCGACTTTAACCTCTGTTATAGCTAGTTCTGTATTCTGTACATAAATGTATGCCTCTGTATTTGCCATATATACTGAAATAAGCCTATGAAATTGTTGCCAGGCAGAATTAATGGGTTTAGTTCTCACATAGTGGCACAAAGAATATGTCCATTCTACCAGTAAAGCAAATGGTTTCCTCTTCCTTTCTGCATGGAACGACCTCACGTGGTCTGCCTGCCACATTAGCTCCTTAAGAAAACCAAGAAACTAACTGTTTTGTGAGCAGACAGGATTTCAGGGCAAACCCCAAATGCACTGTTTGTTTAGATTTTAAGGCTGACAGTTCCTTTACGCTTAGGTCACATACATATTCTATAACATAGTTATGAAAAGGCATTGGAGGAAGGACACACAGGGTCCCTGATGGGGACATCTCATGGTAAGGAATTAAGTCTTGACTCTGTCTTCCCGAAATGAATTAAGAGGATATACGCTGCAGGATTGAGATCTCAGAGGCCGGCCCCAATATCTAGCCTTGCTACGTCACATCGGGCACATCTTGGTTAGGGATGAGCGTTTTCATAGAGAGCTCGCTGGGACAGATCATTTCTCAGGCTCGAAGACGCTGGCCTTGTTAATATTTCATTTAGAACATACTGTGGAGAGTGTCTCATTTATATTACTTCCATAATTAATGGTGATAGCTTAGGCACTGCCTTTATACCGAGAGATCTCTTCACAGTGGTCGGTGGGTAATGAGAAACAATAGATATTTCATTCACCAGCAGCTTGTTGCTAGTTAGTAGGAAATGATCGTGTGTGCTGTTGCTTTAATTGCCAGGGTAAATAATTCTGCCTGGGTGTTAGTGAGCATTTTAAAGAACTTGATGCAAATAGACTGGAAACAAAACAAACAAACAAAAATTACCTTGATTATGCAATACCTTAGCATAGAAAGTTGTTACAAAGGTATGTCTTTTTTAAAAAATTGCATTCTATCATGCAAATATTATCTCAATATGCATGTGCTGACTACTCATGTACTGTATTTTAGGAAATACAATTAGGCCGCCTTTCTCTTCCCCTCTGTAGAATGTAAATAACTGTAGATCTTTTTCTTGTTTCCCTATGTAAATATATGTAAATACTAACAAGCTATGCATGTCGATATTCTAGGCAATTTCAGGTACTTTTATAATCTGAAGGCATGTACTTGAACTGGGTTGTTAATGGGGGGCTCTCTCAGACTCTTTAAAGCTGAATAGAAATTAAAGATTTCTTCCTAGACGATTGTAGTTTCTTTTGTTTGCCTTCTCCTCTCGGAATGGAGTCCCTCCCAGGCTCTGCCACTTCACAGTGAAGAGACCTTGAACACATACCGGGCTCAGAGACCATAGCTGAGACATTCGGCTTGGGTTTTTACATGCTTTCCTTGGATTTTTGAAAAAGCTTCTTTAGATTTTTCTAGTCAAAAAATACCCCCCCTCCCAGTACTGGGGGTTGAACCCAGAGGCGCTTAACCACTGAGCCTCATCCCCAACCCTTTTTATTTTTTCATTTTGAGACAAGGTCTTGCTAAGTTGCTCTGGGCCTCACCAAGCTGCTAACGCTGGCTTTCGACTTGCAATCCTTCTGCCTCAGCCTTCTGAGTCACTGGGATTACAGGAATGCCCCCACCGCGCCCTGCTGGTCAAAGTATCTTGAGTAAAAATAGTTCTTCTTCTTTCCTTTTTACATCCAACCACAGTGCAAAAACCCTGTGAAAGAGTCCTTCCCATTTCAAAGGTGTAGAAACTGAGTCACATCAAGACCAGGTACTTGCCTAAAGTCACAGACCCTGATTCCTTCCTGCATAGAAAGGATCAATAAAGTTTTTCTGCCAGGGATTAAGTCATTCAGGCTCCGCAGGAGCCATGTGACTCCGACACTGCTGCAAAAGGCCATCGCCAACATGCATGAAGGAATAGGGATGTGTCCTAGCAAAATTTTATTTGGAAAAATAGGCAGTGACAGGCCGTAGTTTGCCAATCTCCTCTCCACACACCGCCAGAATTCAGTTGCTCTTCAACAGATCACGAATAATCCCCTTTTGAGTCTGAGTCTGTGTCTGATAGACTGCGGAAACATTCTGAGCAACTGAAAATTCTCCATCTCACTCCTCTGCGTACCAACACTCTTTGTCAAAGTCATGAGATAATAAGGAGGGGAACGAAACTAAAATCACCTGAGCCTGTGAATCAAGCTGTCTTCCTCCCACCAATTATGGGGCCAGGTTTCAATTTGGTTGTCTTTAGTTTTCATAAATAGGGATGGAGGGAAAAGGTAAGAAAGACAAAGGTAAGAAAGAAAGAAAGAAAGATACCAAACAATCCTCACTCTTCAATGAGAGGAAGGAGGCTATTACCTCTGGTATCTATGGAAACCAAGCAGCGCGCACACTTTTTAATGGCTGCAAAACAGCGTTGGTGTTTGAAGATGTTTTGCCCAAGTATGATACTTCAGTGTAAATGCATTAATTGACAGCTTCCTTCGGGACTTGTTTATTGAAGCTTCCAAACTTAATTTGATGGCACAAGGAACTCTCTGGAGCCCTTGAAGAATGCAGCAAAGCTAGGTCTTTAGAAAGCAGCGCCAGCTTGGGCATCATCGTGTACAAATCTAGCTCGACTCTCCTGCAGAGCCAGGGAAGAGACAGTCCTTGCTCCCTGTAGTTTTCCATTAACAAACCTTCTGCGCGCACCTTGGGAAGGGACAGAGAGGCCCTTTCCAACGTCCACTGAGCAAGAATCAATACCACCTCTTTAGTCCTCGAGGGAACTAGAGGAGGAGGAAAGATGTGGGTGTTTTTGCAAATTGGGTGGTAGCATGGGATAGTAGGAAAAGCCCTGGAGCTGAAGCCAGAAACACTCCAGCTGGAACCCTGCCTTTGTCACCTGGCAGCTCTGTGACAGATGGGGACTCTTAGTCTCTTCATCTGTGAAATGGGCATTATTGCGCCCGTTCCATGGGACTCTCCTTAGGATGGGAGAAACACGTGGTCCCTCCCCTTCAACAAATACTGTTCAAAGGTCGCTACAATTCTGTTTATTACAAGTTTAAAGACAGAAGCACACAAATAGAAATATTCTGCCTTTCCCCTCACTCAAGGGGCTTCAGCACAGGAAAAGTTCCTGTGTCTAGGCTAGAAATCCATGCAGCAAACACCCTTTTTCTCCAAGACAGGTAAATTCTGTGAACTCCAGGGCTCCTCTGGGCACAGGGAGCCAGGACTGAGTTCATGTCCATGCCCCTGAGACACTAACGTTTGAAGAACTACCATGACCCTTTGTTAAATTCCAGACACCCCTCACCCAGGCCTGTTACCTATCTCCTCTACATTTCCAAATACCTGTGAGCAATGGGGGCTGGGAAATGGGAGATGCAGATAGGGTCATCTGCGCAAGCAAGCAAGTCCAGTTACAAAGAAAAAGCCCAGTAAGAGTGTAGGTAGGCATGTGGTGGGTGCCGCAATCTTCTTTCAAATGTTCTACTCAAAAACTTTTATAGAAAAAATTTGGGAGAAATATACATGTCTCTCCCTATGGGGTTCTAGCCCCATTCTGCAGGTGAGAAGAACAGGTACATGAGCAGCACTGGTTGCCTTAATGTTCTCCAAATAGTAAGGGTGACGCCCTTTTCCCATAAGGGTCCAGATACATTTCTCATAGACTCCTAGGGTCACTTAACCCTGTCCCTCTTATTCTTCTAGTTCAATTTTTGCCTCAAAATGTGAAAATTATTTCTTTCATATTGTTCCTAGCAATGGGTCCCCAAGTCAGAGTTTAGAAACCAACAAGCTGAAGGTCCGAGGCGAGCCACTGTATGAAGGCATGGGAATTTGCAGCCATTTGGTCGGCTGCTATTTAATTTGCCTTTTGATCCTGACATGCTGATGCCCACAGCATCCTGGGGGTGTCTGAATTTGGACCTGAAACTCGATGGTGGAGGTGAGCAGGCTGCACAGGAGATGAGCACAAAGAACGGGTCAGCGGATGGTGCCATGCGCAAGGGTGACAGCTGCTGGTGTCTGCACCACCCCAGGGTGTGAGGGGGCCAGGTGGGAACCCTGTGGCCTGTCCTGGCACCCGGCTCACACTCCCGGCCTAGCTATGGTAAATTCCAGGTTTCAGAAGTGAAAGGCAATCTCAGGTCAGCCCAGCCAGACCTGGTGGTGGGACTCCCTAAGAACCCCAGCACCAAGGGTGCTGTTCCCAGCTCCAAGTTAGCCTTTCCGCAGGGTCAAAATTCTCTTTCTAGCTGACCCCTCTCTCAGCCTTCTCTGTCAAGCCCTGGGAAAGACAGCCTTCCCCATAGAGACTCACCTGTCACCCGGCCCCAGCTCTTCCCCTTGAGCTGGGTGACCTGCCCGGGTGCCACCTCCTTTCAGCCGGGGAGGGCTAGGCCAGGCTTTTAATTGGCCTGGGGGAGGCTGAGCGAGGAAGGCCACTGCCGCCCCAGGTACAATCTCCAGCAGCAGCAGCAGCAGCAGCAGCAGCAGCAGCAGGGATTGTGAGGTGCTAATGGCTGCTGGCTCCTTCTGATTCGCACAACCTCACCTCACTGGGTGGTGCTATGGTAGAGGGGAGACAGAGACTAAAAGAGGTGCTGGGAAGTGCCAGCATTAAGATCTAAATGGAGTTCTCCTCCGTTCAAAGCCTATTTTCAGACCCCTGGCTCACGTTCCCTCTGACCCCAGTGATACACTCTAGAGCTTCCTGGACCCATGAGTCAATTTGAAAATTTATTCCAACCGGATCCATGAAAGGGTTACATATTCCGTGCTGGGGTCATGGATCTCCCTGGTGACTTCTCCACAGAGCTTCATTCCTAGGTCCTCAACTCTCTGGCTTCCAAGCCGGTGTCCTCAAGCCCTAGGACCATCATATCTGCCTGTGTGTGGCCTGGGACGATACTCCAGAAGGTATTCTGAAGGGATCTGTAGGCCTGAGCTAGTGTCCTGCTCCTATAAGTTGCCAGAGCATCCCGCAAGCCGGCGAGGCTGGGGTGGATGGTTCTGCGAGTGTGTGGGTCACCTGCAGCATCACCAGGGCGGTCTCATGATGCACCGGCTCTAGCTGAAACTCTCCAGCCTTTGCAATTTAGAGAAATGCTGAACTCAGGAGAACAGGGGACACCAAGGAACATCTCACACTGCTTTTCCCCCTCTGGTTGCCAAACCTGATAGCGTCATCTCACACACACCTGGCCTGCAAGCTGCATAGGCTCAGGACTTGCCATCTGACCAACATCACAGGCTGATGAACAGAGATGACCTTCTGGAGCCTCCATTGCTTCCAATGCCTTGTTAGAGCACGTGCTTGTGGACCAAAGGTCCCCAGGTCATTTGTCCCCCAGCAGGTGGGGACAGGGAGAGGGGCACTATTTGCCCATGTGGCTCATTGGTAACTTCATCAAAGGTGCCAAACCTGCCAGGTGCAGTGGCGCACGCCTGTAATCCCAGCACTTAGGGAGGCTGAGACAGGAGAATCGCAAGTTCAAAGCCAGCCTCAGCAATGGTGAAGCGCTAAGCAACTCAGTAAGATCCTGTCTCTATATGAAACACAAAATAGGTCTGGGGATGTGGCTCAGTGGTCGAGTGCCCCTGAGTTCAATCCCTGGTATCAAAAAAAAAAAAAAAAAAAAAAAAGGTGCCAAACCTTGAAACTGCTTCTGGTTGGGGCTTCCTCAAAGGAGGGTGCAAACAGGTCCCCGCCGGGGAAACTGCCTGAGAACGTCTGTCCTAGGCCTTGGTGATGTCACTCTGCCCACTTTCAAACACAGGTTTATCGTCCAACCTAACCAAGTCGCTCCCCTATGTGACAAAAAACATTCTCAAAGAGTAGGCGCCAGTCATACAGGGATGGAAAAACAGTAGAATATTCTTTCCCTTCTTGACTGAAATCTCGGACACATTTGTACCTAGAAGGTCAGGCCAGCTAGATTGTTTCTGACGAACACGATGCTTCTCTAATGCATCGTCCCCGTGAGCCCTCGCGTGGTTTGCGGGGAGCAGGCTCCTAGTCTAGAACAGCTGGCCTCTCCCTCTAGCTTGCCTCTACCCCTCCTCCCTGCACCCACTTACGCGAGTGACTGGCGTTAGAGCAGCACGTCCGAGTGAGGCTGTGGCGCTGTCGTGGATGCTGCGGCGTGCTTCCAAGAGCCCCATTCCGCTGCAGGAGGTGCTCATCCCCAGCTGCTCTGTTACTATTTCTGAAGGCTGTCTGTCCTCCAGAACTGCCCTCCACCAGAGATTCTGCCTAAACCAATCAGACTCTCTCCAGGAGGCAGCCCGCCTCAATGACTTCTGGGCCTCTCTGGCCCAATTCAGAACATCTCTGAAGGATCACCCCGGCTTCAGAGTCTCCTTGGGACTGCCTGAAGCATCTGTTGCTCCTATATCAGAGCTCAGTTCTCCCTCGGCCACACCCTGCTTACCCCACATGTGTGGATCCTAGGGCACACCCCAACAATCTTCCTGCACGCCAATCTCAGTTGTAGAGTCTCCTCCCAGGATACCCACATACGACTAACAGTAGCTCAGTGACTTTAAGAAATACACTGAACCACTCTGAGCCTCTGTTTCTTCTTCTGTAAATATGAGATACTAAAACGCATACATGTAAGTCATTCTCATGACTGGATCAGACCATGCACAGAACACACCCTCATGGAGTTTGCATGCACAGTCCGCAGTCAACTGATAGCAGCTACGGCAGTGGCAGAGCAGAGGCAGGAGCATCTGCTATTCACGCTGCCCTCTGCCTACATAATCCTTTCCCATCCATCAGGTCAGGGAATATGGCCTGGGGCAAAAAGCACAGTCTTCATCAGGCTTCTGGTTAGACATGGTAGATTCAAATCAGACATTTTTGTCTGCCCCAGAAACTCTATTAAAAAAGTACAATACACGAGGGGAAGTGTTTAACTCAGTGATCAAGAAACATCAACAAAAAATTTGAAAGATGGGAAGCAGATGGAGAAGCGGCAAGTCCTGACTCAGCAGAGTGGGGCCTCCAGGAGGGGAAGCGCCAAAGATGAGCCAGTTCACACAGCAGAAGCTGGGAACTGAAAGGAAGCGGCAAAGGACAGGGCACTGTGGCCCCCTATGCAGTGTCTGAGCGGGGCTGTCACGCAGGGTGGCCACTTGCTGAACAGCGTGTATCATCACCAGGTTCAGCCGTCACAGCCTCTGTGAATGCCACTGAGACCTCTCCTCGCCTTTGTGGCCCTTCATCCCCTACAGCTGGGTGTGCTGGTGGTCCACCATCTGACAGAGGGGTCCTAGCACCCAACCCAACATGTAGCACAAAGTAGGAACTTAGCAAATATGTCCAAAGGCACGAATGGATGAATGATCTCAAAGGAAAAGTATATCAGTCCCACTTGCTGCGTAAACCAAACGCAGATTATTTCCTCTCCCAATTATTGTTGGTGAGGTTTTGACCCAGTTGTTCTCTGCCAATTATGACTCATGTCAGAGCTGCATTGTGTAACGCTTACAATGTGCCAGATGCTGGGCCGAGGGTGCCCTGGCAGGTGCTCTCCTGCTCCCCCACCCTGGCCCCCAGGCTTCTCAGCAACCTCAAGAAATAGATTTGCTGTTATCATCCCCAGTTTATAGAAAACAGATACAACATTACTTGTACAAATCTACATAATTCCCAAGTGACACAACAGAGATCCAAACTCATGCCTGGGACTCCAAAGGCCATGCATAGAAGGCAGGGAGCTAACAGGATGCTTCTATAGCCCTTGAGGGCTGCCTTGTGGCCCTGAACTTGCTTTCCAGGTGTGATTTCTACAAAGCTCCCAGCCCATGGGGTTGGCTCTTGCCTGCAGAGTAACTGGAGGGCAAACAGGCTGAGGAGGCCTCCAGAGCCCCGTGCCATGGAGCCCAATAGCAGGAGAGGATGCTCATCTCATAGGCGCCCTTGGCATTCTGGTGTCTCCTCTGACTTTGAACAGCTGGTGATGCAGAAGGGTGCAGCTTGCTGCAATCGCCAGCAGACCACTTGTGCACAAGTGCACTGTCTGGAGAGGGAACAGATGGACGCTGCGTCCACAGAGATCCTGCCTTGGGCTGATCAGCAGGTGCAAAGGTGAGCACAGACCCCCATGATTGACAAGGGAACCCATGATCCTGCCCACCCACTGATTCAGCTTCCCCCGAAGGTTTCATCCATTTGACAGGGGCTGGGCTGTGCAATCCACCCAGTGTCCTGAATCATCTTTACCCAAAAGAGCTCTTTCCTCCCTTACCTCCAAACCAGTGGGGTCTCACCTGGGTCCCTGCTGGCTAGGGGACCTGCAATAAGAAAAGGGAGAGGGCCCTATGCAATATTTTTAAAAGTTTAATGGTTTATCTACAAAGAAATCACATGGGCTATTACTACTTGAATTTAATTTGTTAGGTAACATTATCACTTGTAGCCTGAGGTCACACTGGAATAGAGAACAGAGGTGTTTCTGTGAAGACAAGGCCCAGAAGCTCTGCCTGGAAGCCACACTGTGTTTTGTGGAGGCTCTTCCTGATTCAAGTTTCAGGAAGATATGAAGAGCACAAGCCCAGCAGGGACAAGGCTTGATGTGCTGTGGTTTGGGGATATGGCCTCCTCTGTTCCAGACTCCATGCTGTGATTGTCCAGGTATACAACTGGAGTTCTCTCCATGACCCTCCAAAGTGCTTGCTACTAACCTCATTTCTGGGGGCCCCCAAAGGAAAGCGATTTGCATGCAGAAGTAAGAGAACTTGGATGTAAACTTTGATCTATCTGATTCCAGAGTCTGTACTTCCTACCCTGTTTTGCAAGATTCCACCAGGAAACACAAGAAAAGGAATGCCATTTCATAGGAATGGACAGTATGGCCTTGACCCTGGGAACACAGAAGCCAGGGAGAGCAGAACATTGGCAAGTCTTGGCTGGTTCACAGCCATGGAGACCAGCTTGTCTCCAGTTTGCTAGCCACAATGAAGCAGCAGGAAGGTGCTGTGGTCAAGGCATGAAAGGAGGCTCTTCCTTCCTCACCTTCTCCCCAGACACTGTGACAGCTCAGAGAGGTTTGATGACTTTCCCAAGAACACACAGCCAGTAAAGGGCAGAGGTGGGATTCAAATACAAAAAGGGCTGGCTGGGCTCCAAAGTTCATGTTCTTCTCACCATACCTACTGCTTGTCTTGGGAATCATCAAGGGGGTGGACTTCACATAGGAAATAAAAAGTGAGAGGCGGAAAATAAACCAAAGTGAGAAGTCTGCTCTTGTAAGCCCAGGACCACATGGGTCAGCTCGAGTGTGTTTCTGGATTACCTGCCTCCCCGAGAAGAACCTCCCTTGACCAGCGGAGACCTTACCAGGCATGACCCAGGTCTCTCACTTGCCAGATCCTTCTTAGAACTATAGAGATAGGGCCCAAATGCCCCAAAGCAACAGGCTCTTTGAAAATGAGACAATCCACACATCTCCCCAAGGCTTAGCACCGGCCTGGCATACAGAGTGCTCGGTGGGCAAGAGAGGAATGAAGGGGTGGGTGTGTGAGTGTAAAGGTGAAGAGATAAATGAGGAACTTAACCCAACTGCTATTTGGGGGGCATTTCTTGCCCCACTTCACACCCAGGGAGGCCTAGCGTGGACGCGAGTCAGCAGCAGCTGCCCAGACGGCAAACGCGTACACATGCCTGCAGAGCTAGCAGGAGCACCTTGGTCCGGGGAACAGGGCTCCTTGCCCACCTCATACTACACGAGGCGTTCACGACATTATCTGGAAATACCCTGTGACTAATTCCCATCCCTTATCTTGAGAAGGAGAAAATCGTCTCCAGCGCGAATGCCCCAGATTCCTGGTCAGTTTATGTAAGGCGCTTCAAGTGATTGCGGTTTTTAAAGCCATTTTTAGCTTAAATCACCTGACATGTGGTGAGCCCAGAAAACTTGATCTCCTGCTCCCTTAAACTCCCTGTTTTTCCACTCATTTTGTTTAAACTCCTCACTGCATCCCAAGTACTTCTCCACTGAAGCGCAAGGCTTGTAAGCACACGGCCTCCCGCCGTACGATCTTTATAACAGACACCTACTTGGAGACTTCGGGCATCGCCTGCCTGGGTCCCTGGCTCCTTTATGTTTGGGTGGTCTCATTTCTGCCAGGTGGAGGGTGGATTTGCTCTTTGTCATGGCCTCTTTGGTGATTCTGTAGATTGGAAACATTTCTGCTCAGCCCAAATAGGATTTGATAGAAACTTCCTCTGGATTATGTCTCAAATGATTCTTCACTGACAGAACTCTCACAAGGCCTTCAACCAGCTAGAAGTGAAAACGGGACTTTTAATAAGTAGCTGGAGGAGGGCTTTCCTTGCACAGATGTATCTACTTTGAAATACACAAAACTCATAGTAAAGCAAAAACATCAGGGGGTCAGATAAACTTCTCTGAACCCATGGTCTGATTTTCACTTGCAATCCTGGTGGTCTTTCCTCCCCATAAACAGAAGCCTGACTTTGCTTATCTTCTCAGCATCTTCTTATAAATACATTACCTTTGGTACACAATTTCATTCGAACATGGGGACAAAGAAGACAGCCACATCCAAACATTTTGGTAACATCAACTGGTTTCTTCTTACTCAAGAGTCCTCAAGCTTCTTTGTAAAAAGGTAGATAAATGTTGTAGATGCCACAGGCTCTATGGTTACAACCATGGAACCCTGCTATTGTGCAAAAGCAACCATAGATAATAGATAAATGAATACACAGGGCTATGCTCCAATAAAACTTTATTTACATGGACCGCAGTTTGCAGATCCCCATTATATTAGAACCAACTGCTTAATCATCTAAGTAACACGAGCTGGTTTATCTTCTCAGTGATATCTTTCCCTTGACAAAAGAGACTTGATGTTTGACTCAACTTTCGTGCCAATTTAATCCAAGTTGGAAACGTGGTAAGATTTTCCATGGAGCCAAAGCTCATGAAGCCCTTGTCCTTGGGCTTCTCTATATTGGGAAGTCCCCTGTGTGAGTCTGACCACCAAGAGACACAGCAGTAAGTCCATAGTCTTTGGAATTTATATCCAGACCTGAGACAGGAATCCATGTCTCATGGTTCCATGTTAATTCTTGTGAATTTTTGCCATAAGAAACCATTTGCCATGAAAACATTTCCAAAAGAAGATAAAATAATGAAGCACTCAGATACTTCTGTATTCACATCTATATCTCATTTCCCCATCCCACCCCAACTGTTTCCTAAAACTAGCTAGAGTATGAAACTACCAGAAATTTTTAAGGAATTAAATTACCTAGAAAAACCACTCAGTTCATACTGATTGCAAGACAGCAAATAATCAAACCACCCCCTGTCACAGGAAGCAGGTAAGAATTTTTGGTGCCTAAAACTTCAGTGCAGCCAAGCAAATCGGGAGGGCAGAAGAGAGAGGCCTCCCACATAACATCTTTCATCTCTTCTAGTCAATGCCTGTTATAAAAAGAGAGTCTCACTCCCTCCACAGAAATGGGAATTACTATGAATGATAATTCTTTGAGAGGTACGTTTTCCTGGGGCTGGGGTTGTGGTTCTGTGGTAGAGCACTTGCTTGGCATGTGTGAGACCCTGGGTTCGATTCTCAGCCCCACATCTAAATACATAAATAAAATAGTAAAGATCCATCAACAACTAAAATAAACGTGTGTGTGTGTGTGTGTGTGTGTGTGTGTGTGTACAAGAAGTACACTTTTCTAACAGGAGCCTGTTCAATATGTTCAGTCAGTTTTTCAGAATGCTAACACTATTTTGCAAGTCAACACACTGTGCTGGCAACAGAGAGCCCTGCAACCCAATGCCACTGCTGTCTCTCTCCCTGTTTATACACAGACATTTTCCCTCTCTGCATTGCATATGTGATTTCTTTTCTTTTCTTTTTCACCTGAAAGTCTCTGTCAATTCTTCCCCATAAGAACCTGAAAGCTTTCCACTATGTGTTGCAATACAGATTCAGATGTAATAAAGACTATAATTATTGAGCATTTATGAGAAGTAATATTTTCCCTCTGGTGCACGTTAGCTCGGCTGTTCACACACGCGTGTGAATACTGATGCCTCTAGCTTGCACGGGCACCTCCAGGAAAGGGGAAGGGCAGAAGCCGAAGGCCAGTGTGCTGAGCAGTCCGGAGACGGCCACCACTGGTCTCCACCCGTGTCTCTGGAGAACAGTGTGGATTTGGAGAAGAATTTGGAAATAAAAGTGGCCATCTGCTTGCAGGATTTACATACCAGGCCTTTGTGTGAACAGATTTGGAAGACCCAACCCAGCGTATGCAACCAAGAGTCCTACAGACCCTGCTCGGCAACAGATGGCTTACGAGGGCTGAATTGCTAGATAAACATTTAACTGAAAGTTTGATTTCATAAGTGTGGAAATTAGGCAAAACAAAAGGGGAATGATTCTCAGAGGCACCTCCATTAGTAATTTGAAATTTCTTCGAAAATGCGTGTTTCACTAGATACCCATCCAAAACTTCTCTGAGAAAGGAATTTTGGAAATCTTCAAAAAGAAATACAAAGTGTCTAAAAGAACTTGCACAGTTACAAGAAGAAGAAGAAGAAGAAGAAGAAGAAGAAGAAGGAGGAGGAGGAGGAAGAGGAGGAGGAGGAGGAGGAGGAGGAGGAGGAGGAGGAAAAGACGCACACTGGCACGGCACTTTTGTCACAGTGATTACCACTCAAGCCTGTGTCTCGAACCACAGAGGCCAGCCTCACTGCCTGCCTCCACCGACACGTCCTCCTGGGTATGAGGGCAAAAGTGGATGCTTCCGTCTACATTGCACAAGATCCCACTGCACCAAAGCCCTGTCTCTTCTCTCACATCTGCTTCATCCAGCTCAGGATTGGTGCATGTCCCTCTCGGGTACCTTCCAGGAAGGAGAAGAGGAGAAGTGACTCCTGTCTGGGGCACTGTCACCAATCAGCAGGTTGGGGAGGAAAGGGCAAAATGACACAGGAGGCATGAGAAGGGACGGGTGCCTGCAGAGCACAGCTGGTCTCGCTGTGCGTGGAGGAGACAGTGGCAATTAGAGATGAGAAGGAGCACCCTCGCCAGTGCCCGCCAGGCGCAGCAGCTCCCCGGGCTGACGCCCAGGGAATATGTGGCTTAGATGAATCCATTCATAATTTTTCCCCCTGTTTTCAAAACTACAAAAGAAAGAGGTTTCACATACTCTGACTGTGGGAGGCATCTGGTAAATGCTTGTGCGATCTGTGTCCAGGGTACTAAAATACTATTCCTGGGAATTATAACATAGAGGAGTACATGTGTCTCCCACAAATGCCCTGTGTGCTGAGCTCTGGAGCTGACCCACTCTGTACAGGAGGACATGGAAGTGCACGGTGTCTGAGGAACTTTCCCTGAGTCACCCCACCTAAGTTTTGGCTGAACTGGATTTGAACCCAGGAAGTGGGGCTCAGAGTCTGAGGGTTCCTAACCAGCACTCTAAGTTGTGTATGATGCCCAGGGTTGTTCTAGATCCTGTTCTGAACATTCTGGGTTTTTACTGTATGATTTGTATTTTCTCGAGTAGTTCTGTTTTTTTGAAATCATGTCACACTGTGATACAGTGACACTTGTTTCTCCTTTTCAACCCCAAACAACTCTGAGTGGTTCTGAACGTGTTCTAGAAGAATACATGTGCCCAGAGTCACAGCATAGAGAACACCTAAGTTCACTTTTGACAACACAGTTCTGGTAAAAAAGAATCCAGAAAATTTTCTGAATATCTGCTCAAGGCCAGAGGACACGTTAATCTCTCTTGCTCTCTCTCACACACCCCCCACACACCCACACACACGCACACACACACGAACAGCATCTGTGAGGGCCTTCCTGTGGGTTTCCTAATGTCAGGTCTCAGGTGTTTAAGCACTGAATTTGTCTTTCTTTAGAAAACAGATGAGGCCCTGTCTGCACGAGGCAGTGTCACCACCGAGAAGAAAATCTATGGCGTTCTGGAGTGGGTCCACCAAACGTCCATCGTCCATTGGCAGGTGTTTGACAAAAGGCCCTCTCTACATCCCGGCCACCCAAACCACGGAAGATAGACACACGTCTCTGACACAGATCTGTGCAGCAGGCTGTCATCCATCCTTGGGCTACTTGGGTGACAAATGGGTCTTGAGTGGGGAGGGAGTGATCTTGTCTCCTTTAACTAACAAAGAACATGTACAAAAGGAATTTTTCAAGGGAAAATGGCCCCTGGTGAGAAAATATGGTCAAATACACCTTAAAGTATTACTTTTTTTCCCCTTCAAACTGTAAGTAAGCAAGGGCAGGCAGAGGGCTCACCACCAAAGCCGGGTGAAGTAGGAGGTGCATTTTCCATTGAGATTCCTCTGCTCTGATTGCAGAGGGGCAGTGTCCTATCTGGTCCAGTGGCTGACCACAGCGTGATGCTATTTGGGACACTAATTCTGAGTTCAAGTGTTCCAAATCCAAAAACAGAACCAATTTTCCCCTAGATTCAAAGGGAGGGAGGCCTTGTCCTCCCCAGTCTTGCAAACAGGTCAACAGTTCAGGCAAATACATCTGTGGTTTTGCTTATCTCTAGGTCTCTTGGGTCACAAAAGGACCAGAGGCGGGAGAGTTAATGAAATTATTTTTGTGTCTCCTGATTTTTATAAATAGCATAACGTTTAGTTGTCAGTACTAGGGACAGAGACCTAACCTCATAACTCTTTAAAACTTAAAGAAAGTTCCCTACGGCTGACAGCTATACAAAAACTAATAATTCCCCATCCTTTTCTGACTGAGAACTTTTCATCATCTTTCTCCAGAGCCAACTGCATTACCACTAGGAGTATGAGGAGATCAGAGCTGAATTAGCTGCAGGAGTCAGAGCCTCCTCTCCTGACTCTTATCTGTGTCTTCCTGTACTCCCACTCTTCTGGGAAAGGTAGAACATTCTCAGGGTCAGAGATGAATCACCGAGTGCTGGGAGGTTGGCCAAGGTGGGTGCCATCTTGGGTCCCAGGAGAGGCAGGTGTAGGCTGGTACTGCTGGGCCGGGGATTGTAGAGACAGGGGTGTGGAAAGATGCCAGATTGCATGAGGACAAAAGCCTGGCCAGTGTCCACTGGTCAGTGTGTGGTCAAGACAACAGGAACATCTGGGGCATGAAAATGTGCAGTCTGGGTAATTCTTCTAAGCAGAGACTGCTTTTCTCAGGTCTGTGCCCCTGTGGGCACACTTGGACCTGGCGGTCATTGTCAGCATCTCCCATAGGGGAGATGCTGAAGAGCACATGTTGAATCAGCAAATGGTAGGTTCTTCATCCAAAAAAACCAGTTCTGGCTCTTCTCTCTAGGCTCCATACTGACTGCATCTGACTCAAGGGGTTTCGATGATTCAAGTCAAAGATCAATTCTGAACCTTTGAGGGAGGGCTGAGTCCACCAATCCCCAGTATCAAAAAAAAAGAAGAAAAAGAAGTTGGCCATCACTGCCCTTTAGCCCATTTCTTGGAGACCCCTGGACAACACCTGCGTCTGCTTCCTGCAGCAAAAGCACTGACGGAGGTGTTACGAAGAAACAGTCACAGAGCCGAGGAGGGCCGAGAAAATAACAGCACATACCAAAATGTATGTGCTTCTGGAAGCTTCTAAACAGTGGGTCTCAAAGTTCTGAGAACAGAGACCAGAGCACTGAGGGAAGGATTGATGAATGGAATCGGTATAATGTGGAAGGAAGAACAGATTTGAGAGGCACAGAGACCTTGCTGTATGCTCTTCTCTGCTCCTCTGCAGCCCTGGGTCCCGGGGCCAGCTAGCCAGTGCCGTGTGCCTAACCTCCTCATCAGTGGAGGGGGTGCCGTGGCAACCGCCTCACTGGCTTGTCGTGGGTATTAAAAGAGCTTTACCAAAGCAGAGCTCACAGACCACTATTTCTCCATACTTGCTGTAATAATTATTATTACCGCTTAAGATGTTATTAAGTGAGCTGCGTTGGTGCTCTGCTGAAAGGACTGGGGAGCGAGAGTGACAGACCTGTGCATACAGCACTTATAGGATGCACACAACCTCAGAAGTGTACAGAACATGACAGGTGCATTACCCGCACAGGAAACGTGATGTGGGTCTTGGAGTCCGAGTGTCCACGGCTGCTCACGGGGCAGCTCTGAGTGTCGCACGTGTTGTGTTAGCGCAGTGTCCCACAAATCCCACCTTCCTCTCTTGTCCCTCCTTCCCTCCAGTTCTCCCTTGTTGGGGGACAAAGGTTGGGAGGCTGATAGCCTTACTCACAACTCTCAGTTGGCCTGAACTTGTGACCCTGCTAGGTCTCCAGGGAAGGGAGCCAGTCAGGTAGTGCTGGACTGGCCCAGGCAGGGCTGGGGCAGGCTAGGGCCACAGGTGCCCCTCCTTTGTGGCGCCCTCCACCTGCTCTGAACATGCCCCTCTCTGCTCAGGCTGGGGGGAGGTCTGTCAGTCCCACTTCCACCCAGGCCAGCAGTGGGCTGCTCTCCATGGCTGCCAGAGGAGAACATGCGGACATGGAAGATGGGCCACCTGACCCCCCACTGAAGTCTGTGCATCAGATTAGGGACACCACGTGCAGACGTGCCTATCACGTGAATCTGACATTCTTTGTCTTTGTCTTAAAAGTTCTCCAGCCTGCTTCCCTGTTCCCCTTGGCAGGGATTTTGTTAAGACCCCTCTGCCAAGCTGGGATTTTGAAAAACACAAACACTCCCACCCATACATATTTGTGTCAAACACACACATACACAGTGCTTATTCTGTATCAGGCATGAACTGTCTCAGAAACAGTGACTCATTTATTCATCATAACAAAGCTATGCAGCTGGATCTATAATTATGGCGTATTCATAGTAAAATAAAGACATAAAGAGGTTAATAACTTGCCAAGGTCAGAAGCTGGCAAGAGGAGGGGTTGGGGTTTGAACCCAGGTCTCCCTACTCCAGAATGCTGGCTTTTAAACCTCCTGTTATTCTGTTTTGAAACCACAAATAACCCCAGTGACCCTGTTATAATAGGCCCTGCTAATTACCTTGCCTCTTTCTGCCCCTTCCAGTCCCAGGTGAGAACCATTATCACCCAGGACTCACGGCAAAAGCCCACACTTAAAGATGCCACTATTTAGATAAAACAAAGGATTTGGAAAAATATTAATTTGAATCTGGAGATCAAGGGGTGAACTTGGGGGACCCAGGCATTTCTGGTTGTCACGATGACTGGCATGATGCTGGTATGTGGGATGGGGGTGGAGATCCTGGACACCCTACAGAGCAGCAGACAGTCCATACCACCCAGGACTGGGCAGCCCCCAATAGGAACAGCGCCCCATTGGGAAACGTTGCATGTGAGCAGAAGGGATAATGGATCATAAGGAACAAAAGAACCTCCCTTCTCTCCTGGACTCCAGTCTGGAGTCTCCGGCTGGCTGGTAGGCACAGGGGTCATCTTTGGGTGAGCTGGGCCGGGCTGGGCTGGGCTGGGCAGGGCTGGACCGGGGAAAGTTTCTCTGCAGTGACCTTCTGCTCACCATAACTTGTCTGTTGAGAATCCACAGACTGCCCAGGGATTGTTAGAAGGTTCAGGAATGAGCTGTGGTCAGGTTAGAAGAAGCTTTCAAAAGAATGATGTTTGTAAAGCTATATTAATAACCATGCCCAGCCCGGCGGGGAACAGAGTTATCCTGAAGGCTTGTGCTGCGGTTTGTAAAGTGCTGCCCACTGCCTTAGGATGAGGCCTGCAGCCCAGGCCTGCGATGGGCTGTCTGCAGCCTGAGATTGAAAAGGCCTCTCCATTTGTGTCCTCTGGCCCCGCCATTCCACCTCTAGGACCCCAAGGCAAAAGGGAGGCAAAGATGCGTGCAGAAAGATGTCCGTGTCAGCATCCTTTATAAAAGCAAAGAACTGGATGCCACCCAGGGGCTCAGTGACGAGGGGACTTTGGTAGAACTGCACGCTGGAGAACCTGGCATCCATTAAATAATAATAAATAGATAAATAAACAACTCCTTTGCAAAGAGTTTTCAATAATATGGGGTCGGGGGGACTTCTGTACACTGTTAAGTAAAAACACAGGACACCCAATTATGTCACCTAGTCTTTGGCCCAGACATCTCACTCTGGGAATATATCCTCCCAAATTAAAATCATCAGTGTATTAGGACAGACGCACATGCGTACTTATTGCTGTGGTACTTATAGAGGTTAAAACAAAAATAATGCCAACACTTAGAGGAACTGAAGTGTCATCAAGGGGGGAGTGTTTGATTGAATTTGGGCTATTCCACAGCACAGTGTGGTACGCGAGCCCTAAAAAATGAAGTTTCCATCTCTGGGTATTCTATGTGCATTGTTAACCATTCTAACCAAGTTTATCAATAAAAGGCAAAGTATCATCCTATTTATTACACAAACACACTCCGCCCTGCATGTGCATGTATGCTCTGAAGGTAGCACAGTCACGAAGGTCCCTACCTGGCAACAGGGACAGGGTGGGGAACAGTGCGCCAGCTGCTTCTTCCCACATCTCCATTCTGCTGGCTCATTTCACTGAGCATAATTAATGCAGCAATGTAAAAATTCTAGTATGTTTTAAAAGCATGATCTCAACTTTCTAAAAATGCATACACCTGCAGTGGGGGGAAAGACTAGTGAGAGATGCCCTTATCATACCACTGGGCATCATTCAGTGTTGCTCTTAGGAGTTATTGCTCTTTTATGAAGGTTTTCCACATTTTTCCAAATTTTCCATTTTGGACATCTGTATTGGTCTTCAAGTCAAAATAAAACGGATGGATAGATGGATATACACAGACAGAAAGGCAGACACAAAAGGGATGGAAGGAAGGATAGGGGAAAGGAAGAAAGGAAAGAAGGGAGGGAGAACAGAAAGAAGAGAGAGAGGAAAAAATAAGCAAATTAAGCCAGCCTCCGTTTTTCCTTTCCACTTTCTCAGCAGCCCTAAGTCACTGTCTACCCAGGTCCTCCTGCCTCCAGCTGCTGTCTCACACTGGAGGGTCCACATGAAGGCCCAGGAAGATGCACAGATGAACCTGATTAGGAGGCACTGTCTGCCCCTCATGGTTTATGGCCATTCTGTAATAGGCAAAACCCTCTGGAATTAATATCTGATGAAAAATAAACCTGTTAACAGGACAGATTTATAGTATTCAAATTACTATCGATCCATTCAGTACACAACTAATAAAAACCTTCCTTGCGTGACCTTCCACCTTGTGCACGCTTAAGCAAATTATCTCTAATAAACAAGTATTATTAGGACCCAAGGAAAATGTCAACCTATAAATTACTTATCTCTCTCTCCTTCTCTCTTTCTCTCTCTCTTTCTCAAGCCCTCTTTCTCTGGATGGAGCTGAAAATTAAACTCCAACATCCATTTTTAGGTACCCCAAAGTCTCTAACATGGTAGAAATGCTTTCTTGTTGACTTGGGCACAGTGGCAAACAGAACTTTGTTTCTCAATAAGTTACACAATTACAAAGAGGTAATGGGGAAAACAATAACCTAGTCTAGGATCCCAGCAACACAGACTCTTGTTTTGGATCTGAACTTCATCATCTGTGCGACCTGGGATAAGTCTCTTTGTATCTAGGTTGCAATTCCAACCCAGATGATGGTATGTTGATAGGATCCTTAGCCTCATTAGGTTAAATTCCACGATAGCCTCTAAAATGTTTGAAAACAGTTTACGCATCACTATTCCAGATCTTGAGGAATCCACCAACCCAAGGTTGAGGGGTCTTCCAGTTCTTTCCCATTCAAACATCTACTGGGTTCACTGAGCCTAGCCAACGTTCAACATCCCAACATGTTAAAGAAGGACCACATGAAATATTTATAATGGCTCAAATAAAATAAAATAGCAGTGCAGCCCCCGTTGCCATTCAAGGAAACAGAGCTTTGAGTTCTCCCATACCTAGATTGTAACTAAGATCCCTGTGAGGGTTATCCTTCCAGCCAGGCTGAAGGGAAAAAAAAACAGACATGGAGGATTGTACATGTGGAAGCTTCCCATTGGTCCAGACTGGAGCTGCGGGGCATTACTCCAAGTCCATTGTAATACCAAGGGGTTCATCCTTGACCAGGAACTGCTAGGGAGGTGGGAAGGCTACCTGAAAAGTGTACCCAGGAATGAGAGGTGACCTGCTGACTATCTGTCACTCTTGGCTTCATGAAAACACAAAGGATAATTGTGTCCACAGATTTATGTACACAATGCTCACCACCCTGGACAAAGGCCTTGGAACAAGTTATCTCCTGTCTCTGAGTTTCATCCAGTGCTTTTGGTATGTGGTCTCACTATGCTCCACACAGATTTCCTTCAAGGTTTAAATGACATTCTGAATTTGGGGTGCTCCCACATTCATTCTCAGCACTAGTTGGTCCCCTACCCTCAACCACTGGACTCACAGGGCACAGCTGAGTGGCAGGTTTAAGGCAGCAGACTAATTCTTCTCCCCACTGTATTTACCTTTCAGGGACCTGACAGATAAATGCACATTTTTCTAGACAGTCCTGCACAATAAATGGGAAATGGAATATTCAAAATTCAAGATAGCTCTGCATGGCATGAAATTGTTTTTTGAAGGAAGCACTTTGAGATACATTAAACAAAAAAAAAAAGTTCAATGTCTATCATTCAAAAGAAAGTAAAGAGCAAATAATTGTGGTTGGAAACTGAAACTTAGTTGACCAAAATTTTTTTTGGTGATAACATTCTCCCCTTGAAGCGGAGCATTTGATGTGCATACCCCATATCTTTGGGAGTCTAGAATTACTTAAAAGCAGACTAGGAATTCTTGGAATAGAGAGAGGATTTTTAATATCTACAATGGGTCTGCAAACTACAGCCTGTGGCCAGGATCCTTCCACTTCTTATTTTAGTGAATACAATCTTATTGGAAAACAGACATAGTCATGTGTTTATAATACACTACCACGGTTGTTTTATCCTCAGTGGTGCTGTGGTCTGATGATGGTGTCCTTCCCAAATTCCTGTATTGAAAACTAATCCCCAGTGTGATAATATTTGAATGTGAGGCCGCCAGGAAGTAGTTAGATCATGAAGGTGGGCTTTCATTTTGTGCCCTCATCCCTCCCATTATGAGGTTTCAGTGAGATAGCACCGTCTATGAACCAGGAAATGAGCCCTCACCAGATACAGAATCTGCCAGCACCTTGACCTTGGACTTCCCAATCTCCAGAACTCTGAGAAATAAATTTCTTGTTTCTAAGCCACCCAGTTCATGGTATTTTGTTATAGTAGCCCAAATGGGCTCAGGCAAATGGCCAAGTAGATTATTTGTGACACAGGCCCTGTAGCCTACAAAACCTAAAATATTGAGTACCTGTCCCTTTACAGAACAAAAGTTTGCCAATCCCTCTTCTAAAATAACAATGGAGGCTGAGATCGCTGCTCAATCCGCAGCCTCCACAAATTTGAGAAACCTTGGTCCCACTGTCGCAGGACCCTGCCGCTTCTCTCCCCTTCTTCCCCACTCCATCGCCAACTTCCACACATCAGCACTGGTGAATTGATTAGAGGAGTAGAGTGGCTGGAGGGAGAGGGATTTAAGGGAGCCGTAATGACACCATAAAAGCTTTGTTGGGTGGCTTTTACGAGCCCGAATCAGCTGGAGGAGCCTGACCCTAAGAGGTCAGCAGAAGTGTATAAAAAACAGCTTGCCTTTGGGATTAATGCATAGCAAAACCCGCCCATGGAGGCAGAGCGGAAAAAAAGGGAAATAAATGACAAGTCCAGGGCCTTAACAGGGAGAATTTCCTCCCAGAGGAAGCAAGCAATGGGGCCGGGCAAGGACTCAATGGTGTAGAAATGACAGTCGCTCCTCAGTAGGGCCAGCGCGGCACTGGCGGCTGGTAAGATTTGCCCTGTGTCAGCTGCCACGGCTCCCTTTCCTACTTCAATGTGAACTTTACTGCAAAAGGGGGACAGGAGGCAGCGAAGGGGAAAACGGTGGCTCCGAAGGACTTGTGCAGCTAGTGTGAAGCCATTTCAATTTTATATTCGAAAGGACTTTGTAGGTGATCCCATGAATGCAATTATGCCCACCTAATAAAAGCAACATATGCTAAGACAATTAAAAGATTTTATTATACATCTATTCATTGTATTCCACGGTAGGCAGGAGGAAGGGAAACGGATGAGACGGAGAGGATGCTCTTGACAGAAAGGGGGACCAAAGTCGGCCTGGATTGTGCCAGTGGGGAAGTGAAGAGAGGATGATATATTTTTAACATAAAGATGAGTTAGTAGATTACTCTTTACCAGGGGTCCTTCACCTTGCAGAATGCCAAGGCTCTGGTTTCACGACTCTGCCTTCTGAGGAAATACAGCTGAAGACATTACCGTGCCTTCTTAAAGCCCTTGGTGTTTGGATTTGCAATCATAAAGTTAAGACCTCCATACAATGCCAGAAACAAAAAAGGTCTGTCACTTGACTCAAAGTTTAATGACATGGTGGCAAATGGAGATCAAACTAAGGTTGTCCTATCCAGTCATCCCACATATATGCACTAAGGACCAGATTACAGATCCAAGTTTATGGATTCCATGCCCTCAAGTAACTCACTGTGACAGACTGCTGGTTCCTCAACAAAAATTCATTTGCTCTTCTTGGGCAAATTCAACAGCTCACCCCATAGCTAGGGATAGCCAGTTCTTACCAATGAAATGTGATTAAGGCTCGTAACAGGTATCAGCCGAGACTATGCAGATGCCAACAGGGAAAATGGAGCCATTAGGTGATCAGAGCCTGAGTCCCTGAATCACTTTGTGGAGCACAGCTGCCACTGGCCAGAGATACACATTTATGCTGTCTTGTACATAACAGATAGAGCTTCGGGGGTGGGGGTGTGAGCTACGGTGCATTTTGAGGGCTACTTGTCATTGCAGCCTGGCCTACCCTAACACAGTCACAACATTAGATGTACAAACAATCCACATGCCAGTCATTTCAAGACCGTACTAGGTGCTCAGGACCATTTCATAGAGAAGGTAACATTTCTGTTCCAATGCAAAGGCATGAGGCATAAGGAATATGCAAGACAGGGGCAAGCAGGAGCGGAATTCAGGTAGAGGTTACAGCAGACCAAAGGCTCAGATGTGTGAAAGGATGTGGCCTTGTTAGTGGAATCGTGACTAATTGGGGGAGTTGGGAGCAGGATGTGTGGGAGGAAGGAGTGAGTGGAAAGGGCAACTGGGAGCAGACAGTGTGGGGTCACATGGGAACAGGAGACTCACACGAGCAACTCTGTGAAAGGACCTTTTTGGTTAAATCTAGGTGCGGGAACCCCAGGAGCCCCATATACTTGCCTCAAAAGCTAACTGCACTGATAAGAAGCAGAGCACAGCCTTGTTGGGTTGGGCCACAGCTGGGGCAGACATAGTCCAAGGAACGTCACGGTCGGAGAACCAGGTCTCCAATCTCTGAGCTGTTTTCACCCAGGAAGGAAGATCAAGTCAAGGGCAAATAAACCATCACCTGGTCACATCCACGGAGCTATTAACAGGCAGGTTGACACATGATTCACTCCTGAGAGGGTTGGACTGACCAGACCACAGCTTCCTGGCTGATCTGTCAGCCATGGGAAGACAGATGAAACTCATCCAAAACAAATTTAAAACCCACACACAGAACTCTTAGACACCATACAAGAGACAAAACTGTCTTGAGCGTGCAGAGGAGCTGGGTTCTGTTACATCCCACAAAGTCAGATTTCAAGCTGATTAGTAACCTCTAGTCACCTTGAAGCACTTCACATTTCAAATGTTGTCTTTCTTTTATTTGAGCAACCAGAGTGAGGCTTATTAAAAATTGGAGTCATAAAGTCATAGTTGACTAGTCTCTCTGGGGTTATATTTGGACCCTATAAGGCACTCTGGATCCCAACACAAGAAAGGGAGGGCACATCTGATGTGTAGGTGTTGTCAGAGACAGGGGGATGCTGAAAAGTAGGTTAGACGTTAATAAGAAACAGTAAGCCCAGGGAGAAAACACATGCAGGTGGAGATACAGAAAATCCAGGTAGGGCGCCAGACCTCCAGGGTGACAGCCGTTACTGCTGATGTCAACAGGACAACTGCACAGAAGAGACACATTTATGCAACATGGCACCTAGTCAGGGCTCAAAAAAAGAGAGCTACTTTACTCATCTTCTTTTTATTCTTCTACTTAATTAATTAGCATTAATTTTTCAGTTAAAGTTACTAAATATCTTACATATTAGCTTCCAAAAATGCCTTTAGTGAGGTTCACTGATTTCCTAAGAGAACACCTCATTCTACCTCAGTGCTTCGGCTGAATGTAGAACCACACCGGACATCAGCACGCTCTTATCCTGATGGATTTACCATGGCATCTAGCCCAGGCATTAATCATTGTATTGGGGGGACGGACAACTTTTCAACAACTGTCGAACAGTTAAGGCAACAGAGCAAGGTGCTCAGCACTGACAGATGCTTGATGCCGAGCACTGAGCTGCAGAGCTTCTCCACCTGGGAGCCCCGCCCGTTCAGCATGGCCATCAGCCTGCCCCTCACCACCTTCCTGCTCCAAAGCCGTGGGATCTGAGACCTCACGAGACCAAGTTCAAACGAATGTTATGGCTGCATGTGAGTGTCACTGACCATTGCAGGTCTTGCAAATATGGTGTCCTTCCTGCCAGTTGACCAGGCCATGAGATTCTTCTGGTGAGGCATTTAAATGAGATGTTTTCAAACCCTAAAGACAATGCATGCCGTCTAACAGTGAGCAAAGAAAGTCCCTGTGTACATGGCCCACCATGCTTGGTTGTCTTTCTTTAGTGTATTTTTCATCAGAGAGCATATTCCATTCTGAAACCCAATGTTGCCATTAAATCTTTTATCATGAGTGTTATTTTTTCCAAGTGTCATTTTATTTTGGCGGCTGCCTAATATCTCATTAAGTAGATCTATCATGATTTATGGAATCCTTACCCTGCTATTAAACCTTCAAGCTGATTCTAAGATGTCTTTAGATATTTTTTTTTTATTTCTGATTTTTAAAGAGGAGGGCTTTAATTTGTAGGAAATACTTTTGTCTGTGACTTGACTGTTGGTGCCCGCAGCTGTAGTCTCCTTTTGCGTCTGAAGGACTGAACCAGGGAGGCTGCTTACGAGGCCTTCAGGAGCTCTCTGTCCATTCAGGGTGCTCAGAGCTACCCTGAGCTTGTGATCCCAGCCCCTGCCTGTTAACTCATCCTGGCATGCAAGAAAGCTGGGGAGAAATACCCATGTGGACCCCCCAACAACCAGAGAGCTCTACAATGGGTCACTCCACTGTGCCCCAAATATGCCAAGCACTGTTATGCTTCTAAGATGGGTGAGTGCATGTTCCCTGCATCTGGAATGTGCCACTCCCATGGCCCTCAGGAGGTCCAGGAGGGGAGCAGATGGTAGGAACCTACAGGGTTCATTCTGCAGTGACGTAGATACATATGGACATGGGCCCAGGGACATAGACACACATGTGTTTCAAATGTGATTAACAATGGTTTTTATGCCAGAAAAGATTTTTCTGGGGAGAATCCTGGATGTCTTTTCAATGTAATGAGATGGATTTTGCAAAGCATTTAAGTTACAGTTTTATATTTCCATGGCCTTTAGACACACACACACCCCCCAAAACCACCGCCCATAGTCTGTCTTTGCCACTGAGTCTGCACCTCTCCAGGAGGGCAAAAATCCACTCTTATACAAGTTCCACAGGTTCCCCCCAAGAGCAGACCTCTTAGACATGATTGACAGTTACTCAGTGAGAAGCAAACGTTTATAGAAGGGTAACTCTGGGCCAGGCTCAGGGCCTTGGAGACAAAAATGGGTGGTTTCTGCCCTCAATGAGTTTGCAGCCCCAAGCAGAAATACAAGGCTTTGAAGTAACTAGGCCACTGTTAAGGACGGCTAAGCAAGGTGTCTTCCAGCAACTCCAAAAGACCTGCTTTCTGTACCACAGCAGCTCCCTACACGCGCGGCACCAGGGAAGGCTCTGGGGTCCACACAGTTCCTACTCCCTAAATGCTCAATGCCAAGTGGAGAAAGAGCAAAGTAAGGACAGTGTCAGGGCGATGAGAGAAGCTCAGGAGTGTACAGCGAGCCCCCGGGAGCAGCTCCGGCCTCCACCTGCTACTTGGTGACAGAGCACAGTCCTGCATAGACACAGAAAAGGGTCCGGGTCACCCTCCCTCCACAGGCTTCTGCAGGAGCTCTGTGCTCCTAAGAGCCGGGATGACCTGCCTGACTCATGGCACACAGCCAACTGCATTTGAAGCCCAAGCCTCTGTGTACATCAGAATGCAGGAAGCTATCTTAAAAGGATGCACTAATTAGCTTCCTGGGATTTCAGATTTTAAAAGCTTTTGTGATCAAATTTGTTTCAGTCATTTTTTTAAAGGATCCAGAAGATTGGTTCTGCTTTCAGGACATCACAAAACAAAACAAAATAAAAAAGGAGATAACAAACTTACTGGTTTCCACAACGGAGTGCTTTCGATGTGAATGGAGGGGGGGAAATCTGCCAATTGGTAGATAAAAAGCAGCATGGCATTAAGAGGCCACTGTGCACTGTGGAGAAGCAACCCCTTGGTGCCTCAGTCGACACTGAGCTGCTCTTGAGGAGCATGTGTAAGCCCACTGTGAGTCGGCACCCATCCTCAGAGCACCTGGGGACCATTTTCACTTAGATAAAGGATTGGGGAAAACACGGGCAGAACCAAAACTGAAACAAGACCAAAAAAAAAAGTATTTTAAAATCCAGGGTAGAAAAAGGATGTGAAAGGTCACAGAAGAATTATTCTTATTAAACATCAATCCCTATTTTTGTTAGGGAGAGAGTTCACTCGCAGTGGAAAGGATGCTTATTATCATCGTAGTTGCTCAGAGTAGGAGAATGAATAATAACAGGAAGGCCACATAAAGAAGAAGGTATGTAATCATATTATTAGATGTGGTCCACAGCTGAATTCATCGTCAAACTCCTGATAGAGTTAATCCCTCCTTCTGAACACCCCCAGAGCAGGCCTGCGTCTTCCTCCGGTGCACACACCCGGGGTTCTAACTGTCTGCTGGGATACTTGTCTTCCAAGTATGTGTGTGACCTCGAAGGCACCCACCTCTTCTTGGCCTAGCGCTGGGTCAGGAAATGATCGCCATTAAATTGAGCATATTCTGTTTCCTCTTGAAGTTGACTCCTGTAGGCTGGTTAATCCTGCAGTCTATTCTTGGAAACCTTTCCCAACATCTCGTGTATTTCTTAAATTGGGGAGTATGCGTGGGGGAATATTTTGATAAGTCTATGTATTTAAGATTTGTAGGCAGGGCACTAAAAATCATCAGCCCACAGGAATCTGCAGAAACTTGGCCCACGTTCATTGAACAATTATGAGCTATCGCCCCCAAACCTGGAAAGGCCTCATCTCCTGCTTACATTTCTTTAAAAAAAAGGATGACCTTGCAAATTACAGCCTTATAAATTTAACTTCTAAATTTGGGAAGATACTGAAAGAAAATAATCACGAAATGAGCTTGCAAAATCTTAAAGAGGACATTTACTGTAAAAGGAGAAGTAATGCTTGACTGTGAAAAGCAAGTTCTGTTTTTGTTTTGTTTTTTTTAAACAAAAAATTTTATCTTCTACACAGGATTCATGTAATCACTTGCTCGGGGGGAAGTGATTCATAGATTGAATTTTCTTAATCTGACATTCTTTAGAGAATGAATGAAACTCATTGACTTATGTCTGAGGCTGGTACCATTGTTATCCAAAGATAAAATTAAATGGTTGTATCAGTTCATTTTAAGATGTCTTTACAAGAAATACATCAGGAAGCAGAGGAGGGTAGTGCTTTTGGAATTAGATCTGGATCAAACTCCATTTTTGCCACTTGCTGGCTGGGTTACCATGGGCAAATCACATAACTGCTCTGATCCTAAATGGAGATGATAACAACACTGTCAGGATTGCGTTAAGAATTAATTAAGATAGTCTCAACAAACGAAAAAGGGGGAAAGAAGCAAAGAGTGTTCAACAGAGCATGCTTCCCTGTGGAGAATCGTGGTTTGTTTGAGGTATTGACAGACTCTACAACAACTGTTCCAAAAAGGATGGAAAAACACAGGCGATCCCAACAAGCGTGAGCTGATTTGGGCCCTCTCTGGCTCCTTACACCCTTTCCTTTTAGAAGGGGCAGTGGGCATGTCCTCGAGCTGCTAGACCCTGCAAGCAAGCACCGAGTGCTGGTCAACAGAGAGTTCTGCTGAGCCACTGTGCAAGGGGCGGAGGGACGATGCCCTTGTCTTTATTTCTGGGCCCAAGTGTTCCTCCCAGGCCTGCTCTGAGAACTTCCCTGGAGGACAGCAATGTCATCTAGGCCCCTCTCTCTGCTTTAATCAGGAAAAGGGCCCAGAGAGGGAAAGAGGGGTTCCCCGGATGAGAGATGGAGTTGACCAGGTCTCCTTCCCAGGATCTGAGTCCCTCAGCCACGCTGCTCACCCCCTGGTCGCAGATCTGCTCTCACTGCAGTGAGCATGGACAGCTTACTCTCTAGTTATTGGTTAGGGCTTGTGCAGCCAGTTCTGGTGCTGGCTATTCATAGGAAGAGGGAAGGACACCCTCGAGTTTCCCCTTCCTCATCTTGCATTTTGGGCTGGGGGGCCCTCCCAGCTTCCAAAGGACAGCCAGGAGGTGGAGAAAGAAAATGCAAAGGAGCTTGCAGGCCGGGTGCCCAGTGCCCCTCTGTAGCCACTCGAAGCAGTACACCCAGCTTCGGTGGAGCCACAGAATGGAACGGCCCAGGGCAGTTGCTGCATGCACGCAGTGATGGGCTTTGGGGCCTGGTCTTGTGACCTAAGTCCTGCACTCCCTGACACATAACAAGTCTCATACATTCAGTGTGCTGGGAACAGGGCCCAGTCTGTAGACTGGAGAAAACCTGGCCCTGCCTCTGCATGGAGACCACACCTGCTATTTAATGTCTGAGTCTTGGTTTCCCTATGGCTACCACAGGATTTCTGGCTTCAGAGTTGCAAAGGAGCTCATGTTTATACAAGAGCCAGGACATGCCTTGCCCATAGTAATTTATATGCAATATACTCTCCGTAACTTTTCTCTCTGAGAAGTTAAAAGACTTTTAAAGAAGTCCTGAGATGGGAGATTTTTTACAGTAGGTCAGTTTTCAAAATTGGAGTGTGTGTGTGTGTGTGTGTGTGTGTGTGTGTGTGTGTTTTATCTTTCCAAAACATAGAGGAGTTGGAGGCCACAGCGGATAGAGGTGCGGGGGTCTGAATTCTGGCTCAGCTGGGACGTAAGCAAGCTCTGGGACACTGGCAGGGCTGCACCAGTGCTGGGACTCAGTGGCCCCGCTGCCTCCCCAGCCTTCCTCCTGCTTCCTGGGGGCTCTGCAAGAGGAGGAGAGTCTAGAGGCAAAATTGCCTGGAAACTCCAGGCACTTGTACAGGCGTAGTGAGCGCTTCTTGCCTCGCTGGCTTTTCTAGGCCACCCATCCTCCATTCTTGGGTAACTCGGGGCTTGGATGGCGCGGGCAAGGCCAAGGGAGAGACAGAAATAACAGGGACTAGATGCCTGCTGGCTATTTCAGTTGCACGCGGCATGTTGAGTAAGTCCCTGGGGGTTGATTATAGTTACCTGAGGAGACTCCTTAACTCTTTCTGCAGAAATGAACTTAACGAAAAGTCTAGTGCTTTACAAAACATGGAGAAGTCTTAAGAAAGGGATTTTGTGTGGAATGTGCCACAGTGGAGAACAGCTGGGTGGTTGAGCATGGAGTTAACATATGACCCAGCAATTCCACTCCTATACATATAGAGACAGAAGATACGAAAACATATGTCCACACAGAAACTTGAGCACAGATGCTTATTGCAGCATTACCATGATACAAAAGGTAGAAATGACCCATATGTCTATCGAAAGATAAACACATGTGGTACATCCATGCAGTGGAATAGTATTGGGCTATAAAAAGGAATGAGAGGAATGAGTGCTGACTCATGCTACTTAGATGAACCTTGAAAAAAATTACACTCAGCAAATGAGGTTAGACACAAGAGGTCATGCACTATATGATTCCTTCCACGTGATGTGCCCAGAACAGGTGAGTCCGTGGAGATTCAAAGCAGGTTAGCTGGGAGAGGGTGCCAGGGGTGACTTCTTAATGCATATGGGGTATTTTCCGGAATGATGAAAAAGTTTTGAGAACAGATTGGTGGATGTGGCTGGGCTTCATGGCCACCAGTTATAATGAGCTGTCAAATGGTGAGACCCGGATGGAGGCAGATTTACCCTCTTGGATGCAGGCATGGCTGAGATCCAGAGCACACCCTGGTGGCCCTGAAGGAGCAGAGCCTGCCTCACTTAACCTTAGGGAGAAGAAGAACAGAACTCCTGGGGACTCTCTGCATGCAGGTGGAGCCCAAAGAAAGGCAGAGGAAGAAGACAGCCAGACGAACTCTGTCCTTCTGCACCAATCCCTCATCAATAAAGTCATGCCTTTGCTTTCAGAGGATACAAGAAGAGGAGAGAGTTCAGGAGTTGTACTCGATACCCAGGGATTCTCCCCAAAGCACAAGGAAGAAATGGGTGTCCCCCTAAAAGATCATGTATCATAAATCAAATATTCCCCTACCAGGGCTTTAGCACAGCACCAGGTGCATGTCAGCTATGCTACAAATCTTAGCTCCCTGCCTGCACGTTAATGCTCTAGAATTTTATAAAATGGTTTGAAATAAAAAAAATTCACACTACACCACAGTGTGAATTCACAGCGCAATGGAACTGTCCACTCTTAAAGAGTTCATTGCTATGTGAATTCTACCTCAACTGAAAAACTGTTTGTAGGGAAAAAAATGGAAAGTATAGAATCAAAACCCAGTGTTCGGAAGTCATCGTAGCCTGAACTTGAATTTCATCTCTGCTTTGGTAGACCTGTGTAACCTCGGGCAAGTGCCCTGGGCACCTGGCTAGTCTCACCATCTTTAAGACAGCAGAAAAGACCACGTGCAGAGTCCGTGAAGATTCCACAACACCCCAAAAGTGAAGGGGTCACTGTGACCCAGTGTGTAACACATGCACATAGAGGCCAGCTTCACCCTGTCCCTTCACTACCTGCTTCCATGGTAGAGGCCAGCCAGCCCTCCATGCCATTGAGTAAATGCTCTTGAGAGAAACTATTAATTGCAGAAAAATACAAAGAATAATATGATGATCATCCCGCTCCCCACTCACAACAGGAATTATTGGCATCTTATCACATTTGCTTCATTGCTTTTCCTTTTGGAAATAATGAAATCAAACATTTCAATGAAATTGAAATACACTGTGCCTTCTATACTCAGTTCAATATCTCTTTTGAGCAAATAAGCAAGTCCATTAAAGAATATGTGGACAAATAATCCATCCATTCACTACTGTGAACTAGTCCATCCAGAAGACGCAGATAGACATGGTTTTGTGGAGCATCTCTTTAATTAATAATCTGAGCATGCATCTGAGGTGGCAGCACAGACACTGAAAGATGGCAGTCACCAGGTGCCTTGGTTCACTCACTGTATTAGGCAAGATGGGTTGTTTGCTTTCAGAAACTCAGATTGCAGTTAACCAGCACGACTCAAAAAACAAGTCCATCTACATTTTCAAGGCACACAGCTGCCCAGCAATTGTGCACTTAGGAAATTTTTGCACATGTGATTATAACTGTGCATGTGGTATGACTGAACTCTCGCTGCAAAACGAGTGGTATCTGGAGGGAGATGCTGGCTCTCCAACATAGGAGGGTCGTAATTGAGAGGATGGCATGGGGAAGAGGCAAGAGGGCCAAAGATGGGCAAACTAAGAAGGATTTAAAACACAAGCTTCCTGGGCGGTAAATCATGGGATTCTGTACTCCTTTTCTTAAAAATTCAGGCCAGCCCGGCAGAGCCTGGCCGCAAGGCCCAGCTTGCTGAATTGGGAGTGTGGTAAAGGCGGTGGGGAGGGGACTCAGTGCTCTGCTCGCAGAAGTGACTAAAGTCATTTTTTGGGTGATTTCATGTTGTCACAAAAGTAACACAATTTGTTTGCACCATTTTAAAAAATTTTAAAAAGTCAAGAATGGACTACAGGATGTCTGGACGTGAGGCTGGGAGGTAAAGCTAGTTCATGCTGCTGGGGACACAGTCTTTTCAAAGGAGATCACTGTACCTGAAATGTAGATAGTTATAAAAATGGCATTAATTTGCTTAGACCGGGAGATTTTCACAGGAGAGCAACTAGCAGAAAACATTATGAAAATGTCCGAGAGGGCTGGTAATTGAGTTGATTAGTATGACCTTGGCTATGAAGGTAATGGAAGAGGGGCTGGTGCTTAGACTGAGTTATCACCCTGTTCTCGGCTCGGCGACGGAGTGAGGGATGTAATTTGTTCAGCCCGACTCAGAGTAGCCAAGCCTGCCTCAACAAAGTAATACACTGACTAGCCAAGCTTGGCCTGTGCCTTTTACCCTGACAGAGTAAACAGGACAGGGTCAAATAAGAAATGATGGTCTGGGCTCCTGTGCTAGCTCTGCGCAGACACGCCATGAGCACAGCCTCCGGACAGTGAGTCTGAGAGCCTTAACTCATTACCTCCGAACTACCAAAGAGGGAAAATAATGCAATGGCTCCCAGCTGAGGAAAACAAAGCTGAACACCAATGTAAACAAAGAATAAACATCCCGAGAAGGCCTGTGCTGAATTTGCTCTGGCTCTGTGTTTCTTAAGTTTTATGGACATTTATGAAGCAATATGCTACTGGCTGCGGTGAGAAGCTTAGCTGCATTAATCATAAGCAGGAACCTGGTGCCTCACTCCAAAGCCTGTGCTGTTTACACTACATGGACTTGAAACAGGCAGGCTTCTCTCAGCAGGGCACATACGCAACTGCACGCATGCAGTTGCCCTGGATGTAGAGTCAACAGCTGTCTGTCAAGTAGGGCCACTGCACCCCTACAGCCCTCACGCTGAGCAAACCAAGCCACTGGCATGGTGGCTGCTCATGCCAAAGCTCATACCCAGGGAGCTCTAGCCACTTTCTTATCTGTGATGACCTTCTGTGAGCTCCTGCTAGAATGAGACTGGCATGGAGCCTGGGATGTCCAGTACTTGGGAAACTGCTATGGCACCCAGAGACTCTCCAATGCAATCTGTACCCAAGACCATTTGCTACTTACTATCCACAAGGAACGCATACTGGACTTACACTAGAGAGCCGTACTGGGCGGACAAACTGCAGGCCATCTCCACGCACCCTGCTGCCTCCGTGGGGCGGGTGCCTCTGCACGTGTGTGAGTGCATTTGTGTGTTCTGTGAGGCTCCGGCTTCAGGGTCCAGGCTACATAAATGACAAAGGGCCAGAATCCCTTGTCTCCTTGCCTCTGTCCCCCTGCCTGCTGACCCTCTAGTGAAAGGGATCTGACCACCACATGCGGGTGGAATAAATTATCGCTGACACTCCAATATTTAATTATGCAGCTGTCAGAGCGGCCCTTTCGAAATTCATTTTAATAAAGTGGGAACTTTCCCTTTCAAGGTGAGAGTGAGGGGGTCACCTTTGGTGTCAGCCGGAGGTCTCCACCATGAGCTCTGCATTCTTGCTCCGGACGCCTGTCACTTGGCCTGATAGAAGGACCTGATAACAGCTCTGATGTCTGGTGGCCTCCCCCATCCCTGCCTGAACGAACATCCTTCATTTAAACCCACAATAATGAGGACCTCAAAGTCAGAGAGGCGGACACAAGGGCAGCCTGTCGGGGGAAAAATGGCTTCTTATTATGAAATCCACTCGATGTGGAAGTGGTAATCTAAAAGTGATCACGTCTGTCTCCCCATTTTAACTGGTTACCCGGAAATATTTAATGTGGTAAAAAAAAAAAAAAAAAAAAACAGCTCTGAGGTAAGAAGGGAGGTACCCTGACCCTGGATCTCCTCAACACTGTGGCTCCCAAACTATTGAAAGGGACATAAAAGTATGGATATATATTTTTCTATAAATTTTTTTAAAAAAATTATTATAGTGTTTGCAGTATGTTTTCTGGGTCATGAAGTGGTAACAAGGAGAAGCTTTTATGTGGCAAATGAACGCCCTGCCTGCCTACGCTGTGCACGTCTGGAGTCTCTGGGTAGCTCCGCTGCTCACCGCTTACAGGTCAATCAGGCCTCCAGGCAGCCCAGAGAGGGAACCGGCTGCGTCAGAACAGCCATGCCCACAGGACAGATGCAAGCAGCCGGTGCCTCCTCCCTCCGCTCTTCTCTTCCTTCCCTGCTCACCATCCTCCTTGGCAGCTTTCCTTCCACTTGCCCTGTTCTCCTTTCTGGCCTCTGCCCTTCTTCTTACATGAGGAATACGTGCTGGTTAGAGGCCCAGTGCTGGGCTTCGGCACATGTCCTCTGCCTGAGCGTCTCTTGTAGTGCTCAGAGCGACTCCACAAGTTAGGCGCCTGGATGACTGTTCCTGGTTTCACCAACAAGGAAACTGAGTCTCAGAGGGGCTGGAAGCCTCACTGAGGACCCCCGCCATGGAGCTCCCGTGCTCGCACAACCACACTGCTACATCACCGGTCTTCCTCTGCTGTTCACTCTCTTCCTCCTCCCTCCCCTCCTCTCCTTCCCAGGTTTGTATACACCACGTCTAACTGGAGCACGCGAGAGCAGCCAGGGAGTGCACACGCGACCCGCGTCACCCACGAGTACTGTAACTACTCTCGTCAACAGACACTGGTTTGGAAAACAGGCCTCCACGTGATCGGTATGAATGTTTGGATAGATGTCTGAAGGGATCCTTGCATGTGGCTCTTGAGGGGCAATTTCTAAACCACATGTAACACCCAAATCTGTCCATCAGTGCTTTTTCTGGGGGATAATATTCTCCTCCCGGAGCCTGATAAGATGGTGCTGAGATGAATTATAGAGAAAAATGAGGCAGAAAGGACACCTCTGTTTCCTTTCGCAGATCTCTGGGGACACCTGATGTACAGAAGTTCAGGGAAGGATCTCCAGACCTACCTGCTCCCCCAACACAGCTTCAGGCCAACAAGTCTATAGGTGGCCTCTGTCTTAACTCTTGCATTTCTTAATGAGGAATTCTGTTGACTGAGGACGCGGCCTTGAGAGTCCAGTAGAGACTGCAAGAATGAAAAGGAAGTCATGGCCCAGAAGCATTGGTCAGGCCTGCGCTTGATAGTGTCCTACCCCATTCCAAGGTCTTAGCCCCAAAGGGATGCCAGTTTCTCAAGGGCCAGTGACAGCCAGTCTCACCCTGACTGCCATCACTGTTGCCTATCGGTGAGAGGACACCAGGGGAACTGGGACAGCTCAAGTTCAGCATGATCACAGGATGCAAATGAAGCCCCCGATCTCGAAGCAGACCCCCAGTATGGGGGATGTTAGTCTGTGACCATTGCTGTGATCTGCAAGGCATTGACTCCAAACTTGCAAGGCAGGAAATTACTTCAAAGAAGTAAATTCCTCCTTAGAGCCCTAGTATCTGTTGCACAGGAAGCCTTCAAGGTGGTTTATTGAATGAGTGGAGAAATGGCTATTCATGCCAGCATTTCCTCAACGGAAAGAGAAATACAGAAACCCCTCTCGGCCCATGAAAACAACTGTGTAAAGCCAGGCACCTTTACTCATAGGTACAAACACTGGGTAAGAAATCAAAAGATGGTTGAGGTCAGTGAGTGACCAACTCGATGATCACCAATGGCCTAAAAAGCTGCACAAGAAGTGACAGGGATAGAAGGCATAGAGACGGGTGTCCTGGTTGTGGTCCCAGACACTGCCAGCTTCCTGAGAGGGTCTCTGCAGGGCCATTTCCATCTCCAGGCCTTTCCAAGGGCCTGTGAAGGAAAATTCAGACTCGACGTTTCTCTGCAAAGGGACCAGTCCAACATGGCCTGGAGCCGAGGTGGCGTGAGTGAAGGCGAACACTCCAGAAATAACTCATTCAGGAAATTTGACATTTCTATTCCTCTCTCTCTCCCTCTACCCTCACCCCTTTAGCCAGTATTCATGGGTGTTTATTTTATGCCAAGCGTATGCGACGAGCTTTGTATGCGACGAGCTTTTTCTCTAGTCCTTACAATGACCTCGAGTGGGAAGGAAGGTGACCTTCCACTCGGAGATATGATGACCTCCACTTGGAGATAAAGAAACTGAGGCTTGGCAAGGCTCATAACTAGTACAAGGTCACTTGGCTAGTGAAAGTCAGAGGGAGGATCTGAACTTAGCTCTGCTTGTCCCCGCGGCGCAGTTTTCCTTCCACCTTGGAAATGAGTCCGCAGCTGCCCTTGTGTAATGCACCAGGCCTGTGGAGCAGCACTCAGAAGTTTTCTGGGGAGAAGAGGTCTCCTTTCTCTGCAATGTCACAGCAGTGGGAGCAGGGGCAGCACCCGTAGCAGCTGCTGTCAAGGAGCCAGGCTAGGTGCCAGGGGCTGTGCTAAATCATAGACACTTGTGTGTGTATGTGTGTGGCATATATGCACATACATACACACGTGCACCCATTGTATGTGTATCTATGTGTCTACATGCATGAACATATACGCATGTTACACATGTGTGTATATGTGCATCTGTACACATATGCACATGTTTTCCCTCTAATCTGTAACTTTACCATCATTACCATTTCCTCACTAAGTAAACTTAAGTTCAGCTAAATATTTCACTCAGGATCATACAGGAAGTAATTGGTGAGCCAAGTTCAACCTGCAGACTCGCTGGACGCAAAGCTATTTCTCTTGAACAACAACAAAAAAAACGAAAGAAAATACTTCCATAAGGCCTCTGTATCACTTTCAAATTCATATAACACCTTCAAGTACATCATCTCACTTCATCCTCACGGCAATATGATATCAGTACTGAGGGTTGATACGATCCCTGTTTTGCAGATGATGAAATCAAGGGTCCGGAGGACCTGTGACTGGTCTAGGGGACTGCAGCCAACAGCAGGTGCGACTAGGACCAGGCACCCGTGCTCAGACCTGTGGGTGCTCTCTTGATTATGCTTGCTGTGCTTGGTGGCTCTGTGAGCCCAGGACCTTGGCACATCACAACACTATTTCCTCTGAAGTTCCCACTACTGATAGTTCTGCCCTGAACAAATAGTCTAGATGGGATGTTCCTTTGGATGCTCCTGGCTCCACGTGGCACCCACTCCATCACCTTGTGGCCCAGTGAATTCAGACGCTGTGTCCGATGCGCACTTTCTCATTGCAAATGGGGACAGATTCTTTAAAGCCCCTGGCAGCAACCACTGATCTTGGGTTTTGTAGTCAGAAATAATTACAGGGTAGAAATCGGCCCCAGATCCCAAAGCTCACTTGGTAGGGGTCCTGATGCTGTCGTGTGGGGAGGGCTGGGGGTCAGGCACCACCTTGGTGGGAAGGCGCGCATGGATGGCATCTGCCCCAGGGTGACATGGGAAAGCTAGAGGGCCAGAAGAAATAAATCTCGACTCAACGAGAAGGATTAAAAAGTCACCTACCATGAGGAGAATTCGCACTCCACAAATTTTTCTCGACTGAGTAAATTTAAAGAAATAAAACTAGATTGAGCATGCGTTTAATACTGGCTGCTATCTTTTGCTCGGCTCTGCTCAGTGGCTTGTTAAATATGAAAAGATTTGCCCTGCAAGGAGACACAGGGAGACGCGATCTCTGGGGGACTCATCTGCTACCCTGCCCCTCCTCCCCACAACCCAGGTGAGGGTGGGAGCTGTTTTATTCCAGCACCCCAGCGCTTTGGTCTTGGGCACCGTCTCAAATACCATCCTGGTATCACGACTGTCTCTCGATAGAAGGTGCGATATACAAAGCTCATTCGAGATGCCAGGAGCTTCGCTTTCTGACCCTGCTGCCTGAGAGGCAAATTGCATTAGAAAATGACATGCCATTCATCTCGCGAGTACTTGCAGGAACATTTAGCTAATTAAATGATTAATAAATTTAACACTGCTTTATAATTTCATTTAGCTGTGTTGGAAATCACACGGTGAGCTGCGTATGCACCGAATGAGATTAGGTAGGAGTGAGAGTTTCAGAGGCTGCCCTGGTAATTGAGATTAGTCTATTACTACAGTGACCTTTTTAACTTTTATATTCTCTTGTTAAAGCGAAATAAAATTTTATTCACTTTTAAGGAATATTTACTTAGAGGGATTTACATGAAATTAAAGAAACACCAAGCCCGGAAGCCTACTGGGGCTAGAATCCAGGCTCTGTTCCTTTTGTGATTTTCAAGGCTCTTTAGGAAATTGTTCTTGAGTTGGCTGGAGGCAGTGATGAATGCTGTGGGTTTTAGACTACTCATTCCTTCATTCAATACATGCTGAGGTCCTGGTGTGTCCTGAGACTGCCGTAGGACTTGGGACCACAGCAGTGAGCACGACCCAGCTTCCTGTTTTCCTAAACCTCAATCACAATGGGAAAATACCAATGAGAAGCCAATACATACACAACAAAACAACAGAGAGTCACGGCACAGTGCAGAAATGGAGTGAGAGGCTCTTTTACGCTGGCAGCTAAAGAAAATTTCTTCAAAGGTGACAGACGGAGCTCTGCCTTACACGAAGCAGCCAGCCACGCCATGCTCAGAAGGAAGTCCACCCCAGAGCAGGGGAGCCGCTCAGGAGCATCTAAACCAACTGGTGGGTCCAGGAGCTGCAAGGCTGGTGAGGGCTGGAACCTCCCTGGGTTCGAGGAAGTCTGGAGGTGATGAAGCAAAGGTAGGCAGGGTTGGCATAAGAAAGGCTGTGCGGGCCCTGATAAGGACCTGGGCATGTTTCATGGGTGCCCGGAAGCCAGAGGCACTGGCACCATCTGTCAGGTGGTCTTGCTGCCAAGGTAGGAATAGGGCTGGCTCTGGCTCCGTTTCCCTTACCTCCTCTCTGCCTTCTGACCTGTGTATTTTGCAGCTGAAACTGAATTTCCAAGGCTTGCTTCTCTGCTTTCTTCTCAACATGTAGTACTTTCTTGTTCTAAGTATTTTGAAAATATTCCTGATTATTCCCTTCTTTATAGTTTTCATCCATAAATTCACACGTATGTAATTTTTTTAACTTCCAGAGGCGTCTGTGCAGTCCTCTCCAGTGTGGGCAAAGGCTTTTCTTTTCAGCATTTCTGCTTTGATATCTGGGGCCTGACCTTCCCAGGGCCAATCAGCTGCTGGAGATGATAAGCCTAGGGCACACACCTGTGTGCTGCAAGTCAGCCCAGCTAGAGCCCACCCTCAATGCCTGCTTTATGGGTCTCACACCCTAGGCCACCGTCCACCTGCCCTAAACTCCCAAGGCAAGGAACCAGACAACTAGAGGCAGCCCCAGCCCCAGAGTCTGCTCACCCTACCCTGCCCAGTCCTTCTCACAGAAACCATAGCTCCACCTATCCCACAGCCTCCTGCAGGCCCTGACACCTCAGCACCCCTGTCCCTATTACCCACCTTAAAATCTCTCTCCATATCCAGTTTCATTGCCCTCTGAATAATGCTTACCATTTACTGAGGTCTTACTATGTGCCAGATGCTTCAGATTGACTTCAACAGATTCTAGTTTCATCCTCCCTCACAAAACCCTCCAAAGAAGGTAGGGTTTTGGGTTTTTGTTATTGTTTGTTTTTTTGCCATTTTTTTTTTTTTGTGTGTGTGGTACCGGGGATTAAACTCAGGGGCACTTGACCACTGAGCCACATCCTCAGCCCTATTTTGTGTTTTATGTTGAGACAGGGTCTCACTGAGTTGCTTAGTGCCTCTCCGTTGCTGAGGCTGGCTTTGAACTCATGATTCTCCTGTCTCAGCCTCCCAAAGTGTGCCACTGCGCCTGGCTTGTTTGTTTGCCATTTTACAGATGAGGAAACTGAGACCGAGTTTATGAGATTTGATCAAGTCTTCTTGATCCTAAACTGGAAGGAAGAAAAATCCAGGACAGAGATGATGATGAAATCAGAAATCATTGTCTTGCTACTGAAATAAACTAAAGGCAACTGGTTTAGAATTCAAGTCAGATTTCTTGCTTAATAGTTGATTGTCTTTTCCTGTTTTGCCTAGTGTCTTGTCCAGGCCTATTTACTGAGAATCCCTATGTTTTCCCTCACACTTTCTCTTAAGTTCACATAAATATAAGGAAAATGAAGAAAGGTCCAGAGCCATTTCACCAGGCACCCCATGTCATCCTTCCAGAAAGAGGGCATCCCTCGGGGTGCCAGCAGCAATCATTAAAGAGCTTCACTCCTCTGATGATAAGTCACATTTTGCAAATTTCCATATTCAACGCTAAAAGTTTTTCTGTTGCTGTTGGGTTTTTTTCCCCCACCAGCTCAGAGAGCAGATGAAATCAAAGGTGTTTTCAGCAAGTGTTTAAACTAGAGCAGTTTCAACTTCAGGTAATTACGCACAATCCCTAGGATGTTCTTCAGACTTTGCACACAGTTCTCTCCCACCCCTTAAATTTGAAATCCTGTGATACCTGCAGTAAACCCTAAAATTTGTGAGCAATTACTTTTGTAAGCAGTGTATCTGGAAAATAACATCTGTGTGTGATTCACACTTTGTATTTTTTTTTAACTTGTTAATTGTCTGGTTGTTAACTCTGACGACGAACCTTCTGATGCTGAAGAATTTTTAATTTTCCTCCCAACACCTTCTACTTGGTGTGCAAAATCTGAACCCAGCTGTGTAATTAAAATATTTTCTGCTTTTGAAAGATTGCAATTGTTAGACCTGTAGACAATCACATTAGTACCTGTTAGGAGTAACAGATGAAGCTGAGTAATAAGAATGTGCAAAATGTGTTGACCTGCCTGAATTCCTAGAAATTGTAAACTCAGTGAATTTGATTGTAGGAGTAATGAAAGCTTAAGAGCTTTTGTATTTTTCTTGTCTTCCATAGATGTTTAGGAATGAGAGACCTGTGGGATTCTACTGCCCTCCTTCTCTTCCTTCCTCTCTTTCTTTTTTTCTCTTTTTTATTAATCCACTATGACCTGACACCATACTAGGCACCAATGATATATGACAAGAAAAAGAAATTCTAGCTTTCTGTATAATTCTTTCCAATAAAAATGTGGTCCCTGGGCTACTTGACAGAGGCATTCTTCAGGATCTTGCTAGAAATGTTGAAACCCCTTCCCAGCTCTCCTGTACCCAAACCCACATTTTCACAAGATTCCCCAACTTATTGATATTACAGTTGAGTAAGTGCTGCCCTATCAGAGTCGGCCTTCTATGGCAGGAAGGCAAACCCAGCCAGTGCCTGGCTTTTGTTGTTACTGTCTGTTTTTGATGATTTTTATATTTTTAAATAATTACATTTTAAATGGCTATATTGATATCTACATAATGGTCTCAATTTTGTCTCCTGCACTGCAAAATCTAAAATATTTCTCTCTGGCTTTTTTGCCAGAGAAAATTGGCCAGCCCTTGATCTAGAACCTAGATGAATCTAGAACCCAAAGTCTAAATGAAGGCATATGAAAGTTATCATTTGAAATAAACCTGACACCATGACATGAAAGCCACTGAAAATATTCACCAAGGAAACCATCATGCTTTTTTTTTTCTTTCCTTCACAAAAACCATGACATAGACTCAACTAGAAAATGAGCACTATCAGTATAGCCTAAACCTTGACATATGCTTGTAAAAGAAACAAGTATAACTTGCATTTCATAGCTCGTGCTCAGAGATCTATCAGGACATAAAAGACAGTTATAGTCAGACCAGAAGAACCCAGAAAACATGAACAAGGGTGCAACAAGTTCTGCCCAAGTACATCATGAAGAGGCTTAGCAACAAAGCAAAGGTTATGATTTGACAGTGGACACCCACCCATCTGCAAAAGGGTTTTTTCACATGTCACAAACTTTTCTGTTTTCCAAAATTAAGAAGATGTCAAATATTCTTATCATTCAGACAAAGTGATTATACCCTCTCAACTGAATTAATCTTTTCTTTGCAAAAGAGTTTTTTAAGTATTTATATAAATATATAATATGTCCTAGAGGCATAGACTTAACCAAGAAAATGGTATATGAGGCTGGTGTTGAAGATCAAGAAAGGAACAGAAGAGAAAAGAGAAGAGAAAAGAGAGGAGAAGGGAAGAGAAGGATCCAAGTCAGAAAGAACAGAGAAGCAGAAGCTGGGGCAACTTGACTTTGAAAAAACTCGGAAAGGAATGGGAGGCAATGTTCCAATGGGGCCAGTGGCTTCGCAGTGTCTGGGAGACACTTAAATAAATACTTGTTGCACTAGATTAAATTAAGAGGACTGACTGGGTGTTGATTTGAGGGGGAAAGACCCAAGTTGCCTACTTTTCACTCCATTCATGGTTTTGACATTTAATAACTGAAAACCTGTTACTGGAAGATGGTGACACACTGACTCAGCTGCTTAGAATGGGGCCTGGGATCCAATGTGGCTCTGGGGTGGGACAGGATGCTTTGCTTTCTCTTCTCTCCAATCCTAAATGTCTATGGAGTGCTGTCATAGTGTCAAGGACAGCAGGACAAAGTGAGGACAGTTCAGTCTGCTCCATCAACAGGCCTGAAAAGATCTTCCAAAGCCTCAGGGCTGTCACCCGGCCAAGAGTGTCTCTTTGGAGTGTAGGTTACAATCTGTACTTTATTTGGATAGATCTCCTTGAAAGAGCAGACACTCCCATGTCTTTGACAAAACAAAAACAAATGACATTGAGGGTAGCTCTGGCTACTTGTAAGTTGTATTGGGAGGAATAGAAAAGCCTGTGTGAAGAGAGAAGGCATTCTGTGAACCCCATCTGTGAAGATGGCACGAGGAGCACCTTCATGGAAACCTTACTAGGTAATTGCAAACAGGTACTATGAGTATTGTTGCTCAGGCTGAGCAGAGTCTGAATTTCTGGGAATGCATTTCTGTAGGCTGCTCCCTAGGGGTCTAGATACAATGACAAAAACTCTTCTGATGCAACCCAGTCTGATTTGGGACTTCCTCTTCCATCACTGGCCACCTGGACAAGGCTGAAACCCTACAGAAATCCCCAAAGACAAGGACTCTGCCCAGCTTCTCATGGAAAGGGCTGCCTGGGGTAACTGAGGTGGCTCTAGATGCCCAGTAAAAAATGGGGAAAGTCTGTCAAGCTGGAGACAGGAAGGCAGACGGGGCTGCATTCAAGTTTTGGTGCTGACACTTCATAGCCAGCCACTTCTCCGGGCCTGGGTTTCTTCCTTCTGGAGCGTAGGTGATAACCCTGCCTGCTAGGGTGTTTAGGAGCCTACATGAAAATCATAGCAAGTGTCTGATGCAGGTAGTGCCCAGTGGATCCTGGGTGTTCACCTTCTGTGCTGCGTGGTGGCCAGGCCTTTGCTCCTTCCACTTAGTGGGCCCCTCTTCTGAGCTGTGTCCTGCCAGCTTGCGTTCCCCTGCACAGGGTCACCTCCTCCAGCACCTTCCACTGGCACTCCTCTCTTTCCTGTGTCATGACCCAGGGCCCACTTCTATGCCTGCTCCTTCCTTAGCGTACCACCTCTCCAGCAGGGAGCTGCAAAGACTGTTGGGGTGTCCACCCTTGCTGGCCCACATGACACATGGAAGGTTCAGCTGTTCTGAACGGCAGAACAGCTCCCTGTGCTCTGCTGGTCCTAAGCTGACGGTTGACAGCTCTCCTGGGGTATGTCTGAGCAGCTGCTTTTTAAAACTCGACATTCTGCCTTTGGCTTCACCCCAGACCCTTCTTTTGCTCTGGATTCAGGGGGAGCTTGCTCCGCCCAGACATGCTTCCAGTCCTGCTGGCCCATGCCCTACTCCATCCCATCCATCACCCATCTGTCAGCAGGGGTCAGTGGATCCTGCTCTTTGGGGTCTCTGGCCTTACACACAGCAGAGGGTAGGGCGAATGGGAGTTCCCAGGCGGTGCTGAGAAAAACAAAATCATGAATCATCTTTTACTCTACAGGATGAAAATGATGGAGGATAAATTTCTTATTGGTATCAGAGGAAATTAAACAAGAGGTACAATGAGATCAAAGTTTCTAATTGATACGGTGACAAGAAAACCTACCCCACCCCCATAAGAGTGTCTCTTGTCACCTTTGGATGTGATATTTCATGGCACAAACAGCAAAAAGATAAACAAAGGCAACTCCCCAATCACAAAGAAGAGAATTATAATCACATTAGAGTTGAAATTCCAATGGTGAGGCCAGAGGCCAGGGTTGTTCTTGCAACTACAGGAACTCTGTGATCGATGGAACAGGCCCTCTCAGAGCCACCTGTCACCACCAAATATCATGGCCATCACCTGGCACCTGGCACCCCTGGCCTGTAAGCATGGTTTCTGTGTTTGTGTTTCAGTGGGAAAGGCTTGAAGCTCACAAGCCGGCAGTGAGCACGCAGCTCCTCGGCCTTCCAACTCTCACCACGATCACATGCACAGGTTCATGGAGAGCCTAGAGCAGACCCTTCAACGTACAGAATGGCCGTGTGGAAACCAGTCGCCTGTGGCCTGGACACGAACCGGGGGTGGACAACGCGGCTGCCCTTTGCTTGCCCACTTGGCCTGGGGCAACCAAGAGAGGGTGTCTAGGAAAAGAAGGAAGCTGGAGATGTGGGGGTCCATACCACACCTGCCTGACCTGGGCCATTTGTGACCCCCAAGTCTCCTTGCAAAGGACAGCCTTCACTGGGGAGCAGATTTGAGGGCCGATGAGCCAGCAATTGCAGGACAGACTGTTTCAGATTTCCAATGTGCGGAGGAGTTGGGTGTTTGGGAGGCAGTGGCTTCACTCTATAGCAAACAGGAAAAGCGGGGATACGCTTTCTGGGGAAATTACTCTGCTCTTTAGCATGAATACCATAGATTTACAGAGTGAAGAGGTATGCCCAGAGCAGGGTTGATGTTTAATTCCTGTGCAGTGTCACACAAAGCCTCAAATCAGGGAGAAATTTAAAAAAAAAAAAAGAAAAAGAAAAAAAACTCTTCCACAATGATAGCAAAATGGTGGCCTACAGGGGCTGGGGTTATGGCGCAGTGGTAGCGTGCTCGCCTAGCACGCAAGAGGCACTGGGTTCGATTCTCAGCACCACATTAAAAAAAAAAATAAAGATATTCTGTCCACCTACAACTAAAAAATAAATATTTAAAAAAAAAATGGTGGCCTACAGGCTGAATCTGGCCTATGTTTAATTTGGCTCAGACCAAATTGGCCTATACAGTGAATTCACTGCCATCATTTTAACATGGAATGATTTCATATTTTTAAAATATGTAAGTATCTAGTTTCTCTAGAAAAACTGAAGGTTCTGGGAAAACTGGATCTAATTTCTACATGGCAGAATTCACCTGGAGGTTAATAATGGATGCCCCTCAGATAAGAGGCATGGGCAATGACTGGCATTTTATTGTCTTCCCTATACTGAGGACATAGGTCCAGTGCTTATACACAGAAATCCATTCATTGATTCTACCTGCTTTGTACCTTCAAGCATCTGCAATTGTCATATCCTGCACTACACAGTTATTAATTATTAGTAGGTTTTATCTCCAAGTTCCTGATGCATGAGGCAAAGACAAGCCAATACTCCACACTTCACATGAATTTGCTCATCTAGAAAAATGAAGGTATTATGTCAGGTGTGGTGATGCATGCCTACAATCCCAGCAACTCAGGAGGCTGGAGCAGGAGGGTGTCGAGTTCAAGGCCGACTTCAGAAGCTTAGTGACACCTTGTCTCAAAATAAAGTTTTAAGAAGGCTAGGAATATATCAGAGGTAGAGTGCTTGATTATCTTTTGTGAGCCCATGGGTTCAATCCCCGCTACAGAAAAAAAAGAAAAGAAACACAAAAGAAAGAGAGAAAAGTAAAGGTACTAAAAGATGAAGTTCGAAGGTGCTCTCTGATAGTCCCATGAAAATATAACTTGGGAAAGGATGTCTTCCTTCAATAATAAGAGGAGTTTTCATTTTTAATCTTCAACTACAGGTGGACTGAGCATAACTAAACTTGATAAAGCAGGATTATCATCGATGAGTTACATCTGTTAGTCTTCTCAATGGCCTTAAAATGAGAGGCCTAATCAAATAAGGAAGTCATTGTCCAGGAAAGTTTTTCCTTCTGAAGTTCCCTGACAAACATAAAACAGGCCCTTTTTTGCTCACAGATGTGATGCTACTGGTCATTGGCATGATTAGGCTCCTTTTCCAGTGATATAGATGGTTGCACAGAAAGGCAGTAGATCTGAACCCTATTATCTGAATCCTTATGTGATCCACAACACCCGTTCTGTAAGATGGCTGGTGCAGTGTAGATGGGGGGTCCATGCTGACAGGACTGAGTGGTGCACACTAAGCAAAGGAAGGCCAGGACCTGGAGTCTGGCCTTTTGCCCTCGCCCACTGGCTGCAGGCCTAAATGTAGTCTGTGGCTGAATGCCAGCAGAGAGAGAAGTGCAAACCAAAATATAGGCAGGCAGATTATTTATGAGCCATGAAACTAAATGCTTACTGGTTTTTATGCAACTCAAACTGAGCTCCACAGTGACTGATGGGGTCTTGATGGAGACCAGTCTATAGGCAGGGAGCTCCGTTCTTCTCTCACATCCTCTTAACCACAAAGATGGAGCCCACCCAATAAATATTTACAAAGCATCCTCTCCTTGTTGGGAACTGGAGTGAGATGAAAGTTTACTGAATAAAAGTCAAGAGACTATCTATAAATTAGTAGAAAAGTAAATCCAACCAATGTATAAAATACATATAAACCATGATATTCCAAATATTCAAGGCTGGTTCAATATTTTTTAAAAAACTAATCAAAGTAGTCTTTATTAACCAGCTAAAGAAGAAATATCATATGATGGCACCATTCGGCATAAAAAAAAGTTTACAAAATTGAATACACATCTATAATTTTTAAAAAATCTTCTAGCAAATTAAGAATAAAAGAATCATTTGGTAAAGAGCATCTACATAAACCTCACAGCTATCATCATATTTAGTGGTAAGATAGTGAGTGACTTCCTTCCAGAGATCAGAACCAAGGCAAGGATATTCCTACCACACCTATTCAACATAGTGCAGAAGTTCTACCTACCATGATAAGGCAAGAAAAATAAATAAAACTCATGCATACTGAGAAAAGAAGAAAAAAAACTCCATTTACATATGACGTGATTGGCTATGCAGAAAATCCTAATAAGTCTCAAACAAACAAGTAAACAAAAAATACCCAAAAAACCTTGTAAAATACATGAGTTCAGCAAAATTACAGGATCAAGATCAACACACAAACTTCAATCTTATTTTTATATACATGTGAGAATTGAAATAAAAACACAATACCATTTACAATCACTCCAAAGACAATGAAATAGTTATGTATTCACTTAACAGACACACTAAATCAATAGGATGGCATACTATGTCCATGGACGGGAAGGCTTAACCTAATAAGGAGGTCACTTCTCTGCATTTTTATCAATAGGTTTAATGTTAAACTTATAGATTTAAACCTGACAGCAAATATTTTGTTGCATATACACAATCTTATTATAAAATTTATAAGAAAAGGACAGACCTTAGAAAGCCAAAACATCTTAATAAAAAAGATGGACAAGAATCCAAGGCTTATTCTATAGTTAAAGTAATCAAGACAGTATGTAACTGTCAAAGAGATATCCATAAATAAATGAAATAAAATAGAGAACTCAGAAATAGACCCACATGAATACTCTCCACTGATTTTTGATAAAGATGATAAAGAAATTCAAGACAGGAAGAAATTGATGCTAAAGCATTGGACTCCATAGGCAAAAGATATGAACTTCAACCACACACCTTATACAAAAATAGCTCAAAGTATATCAGGAACACACATGTAAAATGCAAAAACATAATATTTTAAGTAAAAAATATGAGAATTTTTTTTGATCTATAGCTAGGCAAAGAATTTTTGACTTGATAACAAAAACTCAATCTGTGAAAGAAATGCAAGTTACCAGGCATAGATCAGATAAAACAAAGGATTTTACTTTAGCTCGAGAACTCCAAGCTCTACCAATATTTATTTTGTAAAAGAATTATGGATTAAAAATTATTCCTTTTTCAAAGATTAGCTTTTGCTGTATAACTCTTTTTTTAGTAATATTTTATACTAAAATTACAACGTATCATTGCGAAACATGTTTTTTTAAAAAATGCCCTTCAATAAACTATGTAATAATTTCATACAGATATTCAATTACTCTTACAAATTTATTCTTAAGTATTTTATGTCTCTGCTAAAATTTTGAATGATTTTCCTCTATTCCCATCTTTAACTAATTATGGCTAGTATAGAGAAAATTCATAGATCTTTCTATATTTACCTTATGTCTAGCCAACTCTTCAAATTATTGTTAGTGATTTTTAATGGAACATTTTAGCTTTAGGATTATAATTATATAATTTTTAAATAAAGAACATTTTTTCCATTATTTAAGTCAATTTTTTCTAAACTATTACTTAGAAATTCTAAAATAATGTGAAATATTGATGGTTATAGTAAATATTCTCATCTAATTTCTGATTCAAATGGAAAACTATTTTAGTTAGCTTTTTCATCACTGTTATCAAAAGACCTATCAGGAACAATAAAAAGGAGGCAAAGTTTATTTGACTCATGGTTTCCAAGGTCTCAATCCATAATCAGCCAACTCCATAGCTCTGGGCTCAAGGTGAGGCAGAACATCATGGCAGAAGGGCATGGTGGAGGAAAGTAGCTTAGGCCATGGCAAGAGGAAGAAGAGATCGAGCTCTACTCACCAGGGACAAAATATGCACCCCAAAGGTCAGCTCCAGTGACCTACTTCCTCCAGTCATACCCTACCTGTGCCTACAGTTACCACCCAGTTAATCCCTATCAGTGGATTAATCCATGATTAGGCTACAAGTGTCATAATCTAATAATTTTACCTCTGGATATTCTTGCCCTGTCTCACACATGGGCTGTGGGGGTATGCTTCATATCTAAATCATAACAAAAGCATTTCACCATTTTTCTGTTTAGAATAATATCTGCAGTAGGTTTTTTTTTTGTTTTGTAGTATCCTTGACATGTTGAAAGACTTTTCTTGTTTCTCCATTTAAAAGTATTGTTGTTTTCTTGGTTACTTGCTTTTACAGTGTCTGCTGAATTTGAGCAAATGCTTTTTTGGCATCATTGATAGAACCATAAAGTTGTTCTTTAATTTGTTGCTGAAATAAATTACATTGATAGAGAATAAAAACAATAAGTAAATAAAGAAATGACATGAAAATTTAATTAGTTCTAGTAAATAATGCATTAATACCCTTTCAACAAGCTTCAACCCGTAGCAAGTGGTAACTCACAACAAAATATAAAAAAGCTCTCACTCACAGGCAAATACATATGTAGAACTTTATTATATAAATCAATAAAATTTTCATAAGAATCTAGGAGAGATATGATGAATGAGCTTAATGTTATAAAGTTGGAAGAGTTCTTTTCCCCCTCAGAAACATCTGCTTTGCACTAAAAAATTCTTTTAATGGCATTTGGAAATTCAGCTGCCTGGTGTGTGCATCATGAAGCAAACAAGAAGCATAAGGTCGAGTGGGAAAAGGGACCCACATCTGTCCCCTACCAATGGCAAGCATGAGGACGGGTCCTTCTATGTACATCCTCTCCTCTGTTCCTCCAAATGTTCTGGCTCCTTCTCTTTGTGGAGATGAGCAGCAGCCAGCACCCAGGAACGGATGGGCTTGCGCAAGTCCTGAGTTCCCCCAAACAGCCTTCTCAGGAAGATGCTATTAATGTCCCCCATTAGAGAGGCAAAATAGACTGTCCAAGCCCATGCGGACGGTAAATGGTACAGCTGGGAAGCAAATCCTGTGTGTCTGGGTCAGGAAGCTGATGTGAAGTTGATGAATATTGGTGGTATCACAGGGTGGCCGAATGCTTGGGCTTTATGCCAGCAGATGGGGCCCTTTATGCTGCCTAAGGCCACTACCGGCCGTGTCCTCTTGGGCCAGTTACTTAACCCCTCTATGCCCCAGTGTCCCACGGGTATAATTAAGACAACTGGGATCTATGTCACGGGGTTGCTATGAGGTTCGAATGAGGCACCCCACACCAAGCCTAGGGTGTGGGACATAGGAAGGCGTTCGATCCACACTAGCTAACGTTCTATTTATGATTGTTATTATTATCATAATTTTCATCATCATTGAAGCTAATTTTCCTAATGGCTCTGAGTAAATCACCATTGATATCGAGAGCAAAACTCCAACAGAAGCCACTCAAATGACCCTCACCTGCTCATAAAGCCTATTAAACTTGAAGTATCCACTTAGGCAAGCTGCAGAGTCACCACCATTCGGGTAAGTCATGAAGTCTTCCCTGCAGCTGTTGTAGTGACTGATCACCAGACACAATTAAAACTCAAGAAATACACTGACATTTTAATAGGACAAATAATTTAAATGCATTTAATGTGTTAGGCGGTAACAGTTTTTGTAATATATACCGACAGATTTGGGAAGTTACCAAAAAAGAATATAGAGAAAACTTCATGGATGAGGGTGAAGCAGGGAGAGGCGAGGCTGGCCTTCTTCGAAAGGAACCATAAAACTGCAGCCACCTGGAAGGGACTACTTAATTTTGAAGACCAGCCTGATGAAAAGCAGTCTCTTAAATCTGAGTGGTTACTCTCTTTTATCCTCTGACATCTCCAAAATGCTATCAAAAATAATCAATTGAGGCATTTCTTTAAAAAAAAAAAACTTTAAAAAATGTTTTGAGATAGGCTGATTCAAATATGAAAAAGAAAAATGGGCCTCTGATTTTCATGCCGAAACTCAAAATGGCTATGCTGCCCAATAAAAAGTCAGAACAATGTCACCTCCACGCAGATGTCTTTTGGGAACGGTCTAATAAATGTTTAATGGTCGGCTCTGGTGGGGATGAGGGAGCCTGATCTATAGCACCTGTCAATGTCCACATTGTCAATAATCCTGCGGTGGCTGAATTCAAATCATCAGCATGATGTCACTGAAGAGTTCCGGCACATCACCAAAGCCCCTCTAAGCAAATGGTCTATCTTACTAGCCTGTTTTATATGCTTGGAGACATCAGTGCTACCAGATATCATCTTACAAATTCACCATTTCCTTGCCTGTCATCTGTGCCCTACCCAGTGGGTGCACCAGCAGACTCAGGGTAGGGGCTGCCCTGTCTCCTCCATCCCTGGAGCACTTATCCAGATTGTGTCCTGAGAAGGAACTCACCAAACATCCATGGCATGCAGAACGATGGGGAGGAGGAAAAGGGGAAAGAAGATGGAGAAGAGAAAGAAGAAAATCAAGATGTCATACGCATGTGCCCAGTGGGCCAAACCCTGTCCTTGTTCTCTTTTCTTTAGTAGTTGGGATTATATGTGGCCAACTTGTCCCCACCAGGCAGGCTCATCAGAACTGCCAAGGCCCACTGAGGGCCTTGTTTCCTTCTGACCAAATAGAGACAAAAAATTGCCATGTGTTTTTCTACTCCCCAAATTTGGAGACTTTGATCTTCTAAAGGGCAAAAGATCGGGCAAAACTTCATTCCCATTAAAATGAGATAGTTGAAGATAGTTGTTATCCCAATCAAAAGTTCATGCATGCAGGTCCTTTAGAAGTGTATGCTTATTTTTTTTTCCCTATTAATTTTGAATTCCTACCTTTTCAAGTCCCAGGCCTCGGCATCCTCCCTAATGGAGACATGCAGAATAGCTCTGTAAAACTGACGCACGGAAACCCCTGGAATGACAAGAAGAATCTCTGGCTAAGTATGAGTTTGCTCATTTTCAGACTGATGTGGACAGGGAGACACGCCCCTCAGTCAGAAGCACAGACATCAGCTTGATGACACAAGCAGACATCCTTGTCTCTGCAGCTCATCCTGAAGGCTCATGCTTAACAGACACAAGATAATGTCCCACTTCACCAGCACTGCCTGGCCTATGCATCCAGATCTGAAGAATTTTTGGTGGTGCTTCTTAATGGCTGCATGGACGTCTGCTGGCCTCATACCGCTCCCTCCCTTGACACAGGTGCAGCAGGGGCAGATTTGTGAGGTCCAAGAGAATCAGGAAGAGCCGGCATTATTTTTTTGTCCACTTCCCAGAGAGCAATGATCTGATGAACTCAAAAAGACTGTAGCTTTCAGGTGCCTGAACTGCAAGGTACAGAACGATGTAGCTAAACACTCGCCATCATTAAAGAGCCAAATAGATGTCAGGGCTGGGGATGCTGGGCTGAGAATTCCCCCGATTCCCTCTCTGCAGATGAAGGGAGATGCCAAGAGCATCCACATCCTGCATGTCAAAGAACATAACTGTTCCAAGAAATCATCTGTCACCCCACTCCGTTTGAGAGACTCCTTCCAGGGGACATTTCAGGGACAAGTCTGTAAGTCCATTTTTGATAGAACCACTGAGTTAGAAAGTTGTTGGGCAATACGGACACATGTTACCAGCTTATCAGGTGAAGTCCCTTACAAGGAAGGAAAAAAAAAATGGGTAGGGGGCTGGGATTGTAGCTCAGTGGTAGAGCGCTTGCCTCGTATGTGTGAGTTACTGCGTTTGATCATCAGCACCACAGAAAAATAAATAAAATAAAAATGTGTCCATCTACAACTAAAAATATATATATATATATATTTATATTAAAAAAAAAGGGTAAGGAGCTTACTGTTTCCAACCAAGTAGAGTTCACAGGGCATAGTGGGCAAGAAAAATGTCCAAGGCATGCTCAGGCCCCAGGGTCCTCCCGAAGCCAAGCTCAGCGGGAGCTGCGCTCAAATGAATCCATGCTGATTCCCAAATGATCAGAAATGTAAAAGCCCCTGTGTCGGCAACTGCAACTTCAAACTATTTCTTTCAAATACTTTACAGGGAGGGTCTTAGGTATGCACCATAACACGTAGCAGATTAATATCAGTTTTAGACACTGCCTCTGAAGTCATTCATGCAAGTGTCCGGGGACATTTTTCAAGGGCCATTTCTACCTCTTTTACTTTACCCCCCGACACACACGATGAATATGAATCACCTGGTGGAAAGTCGTCTCTCATAAGCAAACGCCATAAACTATAAACTGATTCAATTTTTTCAGAGAATTTAAAAATATTTCAACAAGAACATCAGAAATCTTTTCTCTTATAATTAAAAAAAAAAAAGCCCATGTGATTTCCACAACTCGATTGCAAAGAAGTGAAAGTGAAAGAGACCAGTTTTAGGACATCAGTAAAGATGATGGACAGATCTTTTTGCAAAAAATTTCAATCTGGTTTGCCACAAAAAATATAAAGTGGCTCTCTGGCACTAGATGTCACATTAATCGCAGGCAAAGTGTGTTACAGTAATTCACTTGGCAGTTTAAGTAAAACCAAGAGAACAGCATTAAACCAGAGCCCCATATGCCAATGGGGCACCACCGCTTTGCTTCCGTAGATGGAATTTGACTGTAAATCTCTCTTGCCTTAACTTGATCAGCAGCGGCACAAAGAAGATCGGTCCTTCTCTCTGCATTGTGTAAAATGGTTTATTTGCCCTCTTAGGAGGCACGCTGATATATAAATCCCAGGTATGATTATTATTATTTTGAACTATTATTATGAGTTACTATTATGACTTTCCTGAGACAGAGGGAACAGGGTAGGGGAGGCTGGTGGATGAGATGGAACCGTGTGTGCATGGGGATGAGGGACCATCTGTCTTCATTCGGGCCAGTTTCTGTAATATTTCAAGAGAGAAGGTCATCAATACTGAGGGGAGTTCAGTGTGGAGGTGGAGGGAGGTGGGAATGGATTGCCTGGAAGACTTACCCTGCTGGGTTATCCTTGGCAACCAGCCTGTTTTACTCTTGGCTCCTGTGAACTGAATACATTGGAGGCCTCAATGGAAAACTCATTCCTGGCCATGTTCTCTGAGTACCTACTGTGTGCCAGCGTTCCTACCATGACTGCAGATTCAAAGAGAAATGAGGTGTGAGTCTCACCCTCTAGAGCTCAGTACTACTGACAGTGGGTACAGGCAGCTGAACACATAGGTAAGAGTGCTTCATCACAGCAGCAGGCTGTGACAGTGGCTGGACTTGTGGGCCCCTCCAAGTGTCAGGTGTAAGGGGTACCCACTAGAGAGGTGACTCTCAGGTATACGTACCTGCCCTGGTTGTCCCAATGCGGGTCATAACCAAGATTCTCAGCCATGTCTGCTTCCTGGGCCCCTGTTCTGTAGGCTTTATGTGGCAGAGCAGGCTGTTTGTGGGGTGGGGTATGAGGAGATGAGGCAGGAGGAGGAAGATGAGGATTGTGTTGGGAAAGGCTTCCAGGAGGAGGAGATGCTTAAGCTGCACCAGGAAGGCCAAGTCAAATGGGAATGGCACCCTGCGGGGGAAGGGAAGGCTTTGGACAAGATATCCAGGGTCCCCCTGGGAATCACAAGAGCCCCCAGGCTCCAATGAATGTCATCCTCTTGGAGCAAAAAATCACGACTAATTGCATTTTCCTGTGAGTACAGCACCTTGCTCTTAGAACATAAAACCTTCCCAAACTTTAATGACTCCCTGAAACAGTTTCTGGCCTTTGGAAAGTGGGGCATCCAAGCAAAACAGTCGAGGTTCACTTGAAGGCACACGCAGTGCTCATGGGGAATGATTTCTGGCCGTGGCCCCTGCCGTGGATCACAGGCCTTGGGCTTTCAATCACGAGGCTGAAAGGTATTAACAAAAACCCACGCGGTCCAGGGAAACAGTTTGCATGAGACATTTTCCTTTGTTGGGTCTGTCTCCATCCAGAATTATTTTTACCAACTTCATCCTCAAAACTTCAAAGTATTTTTTTTTTCTTCCCCTGATGTTGTGGCCCCTGCCCCCTGACTTTGGTCTGCTGTTTGTAGAGGCACAGACCCAGCATCCCCAGGATGGGGCCAGGGGCCCGCTCCAAGCAGACACACCTGGAAGTCATTAAGGATGCAGGAAGGAGGGGCTGCAGGGAGCAGGGGAGGCAGCCCCATCTCTTTCCCAGCACAAGGACAGGACACTTTTTCCATTATGACAAGTCTCAGCCAAAGGTGAGAATGTTCAAAACAGAGAACAGACAAACAAACACTTTCTTAAAAATTCCGCAGTGTTGCCTCGGGATAATGTCAGGGCTCCAACGTGTCACTCTGAGCGAGAGAAAGGAAGCAACCTGAAGAGCCGCCCAAACCCTCTGGTGTTCTGGAACATTCTTACGTGATTTCTATCTGTCAATGCTCAGTTACCTCAATGTCTCCAAGTTATCAGCAAGGATGAAAACCAGTTTGAATCAAGCCCGTGTTGATTTAAGGCTAGCACCTATGAATTTCCTCTCGAGGATTCTTGCCAAGATCGCCGAGCTCCTCAGCGCCTGCTCAATTCGACATCCTCTTTCCCTTAAAAAGGAAACGTGGTGATTTTTATTAGGCCTATCAAGGAAATACAGGCCATAGGTATTAATGCGATGCGAAACAGAATAAAAGTGCCACATTACTAGAAGAGAAGCATTAGGGTTGCACGCGCCTGCCGCGGAGATCCATAAAATTCGAGGAATTTCCTTCCTGAAGCTTGAGGATATTCATATTAATGAAATTGGAATTAGCTGGTAGACGGAGAATTGCAAGCCACTCTTGGCAGTTTATGGTAATAAAATATCACAATAGCCTCCACCGAGTTGTCTCCCCATCCTCAGTACTGTTTCCTCTCCTATTTCCTTTAAGATGGTGGGAAGGATTAATTTAATTGATTTATTTGATATCTATTCCAGCGTGGAACAGTTTACATAGATAATTTCATATTACATGTGATGAATATTGTAGCATCTTTTCCAGAAATGTGGACAAGTTTCCGGCATAGGCCTTTGGAACTGTTGTTTCGAGGACCATCATTATTCCTACTGCATATCAGGAAGCTTAGTGGAGTTGAGCCAGCCAGCTCGGGTCACAGCTCTGGGAAGGACCAGTGTGGACTGGATCCGGGCCTGGCTCTGGGGTTCATGCCCTGACCCAGCAGAGGGGGAACAGGGTCCATTTTTCATTGCTGGTCCTATGCTCCTATGACCTTTCTCTCAACAACAATTTCCCATTAATGTAAGATGTAGCATAGGAACACTTTGAGATGCTATGGATGGGATCTGCAATGTCCCCAAAAGCCCGTGTGTTGAAAGCAGGGTCCCCAATGTGGCAAGGTCCAGAGGTGAGGCTTTTCAGAAATGATGGGATCGCAGGGCTGTAACCTAATTTGTGGATTAAGCCATTTGATGGACTAATAATTTGAATGGTGGAAACTGTAGGCAGGTGGGGCAGGACGGAAAGAAGGAGGTCCCTGGAGGTGTAGCCTTCAGGATCATACCTGTCCGTGGCCCTTTCCTATTTCTCTGCTTCCCAGCTGCCATGAGCTGAGCAACGTTCCCCTTCCATGGCCTTCCACCAGGCCCAGAGCAAGAGTGGGTGACTGAATGGAAACCTCTGAAACTCCGAGCCCAGAATAAACTCTTCCTTCTCTAAGTTGTTTTTGTCAAGTGCTTTCATCACAGTGATGAAAAACTGACTAACATTTTGCTTTCTGACTTTTGCCCAGATAATTTCAGGTACAGACACTCCTGTTCAGGCAAAGTTGGTGGTCAGATATTAACTTGCTTTTGAAAATACAAGATCTATGTGGTATTTTCTCAAATTCAATGGATCGTCACAAACTATATTTTAATACATAAAATTGCTGCATGTAAAAATATATTACAAAGTTGAAAATAAGTGACAGATATTCACAACCAATGACAAGGGACTGGTTTCCTTAACTTACACAGAGTTCTCACCAATAAATAAAAATGATCTAAGAGAAAGCTAGACCAAGAATATGGAAAGGCAGTTCAGAATATAAGAAATGCAAATGGCCAATAAATGTATGAAAATCCACTCATAATTACAAAATAAAATTAAAAAATTTAATAAATGTGGCAACCTCTTTTATGACTGATTGAAATATATTTATATAGAGATATATGTATATATATGTAATACCCCAAATCAGCACGTGCATGGCATACAGACATTTGAATATGGTGGATCTGTGAAAACATTTTGGAAAGTCAAATTTGACATATCTATCAAAAATTTAAGGCACATTTCATTGACCCAGAAATTGGAAAACTAGAAATTTACTCTATCTTATAATGTATATGACAATGTACACCAAGGTAAATGTTCAAGGATATTTACTGATGCATAACTTATAAAAGCCAAATATCAGATATATTAACCTTTAATAGATGATTAGATAAATAAGTGGTAGTGCAACCAGACAATGGAGTGTTTTTAACAATTTAAATATATATGTATGGAAAGAACTTAGTTTATAAAATCAAGGGCAAAGGAATTGAATGATATATATAAACTGAAACCACAAATATAAATTATGAAGTATACACATACAGAAACATAAAAGCATTGTTTTTTTCTGTCAAAGTTAAAAATATGCTATCAATAGAGGTTATTCGGGGGTCATGAAGAAGGAAAAGAATGAAATTCTTTCTTTTTATCAGTTAAGTTTAAATTTTCTAAGCATGTATATGTATTAATTTATAAATTAAATTAATAAATTAAATTAATAAATTAAACATGTATATGTATATGTATAATTGGGTGTGTTTTTAATTTACACAAGAGAAAGATAAATCCAATGGCCAGTGTTAGTCAACATCTCCATTTCAAATCACCCTAGTTTCCATATGCATGTGGCTTCCATCTCTACACACAGGCTCTGCTTGGACTCATTCTTGGGGGCCTCCGACCCACCTGCTAGTTTGCAACAGGAATGCTGTTGTTGTCCAGCTTTTCACGCTGCCCCTGCTAGGGACCATAGGACATCATGAGCAAAATGCAAAGAAACAAATAACTAGAGTCACCCAGACTGCGTCCTGCATCCTCCAGCTAGGTCCTGAGTGAACTCAGCCGAGTTAGCTCTTCTCTGAGCCCAGGTTCCTTCAGGAAACGTCAATAAGAATATGGTCATGAGGAAATAATGACCCAAATATGTGTATGTTTGTGTGCATTCCTGCAGAGATAACACACCCAGTAGGTGTCTAAACAAACTGGAGTCCTTCTCTTACACTTTAAGGAAAAAAATAAATAAAAAAGCTGAGAAATAATTCCAGTTACTCCCTTTGCTGATTATGGCAAAACATGGTCCCACCAGGTCCGCCTGTGCCTTTTCATGAGCTCAGGTCCTTCCTGATGGCGGTGGATCTCTGTGGCCATGACAGACATAGGATGGAATAGCCCTTCCCTCAGTCTTACTTAGACAATCCAGCATAAGGCCTCAGCTTGTCTATCTGCCCCTAAAACTTTTCTTCCTGAAGAATGAGTTGAAATAATCAAATTTTATATCAATCTCTTCCCTGGCAAGTGCAAAAGCAAAAAAAAAAAAAAAAACAACCTAGTGATTTGACAGAATTTTTTGGTGCCAAGGCTTTGGAAGGAAATGTCTGTTGAGGACTGCCAGTGTTGCTGCACCCCAATTTTCTACGCCCAGTTAAGTAATATGTTTGACCAGCTACTGTTAGGAAAACATCATAGAGCCCCACAACACTCCCAGGTCTTTAAAATTACTGATACAATATACAGCTCCCCAGTGTGGGCCACGGGCAAGGACAGTAGAAATATATAGTAGTGCTTAGCTTTTATAAGCCCACATTCCACATCATCAAAAAGACTGTACCTCGCACTCCATTAAAATAATAAAAAATAGAACGTACAGGAAAGAAAGGCACATTCGAGGAGCTAAATTTAAATATACTAAAATGAGAACCACCTGTTCTGTCTCCTTAGAAGCCATGCCCCTTCCTTGCAAAGATTTCTTCTCCTGCCCACAGTGTGAGTGGGGTTCATGGTTTAGTATCTGCAGCAATCCCTGCTGCAATCAAGAAGCAGATGTTGGGGTTCCTTGTGAATTCTGAGGGGAACCTCAAATCTGGAAAGGTGGAAAGTTGTTAAACGGTCTCCAGCTTGACAAGAAGCGAAGGGCAAGTTCAGAAGAAGAAGGGCAGTAGAAACCATGAAGTGTGTTTCATTAGATCAATAAAATGTATGACTTCACTCACTTAATTACATAAATAAAGTTGTTAAAAAGAAAATAAACCCAGGCGTGCACCATGCTAAATTAACAGGGGCTTTATGTAAGAGTAAGAAACTAGAAACAACCTGGAAAGGTCACTTGCAATATGCGGTTTCTTTGTACAAACTTCATGCAGGGCCAGAAGGAAAATCTGACCCAGGCTGCTGCTTGCCAGGACATTGGGATCCAAGCGGCAGAACAGCCCTGGCATTTGGAGGATCAGCCGAGCGGGCCACCGTGGATCCAGTTCTCCATTCATCTGGTTTAGATCGTGGTGCGAAGCATATTTATGTGATAAAGAATTAAAGCTGTTTCTCTTGGCCACCTACATAATTAGGAGGCTCTCTTTTGGAAAGCCATCGGCATCAGGACAAGGAGCTCATTCAAAGCTGAACTTAGACTTCAAGAGGTCTGAGCGCACTTAATGCCAGAGCCACCTTCCCGAATGTTTTTTGTTTTTCTTACGACAATGTAAGTAATAACTTAGGTTGTGAAAGATTTATTCTTTTTTAAAGAGAAAAGATATGTTTGCGAGAAAAAGGGACAGAGAAGCTACAGAGAGCAAATAGGAAGGGTGCTGCGAAAGAAACACAGACTTAGAACATTCCAGAGAAGACCCCACCCTATCCCCAAGTCTTATGAGATGCAAGTAACTACCCGAACAAGTACTGTTATTTCAATAATAAAATATCATTTATTTAACACCTGCTGTGGCTTTATTTAGATTGTCTCTTCTGAGCAGTTCTCCAAGGAGGGAAATATTCTTGAATAGGATTCATCAACCAGAAGTTCCAACACTGGGACCCTGCCACAATCCTGCCTGAAACAAAAGCCCATGGATACTCTTCACTTTACCACACTGCCTTTTTATTTTTAGTTTTTTAAAGCTATTTATAAAGCCAAATGAAGTTCCATTAGTAATGACTTAAAACATGATTGCTTCCTAAATACAGGGGTATAGGTGCCTGTGAGTGTGTGTGTGTGTGTGTGTGTGTGTGTGTGTGTGTGTGTGCAAATGTGGGGACAGAGAACAAAAGGTGATAAGTAGCATGATAACTCAAGTCCAGTTTCTGCAAAGTTAAGACTCCCTGAGTTCATTCACAGATCCCAGACTATAGGAAGAACAAAACCTCAATATCTTCTTCCAATGTGACTTTAAATATGGCAAGGTCACAGTGACTACACTGCCACTCAAGAATTGATTCAGGGGCTTCTGTATGTCCTCCCTACCTGGTACTCAGCTCTAGACATCCTTGGGATTATGACACTTGGGAACATTCCTTAAAACTTCATAAATTTCCTGGAAGTACTTTATAGATCTAATTTCCACAAAGCCGCACAAAAACATTTTAATTTTCTTCCTGTGTTGGAAGACTACGTTTTGGAATATCCCAAAGCCTTCTGGTTTTGAGGCTCTTAGTTTGCAGGCTTGCAAGTGAATTTTTCCTAAGCATATATCTTAGTCAAAGATCAACCCCTCTGACTTGCACAGCTTCCTCTATTGCTACTGATGTTGTGTCTCACTCTTAAAAACAGACTTAGAATAAGGGGGATACCAACAGTAATGCTACAGAATTACCTTCCTTGCTATTTACAGAGGAGAGAGCACCCCTCTTGGAAGGAATATCTGATAGGAAGTGGAGGTACAGAGTCCATCCAACACCTATCCAAGGGTATTTTTTAGGAAAGAAATCAGTCAGAGAGATAAGCCTTCTGGCCATGTGTGTCCTGGCTGGGATATACCTTCATCCAAAACAAGGGTGACACAGACATCCTTTCTATGATATCCTGCCTCAGTGGCTTCCTGGATGGCCAGGACTGTGGTGGTCTCTTCTGTCTGACATGCAGCCCTCCCTTTTTATCTGCAAGGGTAAGACACTAGCAGTGGCTCATCACCATCAGAGCTTCCAGGGAGCACGTGGACTTGATCCCAGCCCAGTTGGGACTCTACCTCTATACTGCAACCATCACAAGTCCAATTAGGAAGCCAGGGTCCTGGAGCACTTCACTAGGGTCCAATTGGTCATCATTTCTTGTCAACTTGGGCTAATTTTTTCTTGGCTTTCTAAATGACCAGCCCTTGAAGCCTAAGTGCTGTGGGGGTAGCGGCAATGTCCTCTGAGTGTCCTGAGCGTGGCAGAAGCACCAGGACATGACAACATGGGCCCTGAGGTCCTCAGTGATCTCTTAGGTCTCATGAGTCAGCTCAAAGGACTGTCTTTCAGGAAGCCCCCACTGACCCCACCTGCCACACAGGATGGACGCCACCTCTTCAGGACCGAGCTGTACTTTGCACAATCTCCTCTACCTAGGACACAAATATACTTGCTTATTAGTAGTATTGACCATAACTTATATATTATTTAATATTTAATTATAAAATGAAAATACCTTTTGAGGGCTGAGTGGCAGGACCTGTACCTAGCACTTCATGTGAATTAATTCATTTATGTCTGTGGCAGGGACAACAGAGGAGTGGATGAGGGCAGGGGTCTACCACCAGACACTCTGGGTAAACAATTCTGAGTCCACCAGCCTGGGACTGGGACTTGGGCATGTTTCCTTTCAGAGGCTCTTCTGTACAACAGGGATGGAAATAAAAATGGTAACTTTATATGGTGATTGTGAGAAATACATCAGTTAATTAGTGGAAAGTTGCTAATATGGAATAAGTACTCCATTAGTCAGAGCTGATTTGTTATCTCTGTTTTGCAGATAAGGAAACTGAGACTTAGAGACTAAGGGACCTCTGATGACTCAGCCAGTGGGCAATGAAGCTGACCTTTCACCCAGGCAGCCTGAGCCCTGCTCAAGGTTTGTACCAACCTGAGCCACAGTGTGCTTCCTCAGCTGAGCCACCAACTTGGGACTGTCTTGGAACCAAGCATGGGGACTGGGGCTGGTATATTGAAAGAGCTACATAATTTTACTCATTGCTTGAATAATTAATTTATTTCTGAATTAATTTAGATTTTAATAAATAGTAAGCACAGTACCAGGCAGAGAAAGTAGTTCATGCAAGAATGTTGGATTGTAACTGATGAATAGTATTTAGTTAACTGATGTTAATTAATAGTATTAATTTCACTGATGAATGCTATTTAAGTAACAGTATTTAATGAAGAAGTGAAAGAACTCTACAATGAAAACTACAGAACACTGAAGAAAGAAATTGAAGACAATGCAAGATGGGAAGATCTCCCATGTTCATGGATAGGCAGAATTTTTATATTGTTAAAATAGCCACATTATCAAAAGCAATATACAAGTTCAATGCAATTCCCATCAAAATACCAATGATATTTTTCACAGAACTAGAAATAAACAGTCCTAAAATTCATTTGGAAGAAGAAAACACCCAGAATAACCAAAGCAGTTCTAAGCTAATTGAGCAATGCTGGAGGCACCACGATACCTGCCTTCAAATTATAGTACAGAGCTACAGTAAAAAAAACTGCATGGTACTGGCATAAAAACAGACACACAGACCAATGGTATAGAATAGAGGACACAGAGACAAACCCACACAGATACAGTCATCTGATCCTTGACAAAGGTGCCAAAAACGGGTTATGCATATATAGAATGAAAACTAGATCCTTATCTCTCACCCTGCACAAAAGTCAACTCAGAATGGATCAAAGACCTCAGAATTAGACCAGGAACTATGCAACTTCTAGAAGAAAACACAGGCATATAGGCACAGGCAATGACTTTTTTTCTTCTTTTTTCTAGAAGAAAACAGCATACAGGCACAGGCAACGACTTTCTCAATAGGACACTTAAAGCTCTGGAGATAATGGGATGACATCAAATTTAAATCTTCTGGACAGCCAAGGAAACAATTTAAGAATGTGAAAATAGAACCTACAGAACAGAGAAAATCTTTGCTACCTACTCTTCTGACAGGATTAATATCCAGAATATATGAAGATCTTGAAAAATTTAACAGCCAAAAAAAGAAATAACCTAATTAATACATGGGCAAATGAACTCAATAGACACTTCTCAAAAGAAGAAATACAAATGGCTAATGAATACATGAAAAAAAAAGTTCAATATCATTAGCAATTAGGAAAATGCAAAACAGGAACGCTCATACACTGTTTGTGCAACTGTAAATTAGTCCAAGCACTATGGAAATCAGTACGGAGGTTTCTGAAAAGACTAGGCATAGAACTACCCTATAACTCAGCTACACAACTCCTCGGTATTTATCCTAAAGAATTTAAGTCCTCATAAAATAGTGATATATGCATACCTATTTTTACAACAGCACAATTCACAATAACCAAATTCTAGAAGCAGCCTAAGTTCCACCAACAGATAAATGGGTCAAGAGAACGTTGTATGTATATATACACAATGAAGTTTTATTCAGCCACAAGAAGAATGAAATTATATGATTTGCAGGAAAATGGATGGAACTGAGAAAATTCTGTTAAGCAAAATCAGCCAAACTCAGAAGGTCAAGGGTCATATGTTTTCTCTCATATTTGGAAGCTAGAGAGGAAAAAGGACAAGAAAGGTGGGGGTGGAGATCTCTTGACAGTTGAAGGGAAACCAGGAGGGTAAAGGAAAGAGACTGGGGGAGGAAGGAGGAAAGAGAAAGGGGAAACACTGGGTAATAATATTGGCCAAGTTATACTGTGTGAATGTACATTGTGTATATGACAATAAATCTCACCATGACTACAAGTATAATGTAGCAATAAAAATATGGAAAAAATAATTTATCCTTAGAGCTTTGATGTGCCCCTGGAATTTCCCAAGTGGAAGTCATCCTAATCTCTTAAGTATCAAATAGCAGTCTTTAAAAATAAACTGCCATTTTCTACAGTTTAAATTTAATGTATGTAGCTTTTAATACATAATCATGCATTCATTATATTATTTAAAATTGCTTTTTACTCACTTTAAGAACTTTTCTCCTCTGGTTCGTTTGTTCATTTGTTTGTTTGGTTTTTTGGTCCTGGGGATTGAACCTAGGGATGCTTTACCTCTGAGCCACATCCCCAGTCCTTTTTAAAAATTTTTTATTTTGAGACAGAGTTTCCCTAAGTTGCTGAGCCTGGCCTAGAACCTGCCATCCTCCTATCTCAGTCTCTCAAATTACTGGGACTTCAGGTGTGCTCCACCACTCCATCTGGCTTCTCCTGTTTTTGACCGATGAATATTGTTCCATCAAGATAGCCACACAGTGATGGAACTATAGAGCATGGAGAGGCACATGTCTAGGTGCCTGGCCAACACACCAGGACTGAGTACCTCACATTCCACAGCCCTTCAACCTGGGGAGCACTCGGGACCTAAATCTCAACTTTGCATTGAAGATGTCACAAGCCCAGGTCCCGCTCATCTCTCCCCATCTTCTATCGGATGGGTCTCGAGACTTCTAAAGGCTGAATGCTAACTGTCCCAGCTGAAACACACTGGGTGACGTTTTCCAACCCCTGTTGTTCTGAAGCATTCCCATCACGGTTGAAACTTGTAAACTCTCAGCATAAAAGAAGAAACCAGGTTCTTTGTCAGGACAATGAACTTGGTCTGCTGTTTACCAGCAGATAGAAAACAACATTCTGACCCAGAGAAGGGACACTTGGCCCCTGTGGTGACGCCTCAGCTCGCCTCACCCGGGGTGACAATGGTGCCTTTGTGGGGATGTGAGATGGTGCCACCAGCCTGGCCTTCCTGCCTGGGCAGCTCAATCGCAACCTTCATACTTGGACTTTTCCCAGTCACACTGTGAGTTGAAATATGTCTGGAGACCTGGTCTTCTCCCTGGGCTCAATTATCCCTGACTTCAAATCCAATCCCACTGGCTCACAAATGCACTTTTCAGAATTTGCCAAATTACATTCCAATGCTTTAGAAATAAATAGGATGCTGTTAAAAGATTAGAATCCCCCAATAAAGTAAAATCAGCTTTGGGGGAAAAAAGTACCCAGATCCTTCTGTCCCACTGTATTTACTGTATTTGCTACTGAACTCAACCAGTCAGAGACTCAGGATTTAAAGGCAACCTGGATCCAATCTTCCTACCACTGCATAAAAGCTGTGTGACCTTGTCCTTGATAATTACTCTCCCTGAACCTTTGTATTCTTACCCATTTATAACATTGCTGGGAGTATTTAAAAGACATTCAGTGTAGAGATTTTTTTTTAAAGCCTCAAAATATATTTAAAAAAATTCATTTGGCTCTTAGGAGATTTTAGACTAACAAAATTAGGTGCTTGTCCAAATCCACATGGATTCTGAGTGATAGGAAAGATTTCTGGATAGAATCAGGAAGGAAAGGAGTTGCCACAAAGAACAACGAGCTCCTGTGCAAATGATCCTAGATGGTGGTGACATCTGTATCAAGTCCAAACCAAGGTCTTCTTCCTAAAGCTCCCCTCCCAACCCCCAGCTCCTGGAAGCACATTTGGGAGGTGTTCGCTTGCAGTTTCCCCTGCCCAGGCTCTCAGAGATCCCTCCCCACCTCCAGCTCCAAGGCAGGAAGTCCGGAAGGGTCACCCCAACTGTCCTGCATTGCTCAGTGCAAATGGAAATCCCAACAACCTCCATGGAGTGCGATTTGGCAGTATCTATGAAAATGCCTGGTGCGCACTCTCTGAGCCAAGGCAGACTCTCCAGGACTCCATCCCGCAAACACTCGGGCACCTGGGAGATGATGTACACACAAGGTTGCGTGTTCTGGCACAGTTTGCGACAGCAAAAGGTGGGGGAACAACTCAAATGTCCATCAACAGGGAATTGGTTCAGAGAATTAGGAAACAGCCACACACTTGGCAGATGGTAAAAAATGAAGAAATCATTTCTGTGCTGATTTGAAACCATCTCTAAGATACACTATCAAGTGAAAAGAGCATGGTGTGGATAGCACAATGAGGGGGAGATCAAAGGCATGCAAACACATTGTCTTGTAAATGCGTGAAAATGTCCAGAAGGCCACATGAGAATGACAGCATTAGTTCAAGGGAAGAATGAGCTGCTGAGGGAAAGGGGTAGAGGGGCATTTCAAAACACATAAAGAAAAGAACATGTATGCCTACATACAAGGATTCTATATGCTTCTACAGATACATAAATGCACACTCTCGCTCGCTCTCTTTTCTATCTTCTACTTTTGATTTGGAACCATGTCAAAAGTAAAAATCTTAATTACATATGTTTCTTAAAACCTCAGGTTGAAAGAAAAATCTAAGTTACAAAAGGTACCACATAAGCCAGGTACCTACTTTGTGTCTTCCCTGGACACAAATGGCTTCCCATTCCTAGTCCCACCTCTTTGTCTTACACAGAGGCTGTACTTGCCTCCTTGGATACAGCTTGAGTTTCATTTCCTGTTTCAAAACCCCCTATGTCTCTGCATATTCTATAGGACGGAATCCAAGTTCCTGAGTCTGATAATCAGGCTCCACCACTGAGCCCAGTTCAAAGGTCCACCTGACCTCTCTGCTGCTCTCTTTCTGTTCTACTCAAGTGCTCTTTGAGTAGAAGACCCCAAAGCCAAGTTCTACTTGTCTCCAAAGCTCAGCTCAAACCTTCTTCCCCCATCAAGTCATCCAGCACCTCAGCTCTCCTCCACCTCCAGGCTGGAAGAAATCCTCTTTCTTCTTTGAAATCCCTGGGCACATTTGTGTTACCTCTTCCCGGTTATTGTGGCTTTCCAAGGGATCGGGCTAATTTGATACACATTTATCCGTTCAACAAACATTTACTAAACGTCTACCGTATGCCGTGCACCAAAAGATGGGCAAGAAGCTCAGTAAGAAGCAGCGCCACAGATTTCTCCTCCCATGGAGAGGACAATCCCATGGGGGACACAGACAGGAAGCATAGAGCCAAACCTTCGATGATGATTCTTCACATTTTCCACGTGGAGAAATAAAAAATCTCAGTCGCAAAGCTGTTTGTGAGCTCAAGGCCACATCACAATGTTGCAGTGAAGCAGCCTGAGAGCTGAGAGTCCCATGCATCAACCCCAACATTGCTCCACAGCCACAGGACTCCGGGTCAGCTGCACTCAACCTCAGCACTGTTGGTATCTGCAGCTGGCTAATCCTCTGTGATGGAGGATGTCCCGTGCTTTGTAGGATGCTTGGTGGGGGATGGATGTGCTGGCCTCTACCCAATTGATGCCAGCAGCACCCTCTGCCCATTAACAAACATCCCTCCAGGAGGCAAATTCCTTAGTGCTTCTGAATACCTGTTGTTTTGCTGCTTGGTTATTTGTAGGAAAACTCAGTGAATGTTTGAGAAATGAAAAAGAAACCTGCATAGCAAAGAGAATACCACATACCTGAGATAATAACAGTAGGAATTAAACACACAAACACACACACACACACACACACACACAAATGCACGTAAGGTATTTTTCAGTGCTATTATGAATAAGAATAATAACATAAAGTTGACAGATGCCTTCCCCTGCCCTTAGAAACACAGACAAGATGACAGCCCAGTTCCTTTCAGTCTAAATGAGTGTGGAGTCCACATTGCCTGAATCTTGGAAATCATTTTTTGCCTGTGTCCACAAGATGCCCTATAGTTACTGCCTAGAACCTGTCTCCTGGAGAGGATGCAGGGACGGTCTTCTCTCCCAGGGTCAAGCCATATCTGCCACACAGATAGACTGAACTCCAATCAAGGCCCATCTCTGCACATACACATGATATACATAATCTGAGGTCTGCAAGAACAACACCTGAAAGATGGCCGGGTTCCCAGCTGTAACAGCTTCAGGCTCTGGATAATGCATTCTCTCCAAAAGCTTCATTTGCATGTCCCAAATCGTCCTTGTAAACCATGTATTCCTCCTACACTAAGGGGTATTGTGAGCATTTAGGAAATGTTCTCAGGGTGTTTGGAATTAACAAGGCAGGTTTGAAAGGAATCAAAAATACGAACAAAAGTATTTTGGAAAATGTCAACAGAATGTTTGGCCTAGCAGGCCACAGCTGTAATGCCCATTTATAAGGTAGATTTTAAGATGATCTTAAGGATACATCATTCTGAATTCCAGCATTCACCTTCCAACTGAGAAATGGACAGAGTGGTGGGGCGTCCATAGCTGGATCCCCTTCTACTTGGGAACATTCTTTTCCTGGGGAAAAAAAATATATGGGAAAAGAAGTTTTTGGAGTCAGACAGACATGGATTATGAATCGGCTGTCTGACAAAAACTGAGTAATTTGGGGAAAACCATTAACTCCTTTGGTTTTTGGTTTCCCCAGTTTTAAGAGGAGAGCAGTATTAAATGAAGAGATGTAAGTATCCAGCACAGCGAGTCTGTGGACCTTCCTTCTCATTCCTTGTCCCGTGGAGGGAATGGAGTCGGCCTCGTTGGTTTAGATTTTTATAACACCTACAAAATTGCACACTTTCTAACCAATTTAGTTCTCTCTTGACCAAAATGCTTTAAGACACAAATGTCTCCCATCTGTGTGGCTCCAGTAAATAACATAAACCGGGCCGTCACCCTTCCTTTCTGGCCAACAGTCTCGGTGAACATATTCATCATCCCACAAGAAGCCTCGCGTGCAAATCAAGGCATTTCTTTCCGGGCTGGGGGAGGGCGCAGACCACACTGCGGGTACCGGGTGAAGGATGAGGAATGTGAGTCCCAGTGAACCCCGTCCTTCCCGCGGCGGGTCAGACAGAGCCGGCTTTGTGCCGCACCACGCTCTGGCCCTTAACATGCCATGATAAGGAAACTCGGTTGTGTTTTAAAAAGCATAATTACTTATATTTCGCTATGGTTTCCAATAAATCAGTGATTTTTTTTTTCCAAAAGTCCATGAATAAAACAAACCCCATCACCATTGGAGATGCATTTCCATGCCAGCGCGGATGCTTTTAAGACCATTTGCTGAGCGCTCCGCACTGTTTGACCGGTTCTGGGGCAGGGGGCACGCTCTAATTACTGATTGTGGAGTTCGGTATCTATAGCAACAGGCAGAATTGACAACAGGAAGCTTCACCCTCTGGGGCACCATCCGAAGTTTATAAAATCAACTTGAGGCCAAGGCTATAGTTAATCAGGAGGGCTTTCAGAGCACGGGAGCTCCAAGTCCACACTTAAGAGGCAAAGAAATTATTTAATAAGACAATCACAGGGCTCGAGAAGACAGAGTTTATTTAGCTTAGCTTCACAGTGGCTCTTGCAGTAATTTATCCTAATGGTACCAATTCGCCCATGATTTGATACAGTGGGAGACCCAGGGTATTATTTTAATCAAACCTCCATCGATGCTGCCTGTTTCCTGACTGTGGCTGCCATGTATCAATCAATTTCACTTGATTCACTAATCCTATGGCACAGGGATATGAATTTTCCTAGGATTCAGAAATCAGGCTCACATAAGGCTTCATAATGTGCCTGTTTTTAAATGGCATTATTTCACTCCTTGAACAGTATTTCATGTTCCTGCTAACTGATAAGGGGACTGGATGCCAGGTGACTGTGAAGGAGAGGTGTGGTAGGAAGAAAGCCCAGAGCCCCAGGGTCAGCCTAGCTGGATTGCTGGCTCTACCACCTATTGGAGGTGACCAGGGACAAAATGTTTAATGCCTCTGGGACTCCATGTCCTTAATCATGATGTCAGGACAAGAATTTACTGTCACAGAGTTATTGCAAGGACTGGCGCACTGGTGCCTGAGCGAGCCCAGTTCAGTGCTTGGCAAACAGGAAACAGCCTGAAGCAATGCCACTTGCTCCTGCCTCACTTCCATCCCCAGGAGACGAGGCTGGAGCATGCACTCTGGATTATTCTTATAGGGTAAGATGCCAAGCTCTGTAGGGTTATATGGGCCTGTCTACCCCCGCCTTGATAATCCTATGAAGGCATCCACACTCATATCCTGGTTCTTAGCTCTTTTGTCCCACCAAGGCCAGAGATGGAGGATTCCCACCATGGTTTATTTCATTGGTGCCAACCTAGCTGCCAGGGAAGGGAATGGTCCATCAGAGCCCCCAACAAATGGGCACAATGTTGCTTGCTCACACCTGCTGCTTCCTCATGCAGCAGGGAATTTGATTTAAGACACTGGCCAGGTACAGACAAGAAATTGTAAGACTGGACCCTTCAGGAAGGAGAGAATGCTCATCTTTACGTTTTGTTCATATTATGTAAGAAAGGGGGAGAAGGCCACTAGAATCCCAATGTCTGAAGCAATGACCATGTAGAGAGTAAGGATAAGGAAAGGGCTGGACTACTGCCTCTGGCCACCTGATAGTCCAGGGTGTCAGCCTGGAGCCTCAACTGCCGCTGCTGTAGATGGGTCTATGGGAACTTACAGCACTGGGTTGCCAGGGCAGCGAAACAAGCCAATCCACTCGCCTCCGCATCGGTGAGCACAGCAACAGTGATGCTAGCTCCCTTTCCAAGATGAAAACAGGCAAGGTATTCTGTCCCTTTTCCTGAAAAAAACTACATCCACCATTAAACTCAAACTAAATAGAAACTAAAACTAAACTTTTGCCTTTCAGTTGGGCTGTCCTCCTTCTGTCTTAGTTATCCCAGCCTTAGGGTTTTCCTGAAGACGGACTAATGACGAATTGAGAAAGGAGAATAAGAAGAAAGAGGCAGAGATGGCAGGAAGAAGGAAAGAAGAGAGGAGAGGGAAGGAAAGAACACGAGGAAGAATACAGACGAAGGAAGAGAGGGAAGGGGGGGTGAAAAGGGGAAGAGGGAAGAGAAGGGAGGAAAGGAGGAGAAAGAAAGAAAGAAAGAAAGAGAGAGAGAAAGGGAAAGAGAAAGAAAAGAAAGAAAAGAAGGAGGGAGAAAGGAACGAAAGAAAAAGAAGGAAGGAAGGGAGAGAAGGAGGGAGGGAAAGAAAAGAAAGAAGGGAAGGAGGGAGAAAGGAACGAAAGAAAAAGAAGGAAGGAAGGGAGAGAAGGAGGGAGGGAAAGAAAAGAAAGAAGGGAAGGAGGGAGAAAGGAAGAAGGAAGAAAAAGAAAGAAGAAGGAAGGAAGGAAGGGGAAGGGGGGAGGAAAGAAGAGGGAGAGAGGGAGAGCAGGGCCCTTCGCCACACCTTCCCCTCCTGTCTCCCGTCCTTAGCACTGGGGGATTCTACGTGGCGTGTAGAAGCTTTATTGCTTCAATAGCCAGGGTAAGGAGGTTAATGCTGCCCTAACCAGGGAGCCGTTTCTTTCTCCCTCCCACCTTCTCCCTTTTCTTTTTTGGCTCAGCCTAAATTTCTAACACTACCTGATGAAATGTAGTATACGGCTTTTAATTGTACCCAGAGGCAGTGCAACTTCATAGAGGGTTTTAAGCAAGTGGCGGAGGATTTGAGAAACAGCTGTGTTCCGGGCCATGCGCTCTGAGGTGGAACAGCCCCGTCAGCACCTGTGCCCGCTGAGCACACCCTCACACCCCACATGCGTGTGCACAGCTGGGACCCATCAGGGTTGTAAGGAATTAATACTCTTAACTTGGTATTTTATTGTACCTGGCGGAGCCTGATGCTATATTAAATCCGTAGCATATAAGTAGGATTTTGTTCAATCTTAGAGTTACCAGGGGTGGGGGCTGTGTGGGTGGGTGGGATATTAAAAACACACACACAAACACACACACACACACACATGACCTCTTTTTCTCATGCTGAGAACGAATTGTTTTAATATCCCGATGTTTGGTTTATTTATTATTAGAGATGAGTGGCCGCTTTTTGAGAGTAATGGACTTCCCAGCGCTAACCTAGTTTTCCCAGTTGAATCTCCCTCCAAATCCCCGCAGCTGTGCAGACAGTGGAGGAGGAAGCTTTTCTCTGAATAAGGCTCATGCACACCAGGCTTGCTTCCTTGGGTGCTTATCCCCAAACACGCTTCTTACTTTTTGGACTCCGGATGCCATCTTCCAAATCTTACTGCAGCTCTACCCCTCACAAATAGTGTCCCGTGTTACTGCCCTGGATTCCCTCCAATTCTCTGAAAATTCAACAAGGCTGTTGTCTGTGCCCCTTCAACAGTCCTAAAAACAGGTTTGGAGAAGCCATTACCCAAGTCCTGGGAAAACCAATAGCAAGACCTAGGGATTCAGTCTACTGACTGGAAGCAAAAAGTTTTTCTCAGAGCCACATTATTTGCTCTGCTGAGAAGACAACATGAGAAGTGATCCCAGGGCAGCTGATACCATCTGATGCCACCATGGAGCAGGGGTCATGAGGGAGTTTTCCCAAATCTTGAACTCATGTAATCAGCAATGATTCAGGGTGTGAGAGAAACGCACCCCCACCCCAAAGTTATTCACATCGAATCCCTGGAAGCTGTGATCTTCTTTGGCAAAAGAGGTCTACACGGATGTAATTAAGTTTAGGATCTTAGCCGGGCACGGTGGCTCAAGCCTGTAATCCCAGCACTTAGGGAGGCTGAGACAGGAGAATTGCGAGTTCAAAGCCAGCCTCAGCAATGGCGAGGCGCTAAGCAACTCAGTGAGACCCTGTCTCTACATAAAAAACACAAAATAGGGCTGGGGATGTGGCTCAGTGGTCGAGTGCCCCTGAGTTCAATCCCCAGTACCAAAAAAAAAAAAAAGTTTAGGATCTTGAGATGAGGTAGTCCTGGATTTTCTAGGCATATCCTAAATCCAACCACAAGTGCCCTTGTAAGAGATGCAGATTTGAATTGGAAAAGGAGGAGGCATGTGACCACTGAGACAGAGACTGGGGCGATGGGACCCCAGGGAAAGGAGCATCAATAGCCGCCAGAAGCCAAGAGGGGCACAGGATGGATTCTCCTCTAGAGCCTCAACTTCAGACTTCTGGCTCCAAAAAACTGTGAGCAAAGAGATCCCCGTGTTCCAGGCCACCGGGTCCTGGCAATTTGCTACAGTAACCACGGGAAACTAACACGGGGTCTTTTAGTCTGGGCACCACACTAGGTAGGTGTTGCTGCCAACAGGCCCTTTTGGCATGGCAGGGCAGGTTGGGGCGGACCTTACACTCTGGGCATTGTTGAAATGCAGAGAGGATGCTGGGCACTGGGAAGAATGGCCACACTGCCCACTGGTGTCCCGTCCTGCCCCATCCACTGTGACTGTGAGTCATACCAAGCAGGCATCAGACACCGGGAGCACACCGTCCTTCCCGCTAGACAGTTCAGTTCTCATCCTGGTTGGACCATTTTCTACATGTGTGTCCTTAACAAGCCACTAAAGCACTCCTCAGTTTCCTTGTCAGCAAAAACGACATTCATCATGTGAAACACTTTGAAAAACTGCAAAACACCATATGAATATTGATGATTGGATTCAACACATATTTATAAAGCGTCTGCAGAGAATGAGCCCCATAGATTACAGGTGGTGCCTCAATTCTGAGGAATGACGCCATCTCCAGCAGGTATCATTGTAACATTCCCCAAAACGTTCTTTCTCTTAAGTACCCGCTTATCATCCGCTAATGCACTGAAATCACTTTAGAAACCACCCAGTCCAAAATGTTAGGTTAATGAAACTCACAAATTGAATTTCTGCTGTGTTCCTTTGGATTCTCCAAATTTCTCTCTTTCAGCATTGAACAATAAGACCCCAAACCAATAATAACACACCATTTGTTTGTTTATGATATTAGTAATGATTTTGTTTTAATGTGCACTCAATACTGGTTTGAAGAGATTGGACACTCAAATGTGGCTTTTGATCATTTAAATGGCTACAAACCTTTTGGAGATCAATTTGGCAATATGTCTCAGGAACCTTGAAAAAAATGTGCTCAACCTTTGACCCAGTAATTCCATTTCTGGGAATGTATCCTAAAGACATAATGGGAACTATGGAAACTGCTTTATGCACAAAGATGTTTATCAGAACACTCTTTCTGACAGCAAAAGTATTTAAAACCATCTGAATGCTCCATGACACAGAAGTGGATAAATAATTAGCGATGCAACCCTTCCGTGGGGCTGTCACGCGACCAGGAAGAATCACAGTTCAGAAGCATTTGTAACAACATGATAAAATGTCTAACATTAGGGGACAATGAAGCAGTGTGCCAAGTGGGTATACAGTGGCGATCATCTTGTGCACAAGCACATAGCACAACCCACAGGACAGCTCTGGGAGGCAGGCCCGTGTAGACTGCTGCTAACCACAGCCAGTAGAGGCGTGAGTGGTTCTTCTCTCTTTTAAAGATGTTTAAGATGTTCTCTGCTGAACTGTATTCCTTTCAATTAGAGAAAATTTCCTTTAAAAGTGAGGGCACCTTCATCCTAGCACATGGTCACTGGGAGGAGAAGGCTCAGATATTTCCTTTGTGACTTTGATGATTATGGTCCTACGCAGTCTTTTCCCATGGCTTAAAATTTTCCTACCCAGGTCAGAACAGTCCGAGCCCCATCCCATTATCCATGCGCTCAATCAATGAAAATGAGCCTGGAGGCCCTGTGTGGCCTATGAGCAGCTCAGGGGACACTCTCCACGCACACCTTCTCCTGCCACTGGTCTTTGTGAGAAGAAGGGCCTTTTCTTGAATGACGGGTTTGTTTTGAGTTTACAGATATTGCAAATTGCATAACTGCTGGTTTCTTCCAGTTTGTGGAGGCTGGGAGGAGGCTCGGAGACGCATTTAGTCTTGTTGCTTGGGACAGGAGCGCCTGTGCATTCCGGGCCTCACCTCCCTCTGAGCTTCCTGCCCTTTGTTTCCTTCCTTATTTACTAATTGCCAGGCACCAAATAAGTTCTGATGGGATGTTTCAAATCCTTATTGATATGGAATAAATTCTTATGGAACAAAGAATAAATTTTTAAAAAAATGTTTGTGTGTAAGATGGGCTACATGCACCCCTATGTAGGAGAGGCTTGCAGTAGGAGAGGCCCCCTGCGAGAGAAGGTCCCCACTCGAATTCATGGTGTAGCCACAGTCCGGGTATCTAAGAGCAGGAGGAACAGGAGGGAGGTAAGTCGTGTGACAGCAGAGGGTGGGATACACTGGTCCCTTCCTGTGTGGGAGGCACACAGGGTCATCAGGGCAGGCAGGAACTGGCACTTGGCTTTGCTGGGAAAGCAAATATTGTGCGTATTGCTGGGATCCTGTGGGTGAGCCGACTGCCTAACTGCCCTTGAAACATTAACGATGTTGCCTGTCACCCAGGCTCCTCCCTCTGTGTCACTGCCAATGGGGCAGGAAACATGAACAACATCTACCCCCAATAAAGAGAGCCGCAGGCCACCCTTGTCACCCCCATAGGCCCTTGGGGAGTGATGATCTGACTGTGGGGCTCCTCCCTGGGTAGCTAGTTAACCTGGTCGAGGGGCACACCTCAGGTGCCTGGCTGGCAAGTTGGGCAGGGATGCTATGTTAGTTTTCTAGGGCTGGGTAGCAAAATACCACACACCCGGTGGCTGAAAACAACAGAAATTGATTCTCTCGCAATTCAAGAGCCCTAAAGTCTGAAATCAGGTATCCGCAGGGCTGTGCTCCTTTCAAGGGCTCTAGGTGGAGTTATTTCTTGCTTTCCCAATTCTGGCAGTGGAGCACAATCCCTGGCATTCCTTGGCTTGTGGCAGCATTGCTCCGACGCTGCCTCCATCTTCACATGGCTTAACCTTGCTGTGCGTGCCTGCGCACATGTGCGTTAGCGCGTGTACATCCAGCTACACACACATTTGCACATGCATCTGTCTTTCCAAATCTCCTTTTCTTTTCTCCTGTAGAGATACCCATCATTGGACCTAGGGTCGCCCTAATTCAGTCTGCCCTTATCTGCATTTGATTACTTTTGAAAAGATGTTATACAATCACCTTCACAGGAACTGGAAGTTAGGACTTCAATGTATCTCTTTTGGGGGACACAAGTTGCCCTGCAGTTGTTGCATTTGACAATTAAGTAGTTGGCAGTGTGCATTCTGGAGTAGTCAGGGTTCACATCCTGGCTTTGCCACTTACTGGCAGGTATCCAATCTCTTGCGGCCCCATCTTTTCTTTTGGAAAGTGGGCCAGACAACAGCATCTACCCCTTAGGGCTGCAGGGAAGCATGCATAAAGCTGGCTCACTTCTAGACTCGTGGAAACTGCTCGTGAGCTGTGGCCCCACCTTAGGAGTATCGCCAGCTTTGCAGCCCCAACTCACATTCCCCACAGTCATTCCCCACACTGAGAGACCCTGGGTCAGCATCACAGACAGCAAACCACTCTTGACACTTGATGCATGATAGCCTTGCCTGGGAGTCTGCCCTCTGCCTTTCCCCTCCCTCTCTTGTGCTCCTGGCTAAAGCTGATTCCCTCCCAGCCACCACCCCACCCTGTGTTGTCTTAACTGACATCTACTCTCAAGATCTTCCCAGTCACCCTGCTGAGAGCAGCTTCGGACAACTCATGCTCAACCCTGCAGCAGAGAGCATCTGTGGTGCCAGGGGCCTCTCTGGCTACTTACTGGGTCTGTTCCATCCACCCAAGAAGGGAAGCTCAGGCTGCCCCATAAAATACAGGACATCCAGCTAAATTTGAGTTCCAAATAAATAACAGCTTTCTTTGTATAAACATATTGCAAATATTGTACTGAAGCAGGGATCAGGGTGCCCAGGAGCTAATGTGGGGGGAACAGTCCTCCAGCAATGACCCCAGTGTGTTGCCCCCAGTGGCTGCATGTTCTACACAGTCCCCCTGAGGTTCCCAGGTGGATTCTTTACCACTTGTACCCTGCAGAGAAGATTCACTAACGTACCCTGCTATGTTGCCCCTTCTCTCTCCCCACCTCCTGGTAAAACTCAAGGAAGAGTTCTCCATTACCATTATCACCATTATCCTCACGCTGAGCTTGGTCATGACCCTCCGAGACATGATATGTGGCAAGGTATCATTATACATGCGTAAGTTTGTGTATCTGCCCTATCTCTCTGCCTCACTGGACTGGGTACCATTCACCCTTATTCTCCAGCACCTTGCACTGGGCTGGCACCCAGCAGGAAGAGATGATGGGAAGGGGCTCTGCCTGTGCAAACAAGGAGCAAGAGTGGTTTCCAGCTGTGCAGAGCTGCCTTCAGGAGAGGCCACACTGTCTGGACTTAGATTTGGGTCTTCTTGTGACGCTCTTTCAGAATTTGACCTTGGGCAGTCTCCTGAGCTCTCTTCACTGCGGTTTCCTCATCTGTAAAACGAGCAGCTGAAACTAGATGATTTCTCTCGTGTCTTTAGGCTCTAAAATTCTATGACTCTATATTCTAGGTAATAAACTTTATGACTATGAATAAATTAACGGAAATGAATATTTAAATGATGTGCAAACATTCATGCAAGTGCTTTCTTGGTCTTTTATGTGGTGGGAGGGTGAGAAGTAAAGCCAAGATATAAAGGACCAGAAATGTCAGGGGAAACCTCACTTCTGGGTCCTGTCTGTCTGGGAAGAGTGTCCGAGGGAGTGTACTGGAAAAGCTGGAAGTCCCCATATGGATGGATGTTCTAGGTTCAGATACACTGGAAAAGGTTCTTGGGCCCAGGGAAGCAGCCAATGCCACTGGACCCATGTGCTGTCCATCTCTCTAGCTCCTGGAATCTGTCACAAGTCCTTCAATGCTCAGCATTAAGGACTGGTGACTGGACATCTGAATGCTTCATTCATGTATCAGGGTGATCTACCCATCCATCAAGTAGAGAACCCTTCTGCTGGCTAGTAGATCTGAGCCAAGAACCTTGCCTTTGACAAAGATAAATACTTCAATGGAAAGGTGGATGAAATATTTAGGGGTGAAACCACCTAACTTCTCACAGTGAAGGGACAAGCAAAGTCAGAAGTTCTGTCAACATAAGTAAAAACAGAACACAACAGAGAGACTATGACCAAGAAAGTAACTTGCAGGTGCAGAATTCCCTGTACCTCCCATCTCAGTGCCTGAGAGGTTCATACATCATGAGCCCATGTTCCCAACACAAAGACCCATGAACCGCCGGGGTCACGCCTCCCGGCACTGCGGAGTCGCACATGTCTTGCTCATCCGCTCCCTGCCATGGAACCTAGGCATACTCTCCCTGAGCCAAGGCATCCATGACTCTGTTGGCGCTAAAGGTACAGATGGTCTCTTCTGGTCAATTCAACCTACGAACATTTGCTGAAGTAGGCAGGAGGGGTCAGAACTGCCATTTCCTGAGCATGAAGAAGTTAGGCTGCTTCTTCAAGAAGTGTGAAGCTGCTTCTCTATACCTTTCAAGACACTCTCCCTAAGACCAACAGCGCTGTTCTTATTTCACTGATGAGAGCATGAAGAAAACGTGGCCAACTTCCTCACACCCCACTGACCAAAGGCGAGACTGGGATTGCAGCTGGGGACTGGCAGAGCCCAGAAGCCCTGCCTGTCCTGCTCAAGCTTCCCTCCCAGAGCAAGACTTCCGCTTCTTCTATAGAATCTCTAAAAGTGCCCTTCATTGTCCTGCTGCCAAGAGAGCTAAATATGACCCTGACCGCCATGGAGAGGCCCGGAGAGACCAGTTGGATGGAGTGTTGGAGGCAGGGGTGGGGGAAGTGACTGCCTCTCCCCCTTCACACAGGGACAAGAATGACTTGAGGTACAAACTATTAAGTCTCTTTACCCGTCAGAATTGGGTCAGATATTCTAGCAGGGAGAACAGCTTGTTCTCTGCCCCAGCTGTTATCTGAGCTACACAGCTGGGGGGAGAGCTCCAGCTTGCTCCTTGGGCTCGGAGCTCAAGGTTTCCAGAGCTCTCCAAGCTGCATTTGATGGCCTCTCCCAGCTGGAATGAGGAGAGAGGGGGAAGAGCGGAGAGGAGGAGGAGGGCGAGGGAGGGGCACCCTCATTTCTAGCATTGCAACCAATTACCATGTGAGTCAAGGCGACCTGCCTCACAGTTGACAACCAGTGAAAATGTTGTGCCAGATGTTCAGGGGTGAGAAGCTGAATTATTTAAAAGAGAACCCCCAAGCCGTGATGGTGAATGCTGAGGAAATGGAGCCGGGGCGGTTGGGTGCAATGAGGTTGCTCTGTGAAAGCCTGAAGTCCAGCTATGGGGTGACCCCCTGCTCAGCACTTACCAGGCCAGCCATAAATGGGGCCTTCCTAAAGCCCTCGGGACCTACCGGGCTGGACCCTTCCTTGGCACTTTCCCTCCGAGAGAGCTGGGATTCTGAGCTCAGGTATACTCACAGGTTCTCTTTCCAAATAGTCCCGCCACATGTGATGCCAAATCTTGGACTTCTAGCAACATTGCGTGGAAAAATCACCATGTCCCTACATATCATTGAGCCTGTCTCCAATGCAGTAGAGAGAAAATTACTCTGATTGCTTCCTAGTTATTCCAGGCCACAGCCTAATTCTGGGTTCTTGGTGAAAAAGCAAGTAGTTGTTATATGAATTTCATAATTTAGAGATAAATAATGAACACCAAACTTGGAGGGAAATACCCTAGTGTTCATTTTATTTAATATTCTCCATTGGTGGAAATAAATTAAAAATGAACAAGGCTTGTTTATGCCTGCCTCACATTGCCCTCCACTTTTGAATAGCAACCACATATTAATTTGCCAAGATCCCATAAATTATAATTAGCCCGGAGGATTAACAACATAAATCCTTGAATTTAAAACCAACCTGCCCGGCTCTCTCTTCCCTATGCCCTAAAGTAAAAAAGGGCCATAAAACCTATCACCGCTACTTGATCCATTAAACTCCGGAGACATTCTTATTTCAGCTTAGCTGGTGGAGGTAGTCTTTGTTAAATCTTTTTAAAGTTACAGTAGCTCGATAGGAACTGGAAATCTCCAACGCAGTGCAGATTCCCTGGCAGCCCGGACACAGCTTAGGGGGAGAGTCAAGGAAGGGACAAAAGATGACATTTTGGCTTTGTAAAGTTGATACGGGGTCCAAGACTGATCTGAGATGAAGAGCACCCCTTCACTCTGCATTGCCCCTCATTTATTGTCAAGAGCTCCAGAGTGAGGCTGTCACCTGCCTGAGCTCAGGGACACAGGAACACAACACACACACACACAGGCCATCATCTGAGTTTGCATCTACCAAGTTTGAATGGGGTGACTGGGAGATGAAGAATGATAGCAAGCCTTGGAAGACAAAGTATTTAACATAGGAAGACTTGGCCCAGTTTAAAGCACTGGCTTTCCTAATGGGGAAGATGGCAAGCAGCTCTTAAGTATCAGTCATGAATAAAGTGCCCAGAGGGTGCTTCCCCTGGGGCTAGGCACAAATCACTCCACAGTCCCTCCATTTGTAAACACACCACACCCTGCAGTCATTCACTGACTCGCCCTCCCTGTGGAGAAGGCAGCTCCCCTGTGGCTGTGGCCAGGTGTGGTTAAACCCGAACATTCCAGAACAACACAGGGATGTGCGGCCAGCTACATACTCAACATGCACCTCCATCAGGCAGCCAGCACAAAACGCACCTTGCTTTGGAAAGAAAGAGGTGAGTAACCAAAACGGCATCTTCCACCTCTGCGTTGCTCTGGTCTCCATCCAACCTCTGCTTTCCCAGCAGTGCATGGGCTCCTAGCCTGTGGGGACCACCTCTAAGCCCGGATCCTGTTCTGCGGCTTTCACTGCTGATGGTTTTGAGAGCCTTTTCCCATGCCGTGGTGTCTCCCTCTGTCCCGCTCACTCTGGCTCCTTACTAGACGGCTCAGAAAGGAGAGGCACCGTGTCTCTCACCTCTGTACACTTCCTACCTGAATACCGCCTCGTGCACAATGGTCGCTCAAATAGTATTATCTGAATCCGTGGAGTCGTGAAAAGCAACAAAGACTTAACTAAAGGCAAAAATAAAATTTTTTTAAAAATGTCTGCTTTGAGCCACCTGTACTGCTGAGGCTTCTTATGTGGGGAGAAGCTTGGTCCTTCCTGATTTTATGCAGACGCGAGAAGGACTGCGCACAGTTTCTGAAGATCTGAGTTTCCCAGGCACTTACACTGATCATCTTATTACTTTTCACAACCACCCCGCAAGGTCAGAGGTAATGTCCCATTTCACAGGTGTGAACTTGGACACTCAACAAGATGCCACAACCTGCCCTTATAACAGCCCCAGGACTGAGTCCATGAAAGGGATATTCCCTGGCAGTGCCAGTATCTCCCGACCCCCTTCCATTTTCTGTCTCAGCACTACAATGGATGACATCAGCTCCCTTCCAGAGGAGTTCCAGCATTGATAGGATCTCTGGAGTCCTGCTGTAATTGCACTTGATGATAAGACATGTTGGAAACAAAAGGAAGGGACAGTCATGTTGCCATAAGGTGACCTGCTCTTGTGTATAGTTGAAGGCCAGCTGCAAACCTAGGCTTTGTTTCTACAACTAGAAAAAGAACACCTGTGAACCCCGCCCTGCTCTCAACATCCAGAGGCAGCGCCACATGTCAGTAGTCTTGGTTACTGGTTGAACACCTGTCTCCTGCCCCAGCTGTGAGCTTGAGAGAGAGGATGAGCCTGATAGACCCCCTCCACTTCCTGGAAGCCAGGTCCCATGTAGCACACAGGAGGTATCTGCCACTCATCAGCTGGATGAGCATACCAAGGGACCAGGGTTGGGTGCCAGAGCCACAGCTTCATTCCCCAAAACATGCTGTGACTGCTAAGAAATAATGAAGAGCAGGTCCCATGAACAGAACAGGCAGGGGTGTGACATGCAATGAGGGGACAGTTCCCCGTGTGGGGCTGGCAGGAACTCTGAGTTTCCAGTCACCTCCCTGTGAGGTGATACATGGGAAAGGGTCTTGGAACCTGCTTGGCCATGGCAATGACTTCCATTTGCATGTGGGCCAAATCAAAGGGGGCAGCAGACCACAAAATCCTGCAGGGCACCTGTCCTTGTCCTTATTTCTGGAGAGGATTGTAAACTGCTGCCCTGAGTGAGCGGATCTCGCTGCACCGTGGAGCAAGGGCTCCAGGTCGGGCTCTGGTCGGGGTCAAGAGACCACTGTGTGTCCCCGAGGATGCCTCCATGTGGGAAATGAACTGGCTTGGAAGAGGATCTGGTTCAAACCATAGTACGGGGTTGAAATCCATTTCCCATTTAGAAGGTGGGCTGGTAAACATAGTATCTATTTTAATCTCTTTTCCCCCCTGATTGTAAGCTATAAATGCTCACTGTAAAAAATATTGACAATAGAGAAGAGAATAAAGCAAAAGATAATGTCAACATGCAGCCTCCTTCCTCCCAGATATTTTTTAAAACCTAAGCTGAATTAAGATAAATATGTTCTAAACTATACCTTACTTTTTTCACTTAGTATCATTCCAGGACTACTTTACCATATCCCTAACTGTTTTTTACCCCAAATCACCACTTCTAACATCCCGTCCAATGACTTCATAATCTCTGTAACTAATGTCTTCTTACTAAACATTTAGGCTATTTCAATTTTTGATTATAAATAATTTTATGATAGTCACCTTATGCATCAAATGCCATGTGTACCTAATTATTACTTTGAGGTAAATTCATAGATCTAAACTCTCTGGGGGAAAGATATGAATTTAAGATTCCATTTTAAATGGTGGCCTAAAAATGTGCTTGCCACCTACTACCAAGAGTCAGGGTGGGGCTTAGCTGGAGATCTGCAGAATGTGGGTTACCTGCACCAGAAAAAAGTAGAGCTGGTGTTTTAGATATGTAGCAGAGGAAACGTGAAAAGGCCATCCATTCCACGTGGTGCTCAGGCAGTGCACCCTGTGAGCCCTTGAGGAGGTTCCTTTTCTTTCTCTTCCATTGGAATAACTGAGAGAACACAGCAGCAAGCAGAAGAGCAAAGATAACAAATAAAATATCATTTTAGGGTCATGGACTTTTAAAAAACCCGATAGTTGTACTTTCCCCAAATACACACTCATATTTTTTAAACTTTGCATATAATTTTAAGGACTTCACAGATGACCCAAATTCATTGTGGAGTCTCCTCATCAAGATGAATTCAGGAGAATTCAGAGGAATTCTGAACTCAGAGGAATAAAATGTCAGTGGATTTTTTAACACAAGAGTCTGAATTCTAAAAATTCCTTCACCTGAACTTAGTGAGCACAGGTAAAAGTTTGGGGATTCTAGACCAAAAGTTCAAAATATGCATCTCTACAAATTGTGGGGAAGGGGTGTGGTGGTGCATGCCTGTACTCCCAGCAACTTGGAAGTCCAAAGCAAGAGGATAGCAAGTTCAAGGTTAGCCTTGGCAACTTAGTGAGGCCTTGCTTCAAGATAAAGTAAGAAGGGCTGGGGAGGTAGCTTAGTGGTGGAGTGTCCTGGGCTTGACCCCTAATTCCACAAAGAGAAGAAGGAGGAGGAGGAGGAGGAGGAGAAGGAGGAGGAGGAGCTTATTTAAAGCTGTGGTCTTCAAACTTCAGAGGCACCAGAATCCCTTGGGAGGCTTGTAAAAATACAGGTGGGGACCCCACCCTCAGATTCACTGAGTCTGAAGGAGATTGGGGCACTGGGCAGGTGAAGTCTCCCCTTCCTGCTTTGTTCCAAAGCTCCAGTGTCCTGACTACAATGCGGGCTCTGTGACATGCCTCTCTGATCACGGTCCTCTGAGGTTTGCACAGTGTTGGCCAAGTAGAGATTGCAAGGTTGCATGCTATTTGGACATTCTAAAATCCCTTCGTGAATTAGTAGCACGTATTCTTATTGTTTTTTTCTTTTTAATGGTCCCAAAATGACTTTCTGGGAACTGCTCACACTGGGGCTCTTGACATTTGTTTCTACTGATCAACAAAGAAAGAGGGATTAAAAACTCTGACGTACAAAATGCTTGTGTACATGTCTGTGCACATACCCAGCCTCAGTGCCTATATGCATGGATACTTCTTGCACACGCATGCATGTATATAAATGGAAGTCAAATTGTCATCCGCTTTTCCTTGAGAATGACTGAGATTATACCCTTCATATTTTTTGGCATTAAAATATTATTCGTTTTACAATACAATGGGTGGATGGGTGGGTGGATGAATGGACAGAGGTATGGATGAATAAATATATGGTAAAGCAATTACAGTGAAATATCAATGGGTAGGTAGTTCATTGTGGAATCCTTTGAACTTTGATATGTTTGTAAATTTTTATCACTTTAGTTTTGAGAAAAATGATTTGTCTTATAACAATAGACAATGGTTGCGGTTTTACAAATATTATTAATGTCCTCACCAAAAGAAGAGGCAGGCAATCCATGTTTCTCATTCTTAAAAATGTCAGGCCATTTCAAAGCTTGAAAACCACTGTGCAGAGTGGCTCCCATTTGTGGGCTTGGGACTTCCTCTGAATCCAGCTCTAAAGTGAAACAGAACTGTGGGTTGTCATGGGCAAAGTCCTTAATGAGTTTTCTCAGAAAAGAAGCTGCCACCACAAAACTGCTGCCTTCTCTCAGGCTGGGTTTTTGGCTATGACGCCCAGATCACCCATCCCTGAACTCCTCTCTTGAAACTTCACACATATCATTTTCTTAATTAAGCAACTCTTTACCTAAAGGTCAGGGCCACCAGTTGCTTGGTCTGTCCTACGAAATGTTACCTCTAGGGAGCTGGCAGACATGTGTGACATCACCCAGATGCTTGCACTTGGACACAGAGCCCAGCTCACAGCTCCCCATGCTGTTTTGGATCATTCAGAAACCGAACACCTTGGATAGATCCAATGGTTGCAGTAACTTGCCTGGAATCAATAATGATTGTTAAAACCCTTTGTGAATGATCTGAGCGTAGCTGCACTGGGCAGGTAATTTTAAATGTTACTGAATTTGTTGAGATCTTAAAAATGAACTCTCAGCAAAATCAAACTACATATCAAACTAGATAGTATCAAATAAATTGGAACTTGGCCATCACCCTGGGACTCAGCTATCACACTTTCCCCTCTGTACCATAATGAAACTGGTGGCCTTCAGCAAAAGGTTCCCAAATGGGGACCCCAAAATGGGAAAAGGTTTTGGCATCTGAGGGGTGCGTCCCAGTGGTTCTCCTCTGAACATTTCCCTCTAATGCTTTTGCTTTGTGAGATTCTAAGCATTTTTCCTTACAAAGGATTTCAGCTGCTGGATTTCCCTAAAGGTACTTTAATACCTGTGCTGGGAGGAGAACGGTCACTTCTTACAGAAATTAAATACATAAATTAATAGACGCCTCTTCAGAAAACCTTTCAAAGAGGAAGTCCAGCTGCTTGGGGACTCTGCAGTCAATAGGTCAAGGTCTCCGTTAATGTATGGGGAAAGGCAGAGGAGGGATTAAAATGGTCCAGGAGATGCAGCCGAGTCCAACAGTATGTCCTCAGACCTAACCACTTAGGACCATGTGCCTTTGTCAGGATGCCTAGGAGCATTTTCTGTGGACCTGCCAAGCCAAGAGGTAAATGAAAGTAAGACCAGTCCTGCCTTCCTTCATGCTGTAGGTCAAGGGCATGGCTGATGGGTTCAGAAGCAGCTAGAGGAGGAGTAAGAAAAGGAAGGAGAGGAGGAAGAGGAAGCTTTAGTCAGAGTGGAACGTGGGTGCCCAATCCAGGGGGAGCTTTCTGCCCCTCACGTCCAAGAGCAGGATGCACCTTTGACGTGTGTGAGCTGGAAAGACTTTTGAGCTTCAGAACCTCTGAGGTCTCCGAGTTCCATGAACATGCCCAGTGCTCTCCTGGGAAGGCACCCTGTACGTGTTTATTTTTTAATGAGATCATTTTTAAACTCTTGGCCACTCTCTTACCATCTGTTACGTACCGAGCTTCAGAGTAAATTTCCTTCAAAGGGCTTCAGCAACTTTTACACAGCTTCAAAAGCAAGGTGCTAGCTAAATGCGACCAAGAGAAGTATTTTACGCTTATCCCCTATGCTCCTGACGGAGCCTCAACTCCCGACCAGCTCCCTAACACTCTTAGATTCATAAAAAACCCTAAACCAAAGGAGACCTCAGATGCATATACTCATTGGTTAGCTCATTTCACAAATGAGGAAGCTGAGACCTACCATAAAATACTTCTTTTCCACAGTCAAAAGATGCAGCCTTAAATAACTAAACAGCAGATAGTGTGCATTTTCCTTTTATTTTTATTGACATTTCTTTCCAGAAGGGATTGAGGTGAGATGTTCAGATTGAATCATAGCATTCGTAATAGATTCCTCAAAGAACAGAAGCACACTGGGACGCTGGTTTTTACTTGGTCAATTTTTTTGTTTTGTTTTGTTTTTTCTCTATCCACTGGGAGGAGGGGCTTGTGCAGCCCTGAGTTGAGTGTCATCTCTGGACAACCCCTCCAGGATGGCCCAGCTTGGATCTCCCACCTCCTGAGTGCCTTCCATTCCATTCCCTCCAACATGCTCCAATTCTTGCAAACAAAAAAAATTTTCTCTTATGTACTTCCTGCCTCTAGAATATCTAGAAAGTAGATGCAGAAGCAGTGACTAAATATGAGCCTTTTTTAAAGGGTAAGAAATATGAGGAAAGAGAGTGGGTGAGAAACAGTCTCAGGTAATTCCCTTTGGAAAGTTTCTAGCATTTGCTTTTTCTAGAAAACCCAGAGAATGCTGTGGACTTGTGTTTCTGAGCCGTGGTGCACTGGCCTGCATGCAGACTCACCCGGTCTCCTGCCAAGACTCCACGGGCTCCTGGGTCCTCTCCTACACTGACTCAAACACTTTTACACCTTCCCAGGGCCTGGGAGTTTGCATTTTTAAAAGAATTCCTGCATTGCCCCCAAATGACCTTGGTCATAAAGTAATTGGGAGAAATTTACCAAATTTCCATGTTTGAAAGCACCTTACCTGACAAACCAAATCTCTTAAAAATTGGGGGGGTGATCTTGTTTTAGAAGCAAGACCTGGGGGTTTGTGTTAGAGGGAGGGTAAACAGAATCAAGCTCTTTTCACAACCCTGTGGTCACACACTTCATTTAGGACTATGTTGAATAAAACTCTTTCTAAACCATTTCCAGGAATCTCTCTTCACATGGAACTGTGTACTAAGGCCAGTTTTTGGTTATCCATTTATCTTTCCTGTGCAAAATTCAGCATAAAGGACAACATTTCTGAGTTGCCATTTTGGAAGGAGGTTGCTAAAACTGGTCTTTGTGAAATTCCCATCTTGGGTGCCCTGGCTCTTCCCTCATCTGTCCCTGAATGACCTTTCTGCAGGTGCCAAGTCTATAATGCCCAAACCCTATGGGGGGAAACCCAATGGGTGCAAGATGCAAAGAGAGCTACTTCTTGACAGTGGCCAGCTTGTTAATGAATTCCACTGCCCTCCACTCCAAAAGGGAAATCTTCTCTCCTCCACGGGGGACCGGAAAATGCACTGTGTGTTCCAAAGGGAATAAAGACTATTTCTGCCAGCCCAGCCCCAGTCCCTGAATTATTTTAATTGCAGCCCAGTGGTGCCAAGGTGCTGAAGCACCCCCTTAGGCGGAGTGCTTAGCTAGGAGGTACTGAATTAAACTGTCAGAACATGCAGAAAAATTGCAACGCAGCCTGTCAACAACATTTGTTAAGAGACACGGGTGAGGCTGGTGACTTGTGTAGAAAAAGAGCTGCCTGTGCAGAGCCATCAAAGCACAGCCTGGAACTAATGGGGTATTCAGAGGTCTTGTTCTACTTCATTGGTCAAAGCCAACACAAGCCTGTAAGGTTTGGGCCCGTTTGCTGTTTATTACTATGGTAATAAAGGCCACTTAAAGATACAAGCCCATCTTGTATTGGCTCAAACCCAGGGCTTCTGTTCTAAATAGGATCATCAGGGTCTCATCTCTCAGGTTCTTCAAAACAATCTTTTTTAAGAAAAAAAATGTGCACGTGTGTGTCTGTATATATATATACACATATATTTTTGTTACATATATACATATATGTACAGATATATATGTGTGTGTGTATACATATATATACACACATATGTGTGCATATATAAATATATATTAAGCTCCTGTCAAAGGATGACACAGTTGTCTTGATCTTATTCATCTTTGGCTGATTTCTGTCTTGAGCAGCCACACTGGATGGTCAGTTTTCTGCACCATCTGGGCTACCTCCCAGTTCCCAGTCATTCCACCAAATGTGATTCAAGGTGCTGCTGGGAAGATACTTTGTAGCGGTGATCAAAGACCACAGTGAGTTGGCTTTCAGTTAAGGGAGATTATCCCAGATTATCCTGGTAGGCCCTGGCCAATCAGTTGAAAGGTGTTAAAAGGAGAACTAGGCCTTTCCTGGAAAAGAAGCTTCGCCCGTGGGCCAGCAGCTTGAGCCAAGAGCACGCAGGGAGCTCCAGGCTGCCTTTCTCAACGGCCTGAGGTACCCATTTCAGACTTGCCTAGGCAGCCCACAATCCCATCAGCCAATTCCTTGTGGCAAATCTCTTACTATATATCTCTCCTTGGCTCTGTTTCTCTGACTGAACCCTGGCTGACCCATGTCCCCAAAGAGTCCCTTGTTCCTCATACTTCAACCAAATATCTTTTCATCAGAAGTCTCAAATTGGAGGCCTGCATGCTGCAAAAGGTTTCCGTTCTTTCTGGCCCATATCCACGCATTTGGTGCAAAATGTTAAAAGTAAGAATAAGCTGAATTGGTTTCCAGTTTTCAAAACTCTTGAAGATTTCACACTACACACACACACCTGCATTTCTATTTCTCTCAAGAAAGAAGAAAAAATCCAGAGGATTTGGCCATGCTAGATCTGTGTCCCTGTGTGGAGCCATCAGCTATAATGGAAAGGAACGTCCCTTCTGATGGTGTGAGCTCTGCAGTTTACAAAATCTCCGCCGCTTCCTGTCATCTCCCCAGCAGTGAGACCGTCATGAGCCTACACAGGTGGTTTTTCTTAACATAGAAAGAAAAGTGAAAGATGCATCACATCTTTTACTCTATTAAAAGGATCTCAGATAGATGAGGAGGAGAGGGCTGTGTGTTTCAACAAAAAGGTGGAAGGTATCTATTTCTTTGCAGAAATAAAGATTATTTCCCTGCACTTTTCCAAAAAAAAAAAATGTATCTCGGTGATTTTCCTCTTTAACAAAAGAAAACCCTAAGGTGATCATAGAGAAGTTTGCTTGGTGCATGGGAACACTGTGATAATTGCTTTAGAAGAAGCTCATTGAAACCGACTCTGAATTCCAGGAAGGCTGAGCAAACTCTCTCTTCCTGGCCATCCTTAGGTGCATTCTAGCCCACGATCGTCCTTGAGGGGTCACCTAGTCAGGTCACCTAGTTATGAAGCAAAAATGTGGTCTAGGAGGAAAAACCACACACTGGGAGCTCAGGGGTTTGTGTTCAGTCCTCACTCTACAGGCCCCAGATGTGACTCTGCCTCTGCATGAAGCTTCCAAGGTCAAGTTCTTGATCAATGAACGTGCCCCCTCTCGGGGGAGAGACCCAGGAATTTGTAGTTTGAGGGGCTCACGGTTGATTCTGATGAGCAGCCAGGTTTGGACTTTGCTGGACTCAAGAGCATCTCAAGTTTCTCCCAGCTCAGAAACCCCATGTACCTAGGAATCGAATTCTGCGGGCACCTCTCTAGACATCCAGCAGGCAATGCTCCAAAAGGATTAATGCTTTAGGGCCACTGGGATACGGTTTTAAAGACTTGAAGCATTGCCAGGCTGCCTCAGTCACCTGGCAGGACCTGACTTATAATCCTGCCTGTAACTTATGTGCTCTGGTGGTTAGGAAGTTCACTGGAAGCTCAGGTCTGAGACAAGATTCAAAGGTCAGAATTGATACATTGAATTGTGATTGCCAGATGGAAGAATTGAACCTCCTCAGTTGCCACTCCGAACCCCCCTGCCCTCCTACACTTAGTGCCAAAAGCCCACACAGGATGCCTTTCCCAAACAAGGATGGAAAGTACCCCTTTTAACCTCCAGATATCATCCAGAAACAAAACTAGATGCACAGCATCTGCCCCTACCAATAGACCTCCCCCACTTCAGAGTACATTTTTGAACGTCCTCTTCTGTACCTGAGGGCTCTTCCTGATTCCCAGTGGGAGAGGTTATTTTTTTTTCCTAATGCAAACAAAAGACATTAAAAAGCACACAGAGCAGAGCATATGATAGCGCAGTGGTGTCACAGTGAAAAAAATATGGATTTTGCTTTTGTAATGTGTGACTATTAGATCACAGTGTTGGTTGCAATAAATTATCACTTTCGGTTCCTGCTAATTGCTAGAATCTTCTGCCATGGGCTGCAGTAATGCTGGCCAAAAATGAAAAAGTTTTGAAGCCAGATACAAATGTGCATCCTGCTGGATTGTGAATGGCATCTTGGATCTTGAATAAATGCCTAAGGAGACAGCTGGAGATGAGGGCCTGGGAGTCAAAGACTGCATCGTGCAATTGTTGAGGAAAGTCGGCTCTTCATGGAAGAGAATGAGGGCCTCCCCGTCAATCCACTGACCCAGGGCAGCCTCTGCCCTCCATATATGCCCATCGATCATAAGCACCTCCAGGGTACAACCAAACCAGATAATTAACACATGATGAAGTGTAAGAATACTTCTTCTTAAAAAATCCAATCTGATCCTTGAAAGGAAGAGACATTTCTACACCTTCTAGGCCACAGGAAGTGCAGTGCCCACGAAGGGCAGCTGTGAGCTCCAGCCTTCTCCTCACCTCCCCCCACCCTGCCCATTCCCACCTCACAGGGACCTTTTCTTTCCCCAAGGTCACGGAGATGCCAATGAGATCTTCTGGGCATCAATTCTGCTTCAGGCTCCTTCCCATTATTCTGTGAGAGTCAGGCCCTGCCCTCCTGGAGCTTGCATCCTCATGGGAAGGGACAGGTGTGCTGTGGTCCATGGCGATGACTCGGGGAAATCAGTTCAGTGACGAGGAAGGGGCACAGGTCGGGAGGGAGAAGGCAGGTGGAAGTTTTAGGTATGACTTCTAAAGAAGGCCTTCCGTGAAGGAGAGAGGAAAGGGGGAGCCAGCCCTGGGGCTGTCGAAGGGCACTTGGAGAAAAGGCCTGAAGAAGAGAAGCATGGACGGCAGGGACAGGGAACAGTAGCTGGAACAGAGTGGGCAAAGGGGAGAGCCTCAGAGGTGAGAGCAGAGCATTGGGGGAGTGGGAGGAAATCACACAGGGCCCAGGGAAATCAAGACTATGGTTTCCTCAGAGCAACAGGGGAAGGCTTTGGAAGACTCCAATCAGCAGGGGAGAGATGGGACCTGAAATGTTTTCGGTGGAGATCCTGGTTTTCTGTCGGGAACAGACTGAAGGGGAAAGAGGGTAGTGGTGGGTGCCAGGGGACCCTTTAAAATGAGGACAGGGTGACATCCAGGCAGGAGCCAAGGGTGCAGGCGTGTAGGCCGCAGCAGGCTTTGCATTCCTGCTGGTGATGTTTGTCGCATGCTTCCCCCACAGACAAATCCCACCCCCGAAAATCCAGGTCTGTATTGTTAACTGCTACCTCCCGGGAGCTGAGCCCCTGGTGCACAGAACTGCTGGCAGCAGGTAAGGGCTCATTTTGGAAAGCCTGGCCGGCGTGATCCGCTCATTTTCTGGCGGTGGTTTCTGCCATGAGGGATAACGTGGCCTGCCTCCTTGTGGAGCCCCTGCCTCTCCCTCTTGCCTCTGTAAGTGAACAGGGGGTCCGACCACAGCCTAGGAGATGCCTACAGATGCCCCTCTGCCTCCTCGCTGCCATCTGTCATCTGCACCTCAGTTTCTCCGTGTGGAAATAGGAATAAGGCTGCCGAGGACCATGAGCAAAGTGACAAGAACAGGCCATCAGAGCAGTTTGTGCTTTCTAAAGGAGCAGTTATAAAACAGGGGCATGTTCTTCCCTCTCCACCATCCTCTCCTGCTGAGGAAAATCGCAGAGAGAGGGGTCCTGTGGGGCCTGAAGGGAGAGTCTCTGGGCAGATGCCAAGCCATCTCCAGGCTCCCCTTTAGGAGGCTCCTTTGCAACAGAAAGGGCGGGCAGAGGATGCCCAAGAAACTGAAGATTACTGTGCCTCATCTGGGGACGGGAAATGGCCTTGGAGGAGTTTAGAATTAAACCAGAGCCACGCTGCCCTCCCGGTGCCCCAAGAATGCATGGCGGAAAGGACAACACTCTGGGTGGCCAGGAGGGAAGAGATCACCCGACGTCCACCTGACTGGGTTGATAACACTCTTGGGCACATGCAGTGTAGACCAGCTGGATCCATAAACATTGGGCTTTTTTTTTTTAATGAAAGGGACACTGGGATTCTCCTCTAATTGCCCAATGGTGTCTTGAAGCCTTCTTTACATGGGAGGGATTTCTGCTACTCTCCTTTTAGAGGACGTCACTGAGCTGATACATTTCCCTGTGGGCATAGTTTAGACCAAAACTTCTAGAAAAACGTTAACTTTTAAAAGGGGGGCAAAAGATCTTAAATGGATTTTTGAAAAGAGATACTCAAAAGAGGAATACTGCTGCTTGCTTGTCTTTATTTTTATTTTTATTTTATTGTTTGGTACTGGGTATTGAATGCAGGGTGCTTCACCATGGAGCCCCATCCCCAGACCTTTTCCACAGTGCTGTAGTGATGCATGCACACCCACGTGTGCAACAGCACAATTCCCAAGAGCACAACTATGGAACCAGCCTAAGTGTCCATCAGTGGACAAATGGATAAGGAAAACGTGGTGCATCTACACAATGGAGATTTACTGGGCCATGAAGAAAAATGAAATTGTGTCATTTGCAGGAGAATGGATGGCACCTGGGACATTATGTTCAGCGAAATAAGCCAAACTCAGAGGGTCAAGCGTTGCGTGTTTTCTCTCATATATGGAAGCTCGAGAGGAAAAAGTGAAAGAAAGGTTGGGGGTGGGTCTCATGGAAATCAAAAGGAGATCAGTAGAGTAGAGGAAAGGACATCTCCCACCCTCACTTTGCGGGTAAGAGGAATGCGGAGTGCAAGGAGTCACACTGGCCAACTTATATTGTTATGTTTTGTGCATGTATGAGTATGTAACAGCAAATCCCACCATTATGTCCAACTGCAATGTACCAATGAAGAAATGGCACACTGCAGTTGGACATAATGGTGGGATTTGAAAAAAAAGAAGAGAAAGACATTTTCCCTTTTTAGAGACAAGTTGTATAGATATAAGGTTACATTTTCTTATCCATGGATCCGGTCACATCGCTTTCTTAATCTGAAATTGTGAGTACTGTTCATTCCTTTTTATTTTTTATTTTGAATGAGGGTCTCACTAAATTGCTGAGGTTGGCTTTGAACCTGTGGATCCTCCTACCTCAGCCTCCTGAGGCGCTGGGATGACAGGTGTGGGCCACTGTGCCTGGCTTGTTTGTCTTTATTCTTCATAACTGAGGAAACACAGATCAGCATGTGGACATGAATGACAACAAAATATGAGGCCCTCCAGGAGCAAGCCACCATGCTTGGCTTCCCAGAGGCCATGTGCTCCTGTGGCCACAGGACTGAGGGGTGAGGACATGGACTGAGTGACATGAGGACAACCTACCTGTCCACATTATTCACTGCTTCTGAGTGACCCCTTAGCACGCTTCATTCATTCATTCATTCATTCATTCATTCATTCATTCACTCTCTCACTCACTCATTCACTCTCTCACTCATTCATTCACTCTCTCACTCACTCACTCATTCACTCACCCATTCACTCACCCACTCACTCATTCAATCACCCATTCACTCACTCATTCATTCATTCACTAACTCACTCATTCACTCACCCATTCACTCACTCACTCATTCACTCTCTCACTCACCCATTCACTCACTCACTCATTCATTCATTCATTCCCTGTTGTTTGTTGACATTCTGCAGAAAACAATACCAGAGCTGTTCTCTCCTTCCTCTCTTGGAAGCAGGGAGGGAGAGGGTGGCCAGGAAGCCCTTGCTCCTGCTCACTCCTTGCCCCCCCTTCCCTTCCGGCTTCAAGCCTGTCACTCTGCAGCAGAAGGGCAGGAGGGCTGGGGGTGGAGGAGGCAGGAGAGAAAACTATCAATGGCCTGAGAAAGAGGAACAGCGTTTACTAATATCTGATTATCCTTTTGATGTTCATTCAAGTTGCCAAATAGGCTGACATACCCCACCCTGGCCTCTGACAGGAAGCCTGTGGTAAAATTAATGTCACCATGTCTGCTGTGGGTGTCCCTGGGCTGCCATGGTGCTGGACGCTGGAGAACTGCCCAGAAGACACGTCGGCCCCTGCTCTGTGTGGGGTGGTGGCTGCACTGCTGAGATTCTAAAATGACTCTTTTTCACTTAAAAAAAAAAATCTATCGTAAGCAATACGTATATATTGCAAACACAATTTTTATGCAAATAAAAGCTTCTTGTAAATTAAACAGAAAAAATATTGGGTCAGAATAAGTCGATGAGCATTTCGTTTTGGTTGCGTGATTGAAAGCCCTGGTTTTATGAAGAAATGCAGAGTCCCATCCTCCAGATGTAACTATTTTAAGCAAACTGGTGTTTATGGTCTTGGTACCTCTCTCCCACGCTGAGGTTTGCCGCCCTCCCTACCCCACAACTATGCCAGGACATTTATTTTGTCTTTGTCATCAAGAAAAACAACTTAAATTTTTGCCTAGATTTTCTTTCTTTATAAGTGACATTCTTTTTGTTGGTAGAATAGTATGTGAAGTGCCTATATCATAGTAATGCAGCCAATATCTCAACATCTTTCTTCACGGCTGATGAATTGCTAAGTAAAAAGTAGAAGGTAGCATTATCTTTTGCATATTAAAAGTCATCTGTCCAGTTGTGAGAATGGGCGCTGTTCTGGGTTGAAATTGAACCCCAGACTTCTCCCAAGTGGGGGACTGCTGAGTAAGCTGGCATCCAGGCTGGCCTGGTTATGGGGAGCCATTGAAGAACATGTCTAAAAGAACACAGACATCAATTTCAGAGACATCTCCCAACACCTGCATCTCTGTGTCCAGTCCTGGGGAATCCTGTCCCTGAAAGTTCTACAAATCAGTCTGGGTGTCCATCACAATTCATTGCCTGCCGACTATTCCTTTTACTGGCAAAGGAACATCACCAGACGGAATTAGCTCCAGCTGAGGCACTTACATAGTACAGTACCAGGGTGATGGGTCTCCCAGAACAGCACTGAGACTCAGAACCAGCTCGAGGGGAAAGAGATCTCCATGAACACATTCCAGTCGTGGGATGAACCAGTCTCTTTGGGGACAAGGAAGCAATATTGCCTCTAAGTTATCAACATGGAATAAGAGCCCAGGAGCGGTGACGGCCATTTTACTGCTGTCAGGTGAGCTAGTACTATTGATTCCAGAGCTCCCCTCTCCCGATTGGTTTAGATTTTGATACCATTAAGGGCACAATAATACACAGGATAAACACACAGGTAATAAATTCTATTAGTCATAAATAGTTCCCTGCACCCAAAAAAATGAAGGAGGAATCCCCTTTCCCATGCACAGGCCGATCGCCCTAATTCAGACTACCTGGAAGCAAAGCTGATCTCAATTATGCAGGTTTTTTTTTTTTTTTTTTTTGTACTGGAGATTGAACTCAGGGGCACTGGACCACTGAGCCACATCCTCACCCTTATTTTGTGTTTTATGTAGAGACAGAGTCTCACTGAGTTGCTTAGCACCTCATCATTGCTGAGGCTGGCTTTGAAATCGCAATTCTTCTGTCTCAACCTCCCATAGTGCTGGGATTACAGGCTTGCGCCACAGTGCCCAGCTCAATTATGCAGTTCTTAAAAAAAAAAAGAAAAAGAAATGCTGTCAAGTGTACACAGAAGCCCCCTTCAGAAAACACACTTTGATCTAGCAAAGTCCTTAGTGAGATGCTTAAATGAATAGGTTAGAATACCCTTGAGCTGGTCTGAACTTCCGGGATATATTAAAGCGCAACGGGCAAACTTCTCCAAATTGTTCTTCACATCCTCGCCTTAGTGAACCCTTTCTCCAAAGTAACTGCCCAGGTTCCAAATCTGAAATCATGACTTGTATGTTCCCTGCCTCAGCCTTCAAGGTAGTTTCTGCTCAGGACAGCAACAAAGGGCTCCAGAGTGGGAACGGGAGCGTGGACATGCGCCACAGGTGGACAAAGCAACAACGCCCTATTATCTGCTGTGCAACATTTTGTTTCTGTTTCAGTTTTTTTTTGCACAGTTTCTTCTGTTTGGGGGGGCAGGAAGGAAAGTTAAAGTTTGGAGGAAGGGTGTTGTTATAGAATTGGTGGCTGGTCTTTCAGCAGAACCAGATGAAACCCAGTCTTAGAGTATAAGCTTTCCAAAGAACTGCAAGGCAGGAGACGTCTGAGACTCCTCAGCTCCCCCTGGTGGCCACTCCTAACCCAGGGTGCGTACACCTGCCTCAGGGCCTTGGTGCCTGCTTTCCCTCCTCTTTCCTGGTTCCACATTTCCCCAAAGGCCTCCCAATTCCTCCTTGGAGGAGGAGAAAAGCCTCTCGATCAGGTCCTCTTGAGAGGTGTGACTACCTTCATAGCACCTCTCCTTCCCAGAAGGTCTTGATTACTTTTGCATCTCTTTCCCCAACAAGAAGGAAAGCTCCCTGAGGGCAGGTGTTTTCTTTTCTGCTATATCACCAGGAAGTACAGGTAGAAGCTCGTCACAAACACACATTTGCTGAATGGATGATCGATGGATGAGCTCACAGATGTGCCAGGTAACTATGTACTGTGATGGCTTGCACACCTGTGCCACGTTACATTACACGCACGCATACACACATGCTTAAGGGAGCGGCAGGGCAGCACCCAGGGGCGGGATCTTACCCCCACCCCAACCCACTCAGACTCACCAAGTCCAGAAGAGGCTCTTTATGTGCCTTCCAGTAACATTAATTGTTGGTCATAAAACTTCAAAGAAACAGATATTTATAGCTCGATTAAAGCCCTTTTTCCACCACAGCACTTTCCAGCCCGGTTCCCATGAGCACACTGAAAACAGCCTCCTGCCCACTTCCTGTCGAAGCCGGTTCCCTCGTGCTGTGGTCCCGAAGCTCTCGGGCCCCGTTTTTCTTTTCTTTTCTTTTCTCTCTTTTTTTTTTTTCCAGCCTTCAGTCTTTCGGTTTCTCTTGGGTTTTCTCAGTTGGGTTTTTCACTCCTTTTCTCAGGCGCCCAAGCCCCAGTGAACCGCCCCCAGAGCCAGAGTGACAGTGAGGGTGTGAGGAGGTGACCACCTGGCAGCGGGAAGGGCCTTCTCAAAACATCCACAGACAGAGACACAGAGCCAGCCAGTGCCCCAGCCCGGCCCGGCCAGCGCGGCAGTAGTTCACCGTGCCCGCAAACCTCGGGGACGGAGAGGCACCAGTGCCCCATTCCAAGAAGTACTTCCTGTTGTTATTTACAAAGATCAGTGTCTCAGATTGTAGCCATAAAGATCAGTTGTTATTGGCCATTTCTCTTAAACTTCATGAATATTATTATTATTATAATACCAGGGACTGAACTCAGGGGCACTCGACCGCTGAGCCACATCCTCAGACCTATTTTGTGTTTTATGTAGAGACAGGGTCTCACTGAGTTGCTTAGCACCTCGCCATTGCTGAGGCTGGCTTTGAACTCACGATTCTCCTGTCTCAGTCCCCCAAAGTGCTGGGATTACAGGATATTATTTTTCAGAGTGTGAACATTTTCTAAGATAGATGACTGACATCTCTGTATAAAACACCAGTAAAGAGACTTTTAAAAGGTCAAGAAATCTGTCCCATGTGTAGAAGATGGCAGGGCCACCCCACTTGGTCCCCATATTCCTGAATGAACTGCAATTCACACTCTTGGTACGGGGCACCCTGGCGGTGTGGGAATCATGTGAATTATACTCAAAGGGACACCAAAGTGCCCTAATTCGGGTACAGTGGAATTGGCACCATTCTTGATAACAGCCACACTCAAGGTACATCGAGGTCACCATTTCCTCCCTCAACACATTAAACATTGGGATGAAAGATAAACACATTATAAAAGCACACTCCGCCAGGAGGCATGGTTTGGGAAAGAAATGATCAGTACATCCATTCAGCTTTACAGGAAGGAGGGTTGGAGACCCCGCAGCTTCCATGGACGCCCCATCCGGGTGGTGGTGAATTCTCTTTGCGCATCTGAGGCGTTTTCCGCAGCCCACTCCGAGCACTGATTGTGGTGACCAGTAAGTACAATGCGGTTCTCAACACGGGCCACCTATTTAAGAAACGATGTGCCCACAGTAGAAGGAGCCCCTCTTAGATGTTATCATCTGAGAAAGATGGAAACTAAGTGGTCTCCGCAGGGTGAGGTTAGGAAACCCCTTTTGGTTTCAAGAACAATCCCCCAAAGAAAACACTGTGTTTTCTTCGCTTGTCCTTTGTCTGACCCCGTCCTACCTGCTTTGGCTCAGCTAACACTTCCTGGTGGCTCCTGGGTCAGCCTCACACACTCACCAAGGGAAGGAGGGTGCTCATCTGTTCTGCTCCTGCCAGGGCCAGACCCGCAGCGCTCTGCAAACCTTGCTCTGAGGCTCAGGGGGACAAATCCAGCGGCAGAGCCCTGGTGCTGTGTGTGCTCAGGAAATGAACCAGTGGACAGTGAAGCTCTGCCTGATTTCCACCTTCAGATGTCCCATCCGCAGCATCAGAAGCAGGTCTGGGAACCACAGTGCGGCTTGAGAAGATGAGCCGATTCCATCGGTTTCTCTTCTAGGAATCTGAGGGAGTCGGTGGACCAGGTAAGGTCATCCTCCAGAGAGGGGTGGAAGAGACCAAGATCAGGAGGCATACGTTGTAGTAGAGAGAAGGCAGAGCAATAGGTGAGCAGAAATGGCTGGGGGCGAGGAGAGAGCCCAAAGGGAGCTGGGTCCCCCTGTGGTGGAGCCTCAGACTGAAGAGCCACCTCAGCCTCTGCTGGAATCCAGACTATCCTTCCTCGTCCTGTTCTTTCTGAGACCTGGGTGCTCAGCATTTCCTGGTCTCCCCAGCATGCACATTTAAAAAGGGCCACGCATTATGTAATGTACGTTGAGTGGTTTCCTTGCAACTCAAGGAGCCTATTTAAAGAGGAGAGAAATTGAAAATGACAAAGTATCCCCTTTCAGGGGGCCACAAACTCAAGGCTCTGAGGTCCCCATCTTGGCCGAAGACCACCTGCCGGCAGTTCTTTCCACCCTGCATGGGATCAAATCCCCGTTCCTCAGCATCTTGTCCAGCAGAAGGTCTTGTCTGGGTCACCCACTTCTTGGCCTGCTTCTCCCAAGCTTGTCCCTCCAGCTCAGGGGTAAGGTGAAGGATCTCAGGCAGGGTATCCCAGGCCTGGACTCACTGGCTGTGAACACTCAACTCCGCGGTCGAGCACAGTCCTGATCCCTACATAGGCTCTGTTGGATGTGTGATCGGCTTTCTTCTCCCCTGTCTGTCCTGTCTTCTTCCTGCCCTCCCCTAGAACACAGGTGAACCAAGCTTTGTCTAAGAACATTCTGGATGTCTAGCTGCTTCCCACACTTCTGGTGGGGAAAGCATGTCACTCCTGAAGACTTTGTTCAAGGGGCTGGAATCGTGGGATGTCCCCCAAGCCATTCTGGAAAGCTCATGAAGTCACCCGTGGCCAGGCCACCTGCCCTCTCACCTCTGAAGTGCAGCTGTCAGTCCCTCCCCTACACCCATTCCTCCTGGAGGCTCTCAGGGTCACCAGAGCTGCCTGTCAGAAGGCAGTGGGCAGCCTAGCCTCAGGCATCCTCTCCTGGTGCTCTTTTGCCAGATCCCTTTCTGACTGGGGACCGCGGGGCTCTGAAGCATCTGTACAGGGCACATGGCTGTTCCTTTGACAGGATACATGAGCTCCTCCTCTGCACCCTGGAGTTGACTACTAACTCAGAAGGGAGAGGACTTCATGGAGATGGGATTTGCCAGTTATTGACAACATATCCTGCTTCTGCCACAAGTTCTGATCAGTTAATTTTCTTCCAAAAGGTGAACTTAGGTAAACTGCACTGCAGGCCTCAGAGCACAGAAAGGTACGTTCCAGCAGGCGACAATCATCCCCATCAAACAAGCTTTTGTTTCCTTGTACCGATTTGATTTCTGCAGACCAATTGAGTTACAAATAATGACAGTAATTTCTAAGAAGAAACTAAAACTTGCTCATTTTCTTCCTACCTTTGAAGTTTTGCAAACAAAATTTGGAAGAGTGGAAAGATGCCTTAACTTCTCAAATATGGGCACTAAAATTTATTGAGCTTCTACTATGTGCTGGAATTTTCATATTCACATACACATGTGTGCATGCGCATACAAACACACACACAAGTGACAGTGTGATCATTTTAAAGAATGTTGAAAATAGCTAGAACATTGAATGTTAGTTGGTTTTCTTTTTCTTTTTCTTTTTTTGGTACTGGGGATTGAACTCAGGGGTACTCAACCACTGAGCCACATCTCCAGCCCCATTTTTGTGTTTTATGTAGAGACAGGGTCTCACTGAGTTGCTTAGCGCCTCGTTATTGCTGAGACTGGCTTTGAACTCTCAGTTCTCCTGTCTCAGCCTCCCAAAGTGCTGGGATGACAGGCATGCGCCACCGCGCTCGGCTGGTTTTCTTTCTTAATGATCGTATTTCTGCTGATCCCTTTTGACTATTGGGGGAACTGTTGTTAATAAGTAGGGAAATGTAAGGTCCAGTGCATGGCTCCGGGTATAAACATTTAGTCCTCTTTGGACCACATTTATCTACCAGTCTTTGAGTAGACTCAATGTTTGAGGAAAACTGCATTTCCAAGGGGATTTTCTTTATAGTGAGTGAGTTCTCCATGTGATGAGCCAGCAAAAGAGGAAGGAGCAAGACCTGAGGCTGCACCCACCTCTGCTGGGTAAGCTGAGCTTTCTCGGAGGTCAGCAAAGCAGCCCACTGCTGGGGCTGGCAAAGAGCCCGATCCTTCTCCCTGGTCTTCAGAGCACTGTGGCTTGGGTCCACCTCACATACTGTCACCTCCATACTTGTCCAGGCAGGAGCCCTGGAGCTTGTGGCTGAGATGTGAGGGACCTGCAGAGTGTGACTTTGAAAGCAAAGACAAGCAGTTTAGCTCCCAGCAGCCAGAGCCAGGCTTTTGTGTTTTTGATCCTAAAATACGCATGCAGATGAGGAGTGGGTCAGCACGGGAGCAAACCCCTGGCAGAATGAGTCAATGAATCCACGTTTGGTTTTATAGCACTTAAATTAACACTCCTTTCTTCTTTTCTCCCCCCATATTTTAATCTGTGCATTATAGCTGTACATAATGGTGGGTTTCACTGCTCCATAGCCGTACATGCACACAATATCACAGAATAATTTGATCAATATCATTCCCCAGTATTTCCCTTTCCCTCTTTTCCTCCCTTTCTCTCCTCTCTTCTTTGTATAAAATATAGCCAACACTAATTCATGGAGTTATTGTGAGAATTAAAAGAGAATAGTATTTACAAATTGGTTGTTACAAGTTAATATCACTATTAACTTTACGAGTTATTTAATTTCTATTATTTATTCTTGGTGTTATTACTTTGGGGGCACTATCGATCTTTACATATTATCTATATTTAGCTGTATGCCTCTGTCTCTCTGCATCTACCAGTGTCCTTCCTGAGCCCTTCACCAGGAACAAGAGACCCATCCACAGATGCACATGACCTTATTCCAGGCAGCCTTCTGTGGGCCGAGGCACCCCAGGGCTGTGGCCCACTCTCCTCTGGGCTCCTGATTAGGCTCCTTCCTGTTCCTCTCTGGCTTCTCAAACACTCTCTACCATAAATCCAGGAGCTCAGGAGGGTCTGGTTCGGCCTGTGGCTCCTTAATACGGATGGCATGCGCAACCAAGGCAGCCCCTTTCTCCCCAGAGCTACAAGGGCGGGCTCCTGATAGGGAGGCCCAAATTCCTTCTGTGAAAATTCAAAGCACGACTCATGAAAGAAGCCCCACTGCAGGAAGACGGAGAAACGTCAGTTTGCATTAAAACAAGATGAGAGGATGCACACTTTGACCATCTGGTAAAAGACCCTCCTGTAGGAAGACCAATAGTTGCCAGGGAGTAGGACATGACCAGGAGAATTAGAGACCTCCACTGCCTCCCTGGCTCTGGAGTAAAAACTTTGAGCAGATTCAGAGCCTGGTGCTGGCGAGGGCTCACTGCAGGCGTGTCCCTCTGTGCCTTGCAGTTGTCTTTGTTTTTCTTTGCACTTAATTGTCCCATCGAGCAGTGGAGCCTGTAATGCATTTGGAAGGAGGCTGGAGTCATAAGCGTGCAGAAGCAGATGGGAAAACAACCCTTCTTGGGAAGGCAGAACTTCATGTCGGGTAAGAGGCTAAATTCGACTGCAATAGCAAACACTGCCAAGACCTCTGCCACTTAGGGAAACCGAGATCTGTTCTTCACATTTAATAAGGGTCAGCAAGGAAGCGCTCTTAACCTGGTCCCTCACGGAATCAGAAAGACAGAGAGGCCCTAGCTGGATGTGGCTCCTCTGAATGCAGGGACCTCGGAAGGGGTCAGGGTGAGTCACACACAGGCTCTTACAATTTCCTTCTGGAGGTGACAAACTCACTGTCACTCAAATTTCATTGGCCAAAGCAAATCATGTGGCAATGCCTATTGTCAAAGGAAGTGGGGAATACCCTCCTCTGTGTCCTCAAGCAGGGGACCTGGGATGTTCCAGACTTGCCATGATGACCCACCCAGAGCTCCCTGTTGTGCGTTACCTGGTATGTTCAGGCATGGTGTTCAGGGTCCTGTCTAAACTCACAACTAAGTTGCAAATGGCCAAACCAATGGGTCCTGAAGTCCAGTGTACCCCTTAGCCAATTGTGCCAGGCAGCAGTTTCGGGAGCCACTCACACAGCTCTCTGATGCAGACTTCAAATTGTTCGAGGTGTCTCCTAGTGTCCCTGGTCTCCCTGCATGAATGCTCCTGAACTTACGCAGGTCCGCCATGGATCACGACAGAGTGGCAGGCACCTCACGGCCTCCACAAGCCTCCACTCAGGGTGGGGGCCCAGCTGAAGGCACAAAGCAGACAAGCAGCAGCGCCCACACTCCCCACCCTCCCTCCTCAGGGCTGGCATCCTGTGAGCAACTCTGGATTTATCACATCCCTTGCAACATCATCCCTGTGGGCTGGCAGGTCTCCAAAAGATCCAAGCCTGCACCTAACATGGCCTGTGCCTGTAGCTATGTGGCTAGATCATGAGTGGGACCCACCCAGGTGGCCATGGATCGTCAAAGAGTTAAATGCACCATGGTGACGCCTCCTGTGGAAAGGGGCCAGAAGGACAAGCACAAGCCTCCTCTGGGCTATGTTCAGTAGCTCCATATGACTCTAACGTGGCCAGAGCAGTGCCGTCCTCAGCACCTCCTTCTCCCAGCCCCATGCAGGGTGACCTCATGGCCCTCTCCCAGGTCATTCTCATGGCTAATCTGTGCATGGGGGGTTATTTTACAAATAAAGAGATATAGGCTCTGGAGCTTAGCGGAGGCCACCCCGAGGATGAAGCAGAAGCTCACGAGACTGTCTCCTCACCTCCCCTTCTGGAGGTGACATACTCTAACACTGCTTTTGGCTATGCCTCACATGGCTTCCGACGATTGTCAGGAAACTGGATGCGTCACCACTCCCCCTTGCCCAACCCCCTGGTTAAGAGGTGCCAGGCCTGGGGAGGTAGATGACGATGCCGTATTTCCAGCTGCCCAGAAGGGCTTCATTCCAACAGGCTGATGGTGACATAAACCACACTCCTGTGCTTGCGGGACCTCTCACAGGTGGACTTCTGGCTCTGGGCTTTGAATGTAATTTCAACCATCCCTTTGCAGTTAAGCCAAACCTTGAGGTTTTGCTTAGGTTTCACTCTGAGTAAAGTTGCCAATCAGAATGAAACCAGGATAGAGAAAGGGGCCCTCGCCCGCAGAAGTGGGAAGAAGCAATCTGCTTCGTCACTGGAGCACAGCGAGGTGTGTGCTCTAGACCAGAGATAGCCAGACAGCACGAGGAGGAGCAACAGCGTGAGAACTCGAGACCCCACTGCTTAGTCTGTACTTGGCATAGCCTGAATTTCTGCAGCTTAGATTCCGGGTGATCCCTGGCTTTGGGTTTCTGAGAATCTCAAGCCATTGATACAGGCCCCATTCAAATGGAATGGAGTGAGGACAGGCTGGACCCAGGGGGAAGCTGAAGTGGACAGATTAGCTTTTGTCCAGGGCCTCACCAGTAACAGATGGCAGAGTTGGGCATATCTGATTCCAAAGTACAAGGCCTGCCTCACTATACCACGTCACCAGGAAAGTGACTGGGAAACAGGTGAGGAGGCGACAGGCATTGACCTAGAGAAGGCAGGCTCGTCCCACTCGGCGCTCCTCTGGGGTTGGCCTCTCTGTTCCCACACAGGGGATGGGACAGTGACCCCTGGGGATGATGCCAGAAGACTTCTGTAATAGTTGTTTACAGGTCTGTGAGTGAAAACTAAAAAGCGTGTGTGTGTGTGTGTGTGTGTGTGTGTGTGTGTGTATGTGTGTGTTTGGAGGTACAAAGATCTTTCCCTCACTATAAAACTGTACTGGAAGAGTTCACTTGCTAAATACATGACCTTGAATAGAAATAATTGGTGATGCCTTCATTTGAGGTATCTGTCCAGTTCACACAGCGCCCTGCCTACCTATCTTAAGATAAAAGCCATGATGGGTATTTAACAAGACCTTGCCCCCTGATGAAGAGGAGTGGACCAAAGGTAGTCACCTGGTCTGAGTAGAGCCAGTAAGATTCTCTTTCCAAAGAATTTGGAGTTGGGATGTAATGATGGACAGTTTGGTCCCAGGTAATTTTATGAATATAATGTGCAAATTCTAGATCTTATGCTACAAGCACAGGCAAGTGGAAAAAGCTGATTAGTGAAGAAAGGAAAATTAAACCAGGTGCACACAGAAAAGCAGAGGGGAGAGACAGAAAAGGGGAGTGGCACGTGGGTCTCTGGGGCTGCCCAGGGCCTGGTGGCATCCTGAGACCTGGCAGCATCACTGTGGATTCAATACTCCTGATATATCGTCACCCCTCACTTCCTCCACAGCCCTCAGCCTTTTTCTTAAGTTAGCTTGGAAGGCTATTAGTTGCAACCAGTGGAATCCAGGAGGGCAAGGGCTTTTATGTATTGACCCTGCTATGTCCCCAGTGCCTAGAACAGTGCCTAGTGCAATAAGGAATAAATACTCAACAAATACCTGTGGGATAAATGAAATTGGGAATCTTAACTTAATCAACATCCCAGGGGGTGGAAGGAACAGCTTGAAGATCTCTTCCTGCTTATTTTCAGGCTGCCAAATTCCCTGTATCCGTGCAATGGGGCAGAGCTGTGCCCGGAGAGGCATATGTTGTGATTACATTTGTGTCCAACCCCCACTCCCTCGTTCCAAACACACATGCTTGCAGAATCTGTTGTGCCTGCAAAATAATGATGGAGTTCCCTGTTGCAAAGCCCGTGTTCTACATAAAGAAATATGTCGTGATCGTAATTGCAATCATTAAATTTATGAAATGTCACAAAATAAGGAAGTGAGATGAGTGAAGGGTGGTGAACGAGGAAGTGAGTGAGAGGTCAAGGCCAAGCACTTAAGGAAAATGTCAGATAGCGACAGGCAAAAATTAAAGCACCAGGTGACAAGAGGAAGCAGGAACAATGAGGACCATATGGTTCAAGAAGGCAGCTGGGGACAGGGGCAAACAACCTAAAAGGGAGCAAGACTGTCTTCAAGCATCCCAGGGATGAGTCATCTGCTGTGGATGGATGGATGGATGCATGGATGCATGGATGGATAGACAGATGGACGAACAGACAGATGGATCGATGGATGGATGGCGGGTGGGATGGATGGGGTTAGGAGTTACACTAGTTAAGAGTAGTTCATGGAAAAAAATGTAATGGATGACTTTGTGACCATTCGTACTCCTATTGAGAAAGAAAAGAATACCTTGTTAAACATGTTCTTCTAAAAGTTACCTTTGCTCCTTTGTCAGAGATGGATAATAGATGACCGAGAGTCCAGGCTCCTCTTCTATAGTCTATAGGTACTGATGGGATGGTTCCTCCCAACCAGGGCACATACTTTTTAGCTCCCTTGTATCTAAGCTGGGTCGTAGAGCTAGTTCTGGTCACTGTGCGATAATCAGAACTGCTGTGGGTCATTTCTGGGCTGAGGTGGTTAAATAGCCATGGTCATTTCTCCATTCTTTTAGTCTCCTGTTGCTAAAACCATGAGTATCAAAAATAAAGCTGACAGTGATAAAAGATAGAGTCTGTGTCCCTAAATCTCTACTTGGAGAAGAATTTCATAATGAGGTACATCTATAAAGGATACTATATAAGCAAGAGACAATATTGTATTAAGGTATGCATTTTATAGTTTGTTTTTATATCATCCCACCTTGATCAATACAAGTCAAACATATCCTATTTGAGCATCTCTACTGATTTCTGTATCAAATTTTTGGAGAAAATATAACTCTCAGGCCAATCCTCTTTGACCTCTGGTTGGGGGAGGCCTGAGGAAGATAATAAATGAATGTTTACTGAGCACTAGTTAATGTGCCTGGCCTTGGGACTAAGAACTTAGCACCTAATCATTAGGAAGAGTCTCATTTTCACTACTTGGGGAAATGAAGGCTAGAAAATGTGAAGTAACTTGCTTGAGGTGTCACAGCTCAGTGACAGGGCACAGCTGAAACAAAAAGTATGGCTACCATGTTGGATGAAAGAATCAAACTGAAAATTTAATTCTAAGAGATGGCCCAGAAATTACCACAGTTGGATCCCACTGGGTTATTGGCTATTAAATGCCCCTTCATCCACCAAGTCCTTTAATACCTTCAACAAATCCAGTTCAATTCAACAAATGCTCATGATGGTTTCACAAAAGGCCAAGAAGTATACTAAATGCTGGGAATTTGCTTCCTTGGAAGGCAAATCCTATCTTCCAAGAACTCAGTCTCCTATGATATGAGGTGGTTAAGAGACATCTGTGATTCTATGCATTCAAAGTTAAAAATGGAGCTTTTGGACAGTGCAGAGAGAGCCTAGAGGAAGAAATGTTGGGTGCCATCAAAGACTCCTAACTCCAGTGATCCAGCCATTGCCAACCCCATGACATGTGAGCCATGAGAATCAGAGGAGTGATTCTAAAGCCAACTGTGGCCAGGAGCAGACCCAGGATGGTTGGCTTGCAAGGAAAAGCTCAACCCAAACTAAGGGGAATTTCTCAATCCATGGAATTCAAAGGGTTGAGTAAGCAAGCTGTCAACAAGAAAAACAACAACAATGGAAAAAAAAAAAAAAAAACAACAGAGCAGACCCAGAGAAGTGCCTGAGCTGGGTACCTAGCTCTCTGGATATAGGATGCATCCTCATCTTTCACACTGTGGGAAACTCAAAGGCTGACCACTTCCAAATTTATATCCTAGAGCTTCTACCAGTGGAAAGAGACCAAAATTTCTAGTTCCAAAGCTCTAGAGGGGCTGTTATTGGCTGAGCTAATGGGAAGGTGCTTAATCATAGATAGATCAGATAAAAACAGCATCTCCCAAGACAACCCAGGAGAACAGATAGGAATAGAGGGGGTGGGGTGGGGCAGGTACTAGGAAACAACCTTAGAGGTTCTACAACACCTTTTGGGAACTTGGTTATAAGAAGGGTCCAGAACACTGTTGAACGATTCTCATGCAGGGATTCTTTGTAGGAGTTTAGGAGACTACAGATTTACATATTGAGTTATTTTTTTAAGATTCTTATTAGCAAATGATAATAAAACCAAAGAATTTGGAAAAATCCTTATTTGTTACTCTTCATATGCAGTTTCTTTGGTGTTTAATTACATGTTGCAAGAGATATGAATCCGTGATTTAAAAAAAGGAGGGACATTTAAGGACATTGGGTGAGGTCCTTTCAGCAACAATGGAACTTTAAGTACTTGACAATTTGTATGCTGTTGGTATATACGCGTTGAGCCTCACAAACCCCACAGCTGCATGTTTACAGTTTAGACCATCTCTGTGAATTGCATCCTTATGTTCTGTATTTTAAAAGACCATTTTCGGCTCCTACTTAGCTTCCACTCAGAAATACCATTCACATCAGGTCCCTGTGCGTGCGTTCTGTTCAAGCCACCCTTTATCGGGACTGGCCTTGGCAATTTTCCCCATTGTGCTTGCTCTGGGTACCCTGCTCCACACTGGGATTCAGAATCCTGAAATCTGTCAAAACGCAGGAACCCCGTTTGATCTTAAGATTTGGGTGCATTTCTGTGGTGGCCAAAGGTGGCCAGAAATACAACAAAAGAAACTAGGAGCCGGGCGTGGTGGAGCATGCCTGTAATCCCAGCACTTTGGGAGGCTGAGACAGGAGAATGGCGAGTTCAAAGCCAGCCTCAGCAACCACAAGGCACTAAGCAACTTAGTCTGTAAATAAAACACAACATAGGGCTGGGGATGTGGCTCAGTGGTCGAGTGTCCTTGAGTTCAATTCCCTGTACCAAACCCCCCCCCCCAAAAAAATTAAACACTAGGATATTTTAAGTCCCTGATTGGTGCCAGGCCTGGCAATGAGTACTTCCAAGTTCAGTTTAACACTGAAAAACATGGGCTGAGGTGTCGGATAGCAATGGGTGAAAATCCTGGTGTCTGCTCTTTTTTTGCCATGAAGCCTGGGCCAATTATTAGGTTAAATTGTATGAAGTGGACTATGGTCTATAATTTTTACCCAAGAAAATGGCAATTTCATATGGTTCAAACTAAGAGTTTGTTTCATGAAGACTTATCTGTAAAATGAGAATAATGAGATATGTCAGGATAATAATGAGGAAGAAACAGGGTATGTATAAATGATGAACGGGGAGCTTGGTCCAGAGGCTGCTACCACAGTTCAGCCATTTTTTTTGTATTTACAGACATGAAATAATTGTGTCTTCATAACCACCCTGTGTGGTGTGTACCATTATGCTCATTTTGTAGGTCAGGAGATTGGAGCCAAGAGAGATTGCAAATATCCAATCAGTCACACAGCACACAGGTGAGCAACCAAGGATCCAGCCTGATCTGTCTGACTCTCAAGTTTGTACTTCTTTCTATGCTACCTAAGTTGTCCTAAGTGCAGACAGAATTACTGATGTGACCAAGGTCATGCCAAGACATGTGTAGGCTCGGGAGTCAGCGTACCCTGCCCCAGCGTGAGGGAGGCTGACCTGGAGGGTAGGCCAGACAGTCTGTGAGCTGCACAGTAGTTTCGTGGAATTCTGATTCAGGAAAAGGGTGAGAAAGAACACTAAATTAAGGCTCCATTGATGAAAAGGGTCCATTTTGGGGTTTCCAAAACAGCCTGTGAGAGGGTGAGAAACCAAGTCATCCTGCTACTAGGAAAAAGTGATTCTTCACTCAGATTTCTGTAAAGGGAGCAAACACGATACTGTGTGTGGTCATGCAGAACCCGCAAATTTCACTAAAATGTGACAGTTTGTTCCCATATCTGAAGTCGGGATGAGTTTCATGGTATCACTTTGAGAAAATTATACTTAATATTGGTTGGCAGTACTCTTAACAAATCTCAGCAATGCATTGTTGGCTCAAATATTTTGAGTAAGGATTCAATTTTTAAGACAGATTTTCAAGAAAATACTTCTAAATGCAGAAGAAGGAAGAAGAATAAAGGAGACTTGCACAAGTGTTTTTTAGATCATGTTGAAATGTAGATAATGTTCACTCATTCTCCAACACTAGACTTGAAGTTCACCCAGAGTCTGACATTTAGCACCTGAAGCGACAGTCACAAGAAAACGTGAATATGAAAAATAATTTCATGCCTTTTGATACAGTTGTGAGGGAAGAAATCAGCCTGCCAAGGTGTACGTAAATTCTGCATATAAATCTCTTCTTAATTCACTTTCTATATTTGCAAGATGAGGTTGATATGTAGGTTGAAGTTAATTTAACATGTGCAAACCACCACCTCCAAGGCTCAACTATACACAAAAACATATTTGTAAGAAAAGTAAGAAGGAAAAAGCAAATCTTCAAAGTCCTAAAAGCTTCTAGGTTGGAGTCATAGAAGCATAAGTGATATTTTCCCCTTCCTAATATTGGTTAGTGCCTTGAATACATGTATTATTTTTGGAAAATAAATAAATTTGAAATAAAGAACTCTACTGCCCAGTGGCTTTCAAAATTTAAAGTTGAGAAGATCCACCTGGGCTGTCTCCTACAATGCTGATTTCTGAGAGGCAGCCCCCCAAAAGGCTAATTCAGTTGGTTATAATCCCCTGAGTGACTCTTATAGGAACTCTACTTTGAGGAATACTGTTATAGTGAATAAAGGAATGATGGCTGTACTTAGCACAATACATAGTGATTTTTCATATTGAGTTTCTTGAGGTGTCACCAAGGGGTGCAGAAGAGGGAAATGTGCAGAAGTCGGGGGGGGGGGGGTTGAAATGTCCTACTCAAAATAATGTGGTTCACTCATATTGGCATATTGGTTGTATGTATTAGATTTTGGCAACATAGTTAGTCTTTTTTTTTTTTTAAGGTTCTGAATCTAAAACCAAATAAAAAACCTTAAAAATCATTTAACTCTTATTTTCTCAGTTCAGAATGGTAAAGGTTACATCGGCATTTGATTTTGCATAAAATTTGCTACTTTCTGAATGGGGAACTTTTTCTCAATGCGGGCTAACTTTGAGGTGAGAAGAGGAGGATAAACAACTTGCTAGGGGGTGGGGTGCCGCTCAGAGGTAGAGCACTTGCCTAGCAGGTGGGAGGCCTGGGTTCAGTCTCCAGCATGGCAAAACCAAACAAACGAACAAAACCCAAACCTTGTTGATCCACTTATGATGTCCCAGAAGCTTTAAAACATGACCTCATCAGCCCTCCTGGAGGCACCGTAAATGCTTATCATTTCTGTTTCATAAATGGAGTTGCCCAGGCACAGTGCTAGTTCATCAGCAAGTGGTAGAGTGGAGATTTAGCTTTGGTCACCTTTGTCTGCAAAGTCCCAGATCTTTCCATGCCCCTACACTGGCAATGGTCTGGTCAGCTCTCCAAATGGAGGAAATATGAGAAAAGAACTGTTGATGTGACCAGGAGGTGTGGCTTGGCCTTTGGTGACACTGGTGCCTTCTGTAGGACAGAAGTCTATTTCTTCACTTACAGTGTGGAAGTAAGCTGGGGACGATACCCAGCCTCATCCCAATCATGAGGAGCCAGTTTCCTTCTATCTTTCAGCTCCTTTGTCTTCAGTACAGAGCTCCAGCTTGTGGTGGGAGCTGCCCACTGAATACCTCCTATAAAGTGAGCATTCCATCAGTAGATAAGAGACAAAGGCAGGGAAGGACTCCTCTCTTCCCCAGATACACTCAACACAAGTGCCACATCATAGTGGTCCTCAAACTGTTCATGATGTAGACTGATTTTTTGTGAGATCACTGGCCACTGATTTTGTGAAGGAAAAGAAAGAAAGAACAATTTTTAATTACATTTCAAATTACTTGAATAAAGGAAATGCAAAGGGACATAAGAAAACTTAAGTTCAGTTTTTAAGTATTCAGTTTAACAGATGTGAACTTCATTCTAATAGCTGCAAAAGTTTCTATGAACTTCCTCAAATTGTAAACTTCACAGTGGACCAGTAACACAAGGTTCAAGTAGCTCTGATGTAGACATTCTGCTTTTGTCCTCTGGGCCACAACTTCATCAGATGGCTACTCTAACATCAGGGGTGACAGGAAAATGTAATCTCTTCCTAGGCTGTTAAAATTAGGGGTTTTATTAGTTAGCAATGAAAGGGGGATGGCTAGTTGAAGACACACAGAAGTGTGTCTTAAATTAAAGAGTCTATGGTTGTTACCAGGAGAAATGAACTCAATCTCCATATAAACTGGTATATCCATATAATTCCATGGTAGAAACAAATAACAACTGTAACACAAAAAAAGTGATGGGAAGCTTTTTGGTGCAGCACACTGAGGACTTCCCACAAAGACAATAAGTCCACCAAGTCCATGATTCTCACAGAGGAGAGCCCACGCCCAGACATGGGTATCTTGATGGACACCTGCATGGATGCATGCTGCAATTAAAACCAGTAATGTGGCTTATCAATCACCTCAGCCACAAAAGAGGAGAGCATATTCCTGATTTCAGGCCCCTCCTTTCTGTGGACCAATCATTGTGTCCAAGTTTTTGTTTGTTTGTTTTTAAATTTTAATTAAGAAATTCAAGATAGATGGATACCAGAGAAGGCAGTGTGCTTTACTTATACTGGAGTATAGGCCACCACTGTCCCTCAGTGTGCACTGGCTTACACCTAGGTGGAACTGGTATCTAAACTTGCCATCATCTTAGCCCAAATTCAAGCCAAATAATAGCTACACGTGTGCTGGTTCTAAAGACATGCATTTGAAAACAAGAAATCCAACACTCCGAGTGTACTAAGGACTATGTCTATGTTGTGTGATGAATGTGCGGACAGGTCTCAGGGAGGTGCTGGAAGGTTCAGGAGAAAAGAAGAGACTGCCATTGCTCCAGTGCCAATAAAGAACAACAGCAATGCTAGTTTTCCTCATTAATAAGGGTAGCTTCAAAGGAGCTGAACAGACATTTCTCAGAAGATATATAATCGGTCAACAAATATATGAAAAAAAAAATTCAACTTCTGTAGTAATTAGAGAAATGCAAATCAAAACCACTCTAAGATTTCATCTCACTCCAGTCGGAATGGCAATTATCAAGAATACAAGCAATAACAAGTGCTGGCAAGGATGTGGGGGAAAAGGCACACTCATACATTGCTGGTGGGACTGCAAGTTGGCGCAACCAATCTGGAAAGCAGTGTGGAGATTCTTTAGAAAACTTGGAATGGAACCACCATTTGACCCAGCAATCCCACTCTTTGGTCTTTACCCAAAGGACTTAAAATCAGCATACTACAGTGATGCAGGCACTTCAATGTTTATAGCAGCTCAACTCACAATAGCTAAACTCTGGAACCAACCTAGATGCCCTTCAATAGATGAATAGATAAAGAATATTACTCAACATTAAAAGAGAATAAAATTATGGCATTTGCAGGTAAATGGATAGAGTTGAAGAATATCATGCTAAGTGAAGTAAGCCAGGCCCAATAAAAACAAAAGCCGAAAGTTCTCTTTGGTAAGTGGATGCTGACCACAATGGGGGAGAGGGCATGGGGAGAATGGAGAAACTTTGATTGAGCAAAGGGGAGGGAGGCAGGGGGAGAAGACATGGGGGCAGGAAAGATGGTGGAATGAGATGGACATCATTGCCCTAGGTACATGTTTGACTGCACATATGGTACGATTCTACATTGTGCACAGAGGAATGAAAAGTTTGCTCCATTTGTGTACAATAAATCAAAATGAATTCTGCTCTCATATATAAGTAATTAGAACAAATCAAAAATTCAAATTGAAAAAATTAAATTAAAATTTAAGAAAAGCAGAGCTTCAAAATTAAAAATGCCTAACATTTTAAAACCAGTTTAATAAAGAATGTAAAGGCCAACTGCAGAAAAGCATGTGAAAATGACTGCAGTTTGAAGAAGGCCATTCTCCTGGATCAAGTGTGGGTTTCACTGCAGCTGATCCCCAGTGCTTTGGCAAGAGGGAAAGAGCTCGACTTCTCTCTTTGGGGTCAACTTTCTCGTTCTAGAATGGTAATTCTTTAGAAGGCACCATCAAGAGATGTCAGAAGCATGCTGCATTTACTTTGGGATAGGAACCAGATCCTTTTCCATAGATGTTTCAAGGTAATGCCAGACTCTTCGGTACTAATTGATTGCCTTGAATATGCTTGAATACGTGACACAGAAAGGTTTGAGTGTTTGGTCATGTAGGGGGAAAAAACTGAATCAAGAGGGTTTTCAAGGATTCAATCTGTTAATTGGGCCACAGCTGGTTTATATACAGCTCTTACCTAAGGCAGACTAACCAGCACCACTTATCTAAACACAGGTTAACCCTGGACACTTCCTTCTTCATCTACTCTTAATAGCAGAGACACTGGCCATCTTTTGCTGACCACGCACCACCTGGTTTAATTAACTGCTGTTTTTTATTTGCACATTGACATTTAGAAGTTTTCTTTAATTTTTTTTTTATTTCAGAAGCCCATTTACTTCAATAATGGTTGATAACAGCATAATTCCCATTAGCACTGTTTAATAGCTTAAAAAAAAAAACTTCTTTCTTCCATGACCCTTTTCTTGCCGATAGGTTGTGATTAATAAGCCAGCTCTCAGTTCCCAGGTTTACATAAATATGAATGACTACGATAATGTGTGAACGAGACAGAGATGTAAAAGGTTTTTAAACCAGAGTTTAACAAAAAGGTCCTGTCTGTCAATGGAATGAAGCTGTTTTGAATTTGTTCCCAATCATTTGGCTCCTTCGCTGGGAGCCTGCGTTCGCTCGGTGGTGATTAATGTGAAGTGTGTGGCCTTCGCCGGGTGCAGATGAGCAGTGAGCACTGGCCACTCCAGGCGGCTTTCAGCCTGCTCGCGGTGGGCCTGGGGCTGTGCACAGAAGTTGTCTTCATTTTCCGCTGTAGGTCATGGGCATACCTAGCGGCTCTCACCTATGCTGAGTGCAGTGTCCCGCGCCTGCCTTCCCTGAAATGACACGTCTTGGGGGGATGGGACACTGATCGTTTCCAGATAGTTCATCTGGTCTGCACTTCAGTGATCAGACAACTCCAGTGAGTCATGAAATGCCCGCAGAACTGCTCGGCCAGTGGACGGCAAGACAGGTGGACTTGGGCAGCATCTAGGTGGGAACTGGCTGCGGGCGGCATCTGACCCAAGGCGCCACGGCTCAACTGCACGAGCCTGCTCCTCTCTCGAGCTTCCTACACATGGAATGCTTTCTGAGGACCATGTGAGGCTTGTGGTCAAAGGACTCCACGTTCAGGAGGAGGCGATGGGTGAAGGTAGCACAGGCACAGGGGACCTGTAGGGCGTCGTGGAGGGCGCCAGCCAGTGCAGGCACACAGCACACGCCTCAGCTTCCCCACATGCATCGCCAGGGCCCATAACTGCCCTTGCCCCAAGGTGGCTGCAGGCTTCATGTGAGAGAAGCCACAGGAAGTGTCTGGCCCCTTCTGGCCTTCAGGGGCGGTTCGTAAATGTCAGTGGTTACTGTTGCTGCTGTTTTCATCAGGATCACAGAGCCGCTCACCCCAGGCCCTTTCCTTAGTCACCCTCATCAGATTCCAGCAACGCCAATGGTGCCTCTGCACCAGGCTGGGAATCCTCTGCCACCGCCGCCCCATCCCCTGGTTCCAGCACACGCAGCTGACGCCCCGTGTGGCCAATGGCCATGGCCGATACAAAGACAGGAAGGTCAGTGAGAAAACCCATGAAGCGTGCTTTTGCGCACGTTGCTGCCAGGAGGCTAGTTATTTACTGGCTCACTGAAGACCCTTGCCTGGGTCACAGGTCCTCCCCGGAGAGGCCATCTGGCGGGGCTGGCTGCTTGGAGAACGCCAGAGGGAAGAGAAGGAAGGACTTGTGTGCAGATGACGGCAACACCAGGTCAGCAGTGCACTCCTTCCACGCAACCAAGGAAGCATTCGGCAAGCACCTCTGTGCTCTCCGGCCCCGCTGCGGGCTTGGGAGAGAGCTGCACGCAAGCGGACCCTCCGGCGGAGCAGGCCACATGAAAGAGTCAGGTGGCGGTAAGTATCATGAGAAAACAAAAACAGGGCCAGGGGTCCGGGCATAAAGGTGGGAGGAGGTAGAGTTTTACAGGGTGGGGAACAGCAAAGTTCTCTCCAGTAAGGAGACTCTGGGGAGGATGGAGCAACCAAGGAGAGTATCCCAAGCAGGGGCTTCCATACGACACTGAGAAGCACCCTGGAGGGCCTGGGGGAGCAGCATGAGCGTGGGGGCAGTGGGGACCTGAGTCGGGCAGGACCTTGCAGAGGGCTTTAGCTTTTAATCTGAGTGTGGAAAACCCTGATCTTGTGTTTTAAAACAGGTCTCAACAGAATATACCAGAATCACCTGACGCAAAGGGTGAGGCCCAGGCTTCTGGCCTAGGATTGGGGCCTGCCTTTTTCTATGGATGACTCTGTTGCCCACCAACGATTGCAAGCAAGTGTTAAGATTTGCTGTGGTCAGTGTAGGGAGAGCGGACCCCAAGGGCCCAAGGGCAGAGGCACAGTATGCAGATGGCGGCTCCCGCCATGGATTGGAGAGCCTAGTCTGGGCAGAAGTAGGAAGGTGTGGATGCTCATGCAGATGCTGGATATGTTTTGGAAGCACAGTCAAAAGAAGTTTGCAATGAACTTGGATGTGGGATGGATACAAGGAAAAGCAGCGAGGGTGGCTCTGAGGCTGTTGGCCTGAACAACAGGAAGACTTGATGGCTGTCCATTGAGACCGGAAAGAAGGTGGGAGGGCGTCTGGCGAAGCAGCAGGAGATGGAGATGAAGAGTCTGGTTTTGGACGTACTGGGTTTGTCCTAAAAGGAAGCTTATTGAGCAAGTAAATGAAGAAACTAAATAGGCAGGTAGATATACAATCCTGGCGTTCGGGGAGGTCTGGGGTGGAGAATCTGTTTGGAATCTGTCAACATAGGGATGTATTGGGATGTGGTCCACCTCCTCCTCCTTGAAACCCAGCTCCCTCGTGCCTTTTGCCCTGGCCAACAGAACCTCACGGTTCCACCCTCGGTCGTGAACCAAGTATCTTCTCAGCTCATTCCTGTGTCTCTACCAGAACGTTAGAGTGTGATTCCAAGGTCGCGGATTCATAAATAAGTTCAGCTTATCTTTACCCTTCCTTGAGTTTCCTGACCACTAGTCAAAGAGTAGTCCATGAGTTGGGCCCCCCTTGCTCAGGACTGACTTCTAGTCTCCTTCTCTCATCCTTCTCCTGTGTTCCTCACAGGAACACAGAGAGGTGGCCAGTGCCAAGTGGATGGCTGAATAACTGCATCACACTGAGTCTTTGTAGGAAAACTACTTCCTGTGCATGACAAGTCACTAAAGAGTTAAAGTTTGTTTATTTATTCATTCACTTATTTATTTTTGGTACTGGGGATTGAACTCAAGGTTGCTCTACCTCTGATCCACATCCCCAGTCCCTTATTTAGTTTTAAGACAGGGCCTCACTAAGTTGCTTAGGCTGACTTTGAACTTGTGATCCTCCTGCCTCAGCCTCCCAAGTAGCTGCAATCACAGGCATGTGCCACCTTGGCTGGCTGTCACATAACAATCAGTGGCAGCAGCTCCTGAAGGTTTGCCTGGTGTTCCCATGTGCATGTCCCTGGGTGCACCTCAGTTCTATCAACAGATGTGATAACGGTGACAGCATTATTCTCTAGGTGCTGCTCTGAGAGCTTTTCATGTGTTACCTCATTTAATCTTTAAAAAACAACCTTCAGGACAAGGTGTTATGCCTGTTTTTACAGAAGGGTAATCTGAAGGTCAGAGTGGAACCCACCAAACTCCTCCAACCTGCGCCCTTAACCATCCCCTCTTGTTGCTGCTCCCCTGCTATCCTTCTGAATGAGGGTGTGGTCACCTCTGTTGCCTGGTAGCAGGACCCCATTCTTGTCCAGTAATCGTTCACAGGCTGTGTATTTCTCGTCCTCCACTCTTGCCTCTGGTGAAAGGGAAGTCTTATTGGCTGGACGATTCAAAAAGATCATTTACACAAACACGGGACAGAGCTGTTGTGGTGCCTGTGGAAAAGTGGAACATTTTGCACACTTCTGAGACTTCTGATGCTCACAAATACTTGGCAACTTGTTCTCAGATGGCCTGGCCAGAGTCATCTGCAGGAGGATGATGGTTCAGATTCATCCAACCTTCCAGGTAACTAGAAATGGCCAAGTCTCTGCTCTGTCTTGTTCCTTTTTCTTTGACAAATCCAACTTCAGTGTGGATTTCGGCATGCAGAGCCCCAGTCCTCTATTGTTTAGAGTTTCCAGCTTCTGAGATCCCACAGAATACTTGCCCTATTGGAGAAGTGTTCTCGTTGAGTTTTCAGCTGGCTCTTGAAGGCCAGCTTTTTCACAGAGGTTTTTGGAGGTGCTGGTGTGTCAGGAAGAGATGGAAATGTGGCAGGCCGGTGGTTCAATTTTTCTAGTGATGCTTAAAGGCCAAAGTAGACCAAGCGTGCTTCTAAATTAATTCTCGGAATTCTCCATTTGCTTTTCCAGACATCCCCAAAAGAGGCCCAAGCCCTTTAGGCTTTTGTTTGGTTTTGTTTTGTTTCTCGCTTTTATTTTGCAGTCAATGTTCCTCCTGTAGACCAAGTTAAATTGCATAACTTTAAGTAACATTCCATATCCAGATTGGCAACCTGTGGATGGAATTCAGCCTGACGGGCTGTGAGGAGGCCAAGATATGCACATCAGGAAAGAGCCGGGCTTGGAAATGAAAATAAGACCACTCTGAAACACTGCTGTCGAGGGCAGGGGCAGCTCAGGCTGGGTAACTCTATATGAAACATAAACGTTCTTTCTTATCCAAAATACCTTGAGGTCCACTCTGCCTAATGTGAGCAATGTGGACATTCCCCATCCTGTTCCCTTTGCCAGGACGAATCCTTCTTCATCACAAGTGCGGAAATAGCCCAGAAGCACTGGGTAGGTTTGCTGCGGGCTTTGGCACTGAACCCGGTCTAAAACAGTGCAATGGTTTATCAGCCTCTGAGCCTCCCCCTCTGTGCTGCATTCGACAAGCAGGGTACCTGCCAAAAAAGAGCTAAAAATACCCTCGGCATCTGCAGCCCATCATCCACCTCGGGCTGATTTGGGTGGGTGATTGACCTCTGAGCAGGTGGAGAGCCAGAAATTTATTTTTTCCTGGATTGAGTCGAAGTTGACTTAAAACAGATGTTCGCCCCGACGCCAGTTCGACAAGTAGAATGGAAATGGATGGAGCTCTGTTCCAGGGACTTCCAACCTAGGCGCAGGGATGAGGGCCGGTGGGGTGCCGGGGCTGAAGGAGTTAAGTCCAACACCTTTCTCCTGGGCTGAAAACCAGTAGGCAGGGGACAGAGGGAAGGGAGCTGTCACTTCGTATTTTCAGGTTTGTAGAAAAGCCTTTTTTTTAAATGTAAACATTCATTAAACTAATTTGAAGTTGTCATTACTCTCCACCCCTGCTGTTTTATATCAGATTATTCCTAAGTGCTTGGTGAAGAACCCCATAAAGCCACACTCGATTCCTCTGCAGGGGATAATCGCATAGTTTGCACTGTGATTTACGCCGTGTGGCACCGGCAAGTGTCCTCAACTTTGAAAGGCCTTGTCTCCCTGGCAAACAGTCCTTGCTTTCCCCACGGAAATAAAATTCCAATGGTCCCTCCACGACGATTATGAGGTCCCCATTACCTTCTCTCCATCCAACTGAAGATAATTAAAAGCAGTTCAAAGCACACGCCAGAAGGTATTGGGCATTTTATTAATAAATGGAGAACCGAGGAAACGACGTGCTCCACTGTGTAGTCACACCATGGGGCACGCTGATGCTCCTAGGTCACTTTCTCTTCCCACCTTTCTCGCCCTGAGCCAGGTAGCCAGACATCCTGTGCTCTGAAATTACATGGGGCCAGGAGATGTTGGCACCTTCCGGCCATCCCCAGTTTGAAGGCATCACAAATGATGCTACCCTGTGTTGTGGCAAGAATGCAGGCACTAGCGGGGTCTGCGTCTGATTTCCACCTTTGCAGATAGTTTGGTGACCCTCAGTGATTGCACATCCTGTGTATGCCCTGGCAATAGGGCATCTGCTCTGCGAGGCTGTGCTGAACTTGACAGGGTGCTGAACATACCTGAAAAGCCCAGGACAATGCCTGCCAGAGAGGCGAGCTAGCTATAATCTATATTGCTAATAATGTGCTCAAACCATCCCAAGAGAAGTAGCCCCAAGAAAAATCAGAACGTGAGCAGTTTGTTTTCAGTGCAGCTAAATCTTCCTGTTTCTTTCTTCCACTTGGGCTCTCCTGGTTCCCAGGAACCCATACTCCCATGAATCCGTGCCCCAGCAGCCTCAAAGCGTACCTATCACTGTCCCAGTATATGTGGGTCTTGCTTTCTAGACAGCTGATTGCCAATTTCTAAGCATCAGCAGCTGGTGCTTGCTGGACCTGCACCCCTGGATCAGTGTGCAGCTTATCAGAGATCCCAATGCTTTGTAGCCGGACAGAAAGCACAGTGTGGCTGCAGGATTGGCACTTAGCATGCTGCGTTTTCCAAAATTGTTTTGGAAATTACCAGATCCAATGTCACCAGGTTCAAGGAAATAAACTAGCAGAAAAATCAGGCGTGGTGTGCTTTTCTTCCAAGTGCAGGTGAGGGTGAGGGCAGTTGACACAGGAACAATGATGGATTAATGGCACATCTGGTTTATATCCAGGAATAGAATCAGTTTGAGCCTGTTTGGTCTCGGTTATTTATCAGCTTTGTGTAAAAAATAAAATAAAATTAAATGGAACCTGTTCAATAAAGAATTGCCAAGGACAAACTTTAAATGAATGAACTCCCAGTGTACCGACAGTAACAGTTCTGGGAAGGAAGAAAGAAATTGAACGTGATTAATTACTGAAGTTGTTAATGAAGCTATTTGTGTGTGTGTGTGTGTGCGCGCGCGCGCGCGTGCGGACATGCGTGTGTGAGTCAGACTAAGTATTTTTAAGTAACACAAAGGGAACGTTGTTTGCAACAAAATTAGGATTATTAAGAGAGTGACTTTAAAAGCTCTCATGCCTGCTAGATTCTCAAGGTCTCCTTATCTTTGCTTGATGAAAGGTTGGGACTCAATAGCAAGCTCTCAACCCCACTGCTTAAGTTTCTGCTTCGCGGCACGGTCAAGCTCAGACCCATCCTGGTAGTTGAGGTGTTTGAGAGCAGGTAGTCGACAACACAGTAGCATACTTACTTAAGCAATTACACACTAGATTAAGGACTTCAACACGAGGGTGTCTTTTACGCTGTGTTTTATGGTTAAACGGTGCATTTCAGGATGACAACAAACTGTAATAGCATATTCATGTAATTTCAGGATGAAATCAATTTCTTGCAAACACAATTATTGTTACATAATTCTCCCACCTGTTTATGACTCCTTGTGAATTAAATTAAAACATAATTTCACATTAATTTAAAATGTCACTTTCGAAAGGAGACATTTCCTATAAAGCTCAATGCTGATAACAATCTCCAGAAATCAGAGTGTTATTGACAAGAAACCATAAATCTGCTCAATAGTCCTTGTTTTACTTTCAAATTGGCTTTAGGGGCTACAAGCTACCTTCTCTGCTCAACGTTTCTCACTTTGGACCTGTCTCAAGTATGTGGAGAAAAGCAAGACCTTCTCTGTTCTGTAAATAGGATTGCCAGAGGCAGCGAATAAAAATACAGAATCCTCAGTGAAATTTCAATTTCAAACACAAAACAATTTTTTTTAGTATAGAATGGCATACGTTTTCACATAAGTATATCCCACATATTACAAGTAGGTCCATAGATAACAGCAGCTAAAAAACCCAGAGGAGGAAGTTTAGCTCAGCCAAATTAAGTTCAAGCTGATGGATCACATAAATCTTAACCCCAAGGAAGTTTCTGCCTTCCAGGCAGCAGGCCACCTTCATAAAGGTCAAGTTATTTTCAATCACCACAAAGAGATGTGAATTTCTTTTCGATTCCATGTATCTGTGCTGATCCATTCCTTCCTTCCTTCCTTCCTTCCTTCCTTCCTTCCTTTCTTCCTTCCCTCCCTACCTCCCTCCCTCCTTCCCTTCCTCATTGCTCATACTCATCACCCCCTTGGCAATGAACAATCAACATCACAGTCATCATAATAATTCACAATAGTCTGCATTTATCTATCACTTACTGCATGCCAAACATGATACCAAGGTAAGGTGGTTTTAGCCTCACAGTAACTCTGGAAACTAGGAATTATTTTTTTCTCCTATCTTATGTGGAGGAGAGACGTACACAGGGGACAGCATTCTACCTGGCCAATTCTCTACATCCAGGTATTGGCTCTGCAACTACACTAAGGGAAGAAGGAGAAACACGATTTTCATTTCTTTTTGTTCCTTAGCCAGGTGCATCTCCTACTTGGGCTGAGCTCACAGAGGACTGTCTGGTTTCCAGAGGCCACTTGCTTGGAGAGTGAGGTCTGCTGTCGCCGTGTGCGAGAACAGATAAGAGCCAGCCACAATGCAAACTGCAAAGATCCGGCCGACTCTGAGGATGATGTACTCGCATGCTTCACAACACTGAGGAGTGACTATGCCGTATTATAGACATGGAAGGAACCCGGATGGCACAGCCATGAGGGAATGAGGCTTCGTGCACTCAGAGACCTGGCAGAATGGGGACAGGGAGAGCAGGGATTCAAGGTCTTGAACCCCAGTCTCCTATGTGGCTAGTCTGAGCTCCCTGGGAGGGCAGACCACAAACTAGCCTGGAACACCTAAGCAGGCTGCTCCCTCTCGTTCCCATTTATCAGAAACTTGGACGGGGGAGGATCAAAATTGTCTTTCAAGAATCAAAAGATTTTTTTCACTGCTACTCAGGAAGGGTCACCAATGATAAGAAGGCTAGGAAGGAGTTAAGGTGGATCAAATCTCCAAATTTGATTCAGCTCAGCCACAGGAAACACAGCACAATAATAATGGTGTTTATAGAAAACCTCTGGTGAGCAGGGCCGGAGAAGGGATCTTATCACACTAAACTAATGCTTAGCAAAAACATGTGATACAAATCCTCTGACCGGTGAATTGCAGTAGTCTTCTTTTCTCTGATAATGTGGGGCAATTGCATCCAAATGCTAGTCCATTGATTTCCACTCCAATTCATGCCCCCATGCTGGGGTGAGCTGGCTCCATGCACACGAGCGTGCCATTGGAAGACTGGCAATGAACGGTGGGTGAAAGAGGTCCAGGCAATTCTTGCCTCGACCATTAAAAGCACAACTATAATGCCGCTTCACACTACCCTCCAAAGGACTCTCAGCGCATAAGAGAACCTGGGCTAGCACTCCCTGGGCAGTCGTAACAGATTAGTGGGTTAAGCTCTTCAGTTCAGCCCCATGGCTGCAGAATCACTTCCGGCGCTTTCTAGAACTCCTTCATATGATTCCTTCATATTTGTAATGGTGACCAATGACATTGACAGTGACATTTTCAAAAGTGATAGGCAATCAACCTCCAACTCCAGCGCCTATACACACACCACTATGCTCTCCTGAATTTTAGCCCCATGTTTTATAGGTTTGAAGAGTCCGATCCAGCCGACAACTGTGTTAGCTTTGAATTAGTCGGCAGCAATTCAGAAACAAACAAACAACGACAACAACCAAAAAAAAAAAAAAACAGGCGAGAGAGAGACTTTTTTTGCTGAAGAAAATCAAGTTCAATTTCCTCCTATTTTCAAGACAGTATAAACTTAGCAAGAAAGATTTGTGGAGTCAAAGGAGTAGGGAAGGATGCCCCTGGGGAGAGGAGGATCTGGCAGTGATGAGACATTTGCGGTCCTCTCCTCTGGGGGAAGGGGTCTACTGGCATCCAGAGGGCAGAGACCAGGGCTGATGCAAAATACAGGAAGGCTCCCAGCACAGGGGACCATTCAGCCCTGCATGTTGCTGATGAAAAGGCTGAGGTCCCTGGACTAAGGTTAGCTGAATAAGCTTACAATGCCTTTATCCCATGTAAATGAAATTTATCTATCCTTCCATCAAGACAGGACACAGACCTCATTCATGACCCTATGCTGCATGTGGGTGCAAGGTGGCCCCTAACTGCATCGCAGACACCCTCCTGTAGATGTAACGGTGTTTGGGGGTAATTCCCTTCTCTTCAGGGAAGATCCTGATCCTTACTCCCAAGTCTGAGAGCTCTGGGATAACCTCCAGTGGAAAGAGGTCCTGATTCTTTGGGTCTGTGAAAGTCCCATTACATAGCACAGCACGAATGGAGCAGGGAGAACTTAGGTGAGAGGGTGGGTGGGTGGATGGGTACTGACGGGTGCCTTTCAAGGGAGCCAATCTGGGCTAAGCTACACTATTAAAATTAGTAATTCTACCAATTAAAGCCTTCTATTTCAGGGAAAATACTTGCTAAATAGAAGATTAGGCAACAGATCAGAGAATGGAAGATTACTGAAATGGAGCTCAGATATTTATGAGAAATTTACATCTGGGAGGCTTGCTTGCTTCCTTCTTCTTATTCCTGTTTCCAAAGGGAAATCCGTAAAGAGAAGATAAAGAACAAAGCTTAGTCCTTAACATCCTCGAGTGTAAGAAGTCTCACTCACTTTGAGTTTTAGGAAAGGAGAAATCCTAGGGCCGCTACATATGCTTGGTACTACCATAAAATACAGAGGCTAAGTCCATAGGCCACATAGGAAAATTAAATTCAGTATTCATAATTGCTTTCCCTAGGATGTGTTCACTATGGTTAATCATTTTTCTATAAAGGATGGCTCAAAACATGGTGTCTTTAAACAATAATAACTGATTATTTTGTCCCTGAATATACATTTTGGACAGAGCCCTGGGAGGGAAGATGGAGAGTGGTTTATCTTTGCTCACCAGTATCTGGGGCCTGCACTGGACTGATCTTCATAGACTGGAGCTTGGCCAGCCATCTTCTAGTCCACCTGGCTGGCTGGACTTCCTTCAATATGGCAGCCTCAGGATGTTCAAGAGGTTTTAAATGGTGGCTCAGTGCTCCAAGACCAGCTTTCCAAGACCCCTTATGACACATTATTGTGAGTCCCAGAGCATCATTTCTACCACATCCTGTTGGTTGAGCAAGCCACTGGGTATAGCCTATAACCAAGGGGAGATGAATTCAACTTGACCTTTCAATGGGAGGAGTAACAAAAAAATTGCATTCATCTATGAAGAGAGAGCCTACAGAATGGAAGAAAATCTTTGCCACCTGCATCTCAGAAAAAGTATTAATCTCAAAAAACTTAACTCTCCCCCCAAAAATAAATAACCCAATCAATAAATGGGCAAAGAAATTGAACAGACACTTCATAGAAGAAATAGAATCAATCAACAAATATGTGAAAAATGTTCAACATCTCTAGCAATTAGAGAAATGCAAATTAAAACTACACTGAGATTCTATCTCCCTCCAGTGAGAATGGCAATTATCAAAAATACAAGTAACAATAATGTTGGCTAGCATGTGAGGGAAAAGATACACTCATACATTTCTGGTGGGACTGCAAACTAGTGTAATCACTCTGGAAAGCAGTATGGAGGTTCCTCAGAAAACCTGGAATGGAACCACCATTTGATCCAGTCTAAATCAGCATGCTATAGTGACACAGCTACATCAATGTTTATAGCAGCTCAATTCACAATAGCTAAGTTATGGAACCATCCTAGGTGCCTTCAACAGTGGAATGGATAAAGAAAATGTGGTATACACATTAGAGTACACATTGTGGTATACACAATAGAGTATTACTCAGCCATAAAGAATCAAATTATGGCTTTTGCTGGTAAATGGATGGAACTGGAGATTATCATGCTAAGTGAAATAAATCAATCCCCCAAAACCAAAGGCTGAATGTTCTCCCTGATATGCGAATACTAACACACAATGGGGTGGCAGGGAACATAGAAGTCCTTTGGATTAAATAAAGGAGGAATGAAGGGAAGGAGTCAGAACTAGAATAGGAAAGACAGTAGAATGAATTGGACATAACTTTCCTATATTCACATATGAATACACGACAAGTATAACTCCACATCATGTACAACCACAAGAATGAGATCTTAATTAGAATAAGTTATACTCCATGTATGTATGATATGCCAAAATACACTCTACTGTCATGCATATCTAAAAAGAATAAATAAAAAATAGAAAAAAATAGGAAAAAAAGGAATTTGTGTTCATCTTTAATCTTTCACAATGTTAACTTCACTAATGTCCGGTGTTAACAAGAAAGGCTGGCTAAATACACAGCATAAGCCAAAATAACAAAAAAATAGTCAAAATCCTGGTAACCTCTGTTATTGTTTGCTTTATTCAATTAAATGGTACATATCTGAGAAGGAATTTTGTTGTTGTTTTGTCTCATACTGATTATTTAGTGTCATTTTCCCTGGCTAATGTCAAATACATGTGCCATTTTAGGTTTCTGAAGAAATTATAGACTCCATGGGAAAGCCAGACTCACTAGCTGGTTTCACTCTGGAGACCTAGGTGGAAACATAACACACATAAACTCTCAAAATATGAAAAATCTCACTTCTTATTCATCGGAATTGTTTCTAATTCTTGAATGTACTAATGCATTTTATAATATTAATTTCTTTGGTTATTTTTCCATCACCCTTTAGAAATCTATAATTAATTGCAGAAAATAATGTACTCAGCTCATTAAAATCTGAAATTCCAGAAAGCGCCATTTTTAAAAGCTTCTTCACATTGTCATCTTGGAATGGAAATCACTGCGGAAGGATTCCCCTCTCTTCTTCAGGATGCAGCTGCACAATCTCCCTCAAAGCCTGGGATTCCCAAAATGTCAGGCAGGGAGGATAAGGAACTGGGATAGCTAGAGGATGTGTTTTGTGGGCCTAACCAAAACAATAGCAACTTCAGTAGCTGTCCTATGGACATTTGGCGAATCCTTTTATTATGTCTGGAAGGTTCCCCATTGTAGCATGCTTTTGTGGGTAAAAAGCTATATATTGGTACATGCAGCTCATAATTATGTCAGCTTAACCACAGCCAACACTGACAGTCTAAAACACTAAAGATTTTATACAGCTAGCACTGAATACGGCTTCTTTTATTGGCTCAGAGAGCAGGTATCAATTATAATGAGGTAATAAAATCTGCTGTTCATGTCCTGCTCTGATTTTTTTCCCCTCTCCTTGAGATAATAACAGCTGGAAAAGGAGAAAAATCCTCTGAGTTCTAACTTATCACTGATTCTTCGAAAGCTCTCACTTTGTTTGGCTGGGGTGCCATAAAGCTGTTTGCTTACTGGGTTTCCCTGCTGGCAAACTCTCCCTACCTAAATAGAAGCTGCAAATTCCTAAAAGCACACCTTGAAAGTCCCATCACTGAGGCCTCAGGATTGATGGTTTGCATTTGCATAACTATAAACTTGCGGTACTGATTCTCCAGCCTGCATCCCGTCCTCTAAATTGCACTTGCTGATGAGATGCAAAATCCTCTAAAAGGGCTCCCCAACCTAAACCAATTTGTAAAGTTGTTTTGTTATTTAAAACATTAAAGAAATTAAAGTGATAGGAATATAATTAGATTAATATTCATATCTTCCAAGTTGCTTTAATTCTAATATTAAAAAGATTAAATATCCACTCAGAGGATTAAGCAAAAAGTCAGGCAGGAACAACACATTTACATTACCTTACTGTGCAAATTATAAACCTAATTAATCTAAAGTTTCCTACAAATTGAATTGGATATTCATTCACAATCTAACACAACTTTAGGTACTTAAAATGCGCTCCGGTGTTTCCTTATGTGCGCACTGAGAGGTAGGGCCATGTCTGTGATCATAGAATCACATTACAATGGCTTCATTTGGGTTCTAATTGGTGGAAATTAAATCTCAACATAAATTTTTGTAGGAGAAAAACTAAAGACTTTGTAATTATGTATGTGTGAAGAAATAAAACACGCCCAGGCCTCCCCATCTAGCGGTTGCAGATAAAACGGAAGGGGGCTCCAGTTGCAACTTTCTAAAAGCATCAGGTTCCTGTTTGCCTGTAGGCTGCAAAGAACATGATCAAAAGGTTTCTCCCTTCATTCAAGGTCCTCCAGTAGGGGCATCTAGGTGCTTTTCTCTGCAAATATGTCCCCATAGCATCTGACGCTTGGATCATCCCCTCAAATACACATTCTCCTAGGTTCTCCCCTAATTGGTTGGATCCACTGGGAAGATTCTGAATGAATTCCAGATGTAGCAGTAATTCTCTGATTGCTATCCAGTTTTCATGCAACTGGATGGTAGTTGCAATATTTCAGCACTTCTAATATTTCTAGCAGTGTGCTGTTTTTCCTGGGTTAAGGGGATGGACCTGTTGACCTTAGAATAAGCTGCAAGTTCTCTCTTTCCAGGCTCATGGTAGCAGTTCATCTCCTGCCAACTTGAAGTAAAGCATGATTATCTTCCTGCCTCTGGCTAATATAATATGAGGGGAAATGACACTGGTTTCTTCCATACAGATGGTTTAGGACCAGGGCACATTTCACCAGGTTCTTATACCTCTGCTGTGGAATCCAGCAACATTCCAGAAAGCTATTCTTGCATAGACCTAAGTCCTGGCATAAAAATGACCCATGATGAACACAGAACATGAGCAAGAAATAATACTTAGTGGTTTTATATCAGTAATTCTCTGATTGAAAAAAAATAAAACTTAGTGGTTTTCAGGTCCCTTAAATTTGAGGTGTTATTTGTTACCTTAGCAAACAAATGTAGCCTAACCTGACAGATACACTTCCTCAGGTTTCACTTGTGAGACAGGTTCCCCATTTGGCAGATGAAATAAAATGAACCCCTAAACCTCTATTACCTCATCTGCAGCATGGAAATAATACAGTACATTTTTTATAGCTGCTTGGAGGCTTAATTGAGATAATATATGTCCAGCTTCTAACTCATAAATAGTAACTCTTGCTATGATTATCCCCTGTGCAGTGAAACTCCGTGCAAGTCATCCAGTTGCTGGGGTGAGAGGACGGCACTGAAGGAGTTTGTGGGGGAAACTGACTAGTGTTCACTAACTACATTTCCTAGCCTCCCTTGCAGCTAGACAGGGCCATGTGGTAGAGCTGTAGCCAATGAAATATGAGCAGAAGTGATAAGTGCCACTTCGCAGGCCAAGGCCAACAGAGCTCACCAGGATCAATGAACTGAAGAATGGGCCAGGCTTCAGAAGTTTTTGTGGATCATGATGAAGCCAGAGTGGAAGGAGCCTGGGTCCCTGAGTCACCATGTGGAGGAGAGAGTATTGTTGATCAGGATACATTTTCAGGATTTTGTATTAATGAAAACCAACCTTCAGACATTGTACACTGAGGGTTTATTATAGTTTGCCCTGCTTCCTGCAGAAATGGTGAATCAATTTCCAGGAAAACTCTTTCTTTCCTACAGTAAGCCAATACTAATTCTCCCAACAAGTTAAGTTTTCCCCCCAACAGTATCAAACTTCGGGTTATCCATATGTTAACTGATCAGGATGAAAACCTGGTGAGCAGGGCTGGCATTCACATCATCTGTTTATTCATTGTGATTGTAACTAATAGAAAGGCTGTATCTTCCTTGGGAATGATCTTGCGGCTAGCACTAATGGATAAAGAGCTGTCCATTGAGGTGTGATTTGGGTGAGCATCCTGAGATCGTGAGGACCCCTCAGACAGCTAATCTGGGCTATAATTTCTCATTTCTCCTCAACTGCTTTACTTTTTATGGGACTTACATTGACGAATGCAGATAATTACTGCCAGCTCACTTGGTGAAGCCTGTGCAAGAAATTTAACAATGCACTGTGTTTCCTAAGGAAAGCCTGGGAACTCTGATGCACAGGTGCAGTCCACCCTGTTCTCCTGCTCTCTCTTGCCCGCCCCCCACCCCAACTGTGCTGCTCTGGGCATTTGCCACACTCGTATTTTTCATTATAATGTGCATCACATCACTCCTGTTCTAAAAATGCTCCTCTGCTTCTTATCAACTTCAAACACAAGCAGGAACCTTGTCATGCACCCCATTCTCCTCCCTCCCTGGATCCAGTGTTCTCCCCCTGACTCTGAGCTCAGCCATGTGATTTACTCTGGGCAACAGAATGTGCTAGAGGAGCAGGAGTGACAGTCCTGACCCAAGAGGACTTATGTGTTTCGACTTGCATCCTGTGCTTCTGCTATGGCCGTGGAAGTCCACCCCTAGTCCAGCCCTGCTGGTCCCAGAGGATGAGAAGCACCTGGAAAAGAATTGCCCCAGCTAAGGGATTCTGTCCCCGCCACACCTAGTGCAGAATGCGCTCACCCTGAGGGTTACAGCCTTGGCTTGAGATGTGGCCTGTTACACTCTGCACTCCTTCCCGTGAATGGCTACTGCTCCCTACTCACATTTCAACTCAGGTATTGTCTAAGAGAAACCCCCACAACTACATCATCTAAGCTGGGTTTCCCTGGCCACGCTCTGGGCCGTGCCCCACATGTGCTGCGAAGGGGTTGTTTACTCGTGTGCCAAGGTACTCGTTCCCACCGGAGTCCTGGATCCTGCAGGCACCAGCCTCGTGCAGACTCATCCAGGTAACTAGCTGTGTACCTGGGGGGGAGAAGTTGGCAAGTGCTGCTCAGACCATCGTGCCGCCTTCCTTCCGATCACCTGCCACCATCTGAAGTTATATACATTCTCTGCTTCGACCCACTGGACTGAGGGTTGGTAAGCTCTGGCCCACCCCCTGTTTCTGTAAATAAAGTTTTATTGGCACACAGGCACACCGGTTCATTGATGTATTGTCAGCAGCTGCCTTTGAGCTACAAGGGCAGAGTTGAGTAATTGGGAGAGACTCTGCAGTCCACACAGCCCAAAATATTTCCAGAAGACTTTGCTGACCTCCACAAGCTCATAAACTGCCAGAGGACAGAAATATTGTCATTTTTGTTTCTCTTGCTCCAAGTGCAGTGCTTGCCACCCAAGAAGTGCTGGTGTGTGTTGGTGCAGGGAGTGAATGACCTACAACTCCGACTCCAGCATTTAACACTTGGCTCCACACCCAGGCAGGGGTACCCCTGAGTTTGGGGTAAATAGTGGCAATGTGCCAAACTGCGGCTCAGTGTGGGACACTGGAACAGCTAAGATGTTGGTGGCCACCATGTGGCACTTGCAGTTCTCAGCAAGAAAGCAGTAAGGCCACCTCCACGGGCAGCTGAAGGAGTGCTTGGTCTGCATCTGCTGCCGGCGATACAATTTGAACGTTTGAAGAAACGAGGAAAACGCAAAGTTTAATTTACTCGAATAAGCAATTGATGCTTTGGAGTATAATTATCAGAAAAAAAGGAAGGAAAAAAAATAACACATTGTTTAGCATACGTTATGTTAATGGCAGGTTAGGATGGCCCACTGTGCATAATTTAGCCAAACAATTGATACCAAATTTTAATATATATATATGATTACTGCTACAGAAATGAAGCACCAAGACAAAACACAGGAGAGCTCATAATAGGCACATGTGAACTCTGAAGCCCTAATTACATCACGGGGGAGGGTAAACAGTTGCTGCTGAACCAAGCAGAAAATGGGGGTAATTTGTAAACAGGTAGAGTGCGCTCCAGGTGCGCAGCATGTGCATGGAGCTGCAGGCCTGGGGGCCTGGGCTTCCATCTGGGCTTTGCAGGGATGGACAGGTTCTACATCCCTTTCCTCAGCTGAAATGCAACCTCCAAGCTCTACACAGGTCAGCTCCCTCCTGGCCTGCCCTCCGGTTCAAAAATAGAAAGTTGAAGACAAGCTTTGCCAAGGAGGCTTCTCCATGCTCCATGAACTACAAAATGATTTTCTATGTCTGCGATCTGAAGCTCATTACCCCGTGTCTTTGCCTGATGCCCTTGAAGACAAGAGTTCCTGGCAGAGGGTAGTTAGTCTAGAGCTGCCCTGGCCACAGGAGCACTTCAGAGCTCAGATCATCTGGGAAGTACAGCGCCGTCAGGTAGGAGATGTGAATGAGGCGATTGTTCAGGTGTATCCTGGCTCCAAATAGAGTCTGCATCTGAATCCATGAGTGATCAGATTTCTCTTTTCCCCTCATTTATGCAGAATGGCAAACCGATGATGTGGTCATACTGTGAGCCCACCGCTCTACTGAAACCAAACTCCCCAGTGTACCTGAAGTACGCCAGTTGATGCTGCTACTTTCCATCTGTGTGCTCGAAACAAGCCAACCAACCAGAAACATCAGCACAGGTTAAGAAGCCATTGCGTTCTGCCTTTCCTCTCTAATTCCATCCATTCCCAGTATTGGAGAGGGAATTCATGCTTGTGGGAGTCTAGTTGTCCTGGATTGAGGAGGGTCCCCTCAAAACTCATGTCCCTCTCACAGCCTCAGAATGTGACCTTGGTTGGAAACAGGGTCTTTGCAGATGTGTAGTAAGTTAAGTAAGATGAGGTCACTCTGGAGCAGGGCAGCCCCTAAATCCAACAGGACTCCGTGCTTATAAGAGCCACAGAGACAGAGATGCACAGCAGGAGAAGGCCTGGAGATGGCAGAGGCAGGGACTGAAATGACGTGTCTACCAGCCATAGAATGACAAAGACCACTGGCCCCACTGGAACACAGAAGGAGGCAAGGGAGGGCCTTCCATCAGTGTTCAGAGAGAACACAGGCCTGCCAACACCTGGATTTTGGACTTCTGGGCTCCTGATCTGTAAGAGAATAAATTTCTCTTGCATTAAAGCCACCACTTTCTGCAACTGTTACGGCAGACTTAGAAAGCTACATGAGCGCATTCAGATAACAAAATGGTAATATTTTAGGCTCAAAGGGCCGTCTCACACTTCATCTTGTGTGTAAAGAAGCTCAGATGCAAAGGGGTTAAATGGTTTCAGGTGGTAAGATCAGAAGTGGGGCTGGACCACACCTCCTCTCCAGGTGTCCAGTGGGGGACACCGCCAACACCATCAAATGCCCGTTTTAATAAAGATTCACACTCATGAACTAAATATTTCTACGTGTAAGGATGGTGTGGCCTCTGGAAAGACAGCTGTCCCCTAACCCTTGGAACCTGTGCTGTGTTATCTGACACAACAAGGGCACTGCAGCTGAGATTAACGTAAGGCTCTCACGATGGAAAGTTCTGGCTTCTCTGGGTAGAGCTGATTGAGGGTCTTTGTAAGAGGATGGGGAAGGAGGGTCAGAGTCACTGAAGGCTACATGGTCACAGAGCAAACAGGACAAAGGAATTGTGACCATGAACACAGAGGTTGGAGGGATGACCTGTGAAGCAGGAGGAAAGGGTCACAAGCTAAGGAACATAATGTCTGCTAGAAGCTGGAGGTGGCGAGGAATGGATTCTTCTCTAGAAGAGGTAGCCTTCAAGACCCTTTCATGTCAGGAATTCTGACCTCCACAACTGTAAGGAGATAAATATGTATTATTTTACTAAGTTTGTGGTAATTTGTTACAGCAGCAATAAGGAGGCAGGGGATGCTGGGCTCTAACGGCAACACTGCCACCCCCTAGGCTTTCCTAAAGCTCCGTAGCCTAGGCTGACATTACTCCACCGATTGATCAATTGATCACCCAACCAATGGACCGATCTTTCTCTGGTCTGTTTCTTGCCCTGTCAAATTCATGATCAGAACAATCATAAGGCTTTACAAGCATTGCTTAGGCTAATCTAAGAAAATAATTCAGACTATAAAGAACTTTTTCCTGTCACTATTTCAGAGCTTCGGATAGCAGGTGAAGTCGGTGAGGATAAGGACCTTGCGTATCTTGTTCCTTCCTCCAACCTCAGGGAAGAGCACGTTTAATACTCAGTAACACTGATTGAATGAAAGAGTGATGGGTGGCTGAACGCGTAAGTACAGGGATGGAAGGGTGGGGCATCTGAGAAGCAAACAATTGTGCAAATTTCTGATGGGAGGTCAGTTGCCATTTTAAACCGTGGGGTTAAGAAGCTCAGGCTGGGGTTTGCTTTCAAACAGAAGGGTGAATATGAGTTTAAGAATCTGAGTGGCCCATAGTGTAGGGGAAGAGAAAGAACAGAAGTGTGGGAGGGAGAGAAAGGAGAAACTTGCCATAATGCAGTCCTTGGACAAACAGAGGGGACTGAAGTTGGCCACAGGTGCAGCCCTGTGTTCCTGCTTGACAGGGAGATGGGGGCAAGAAGACTGCAGAAGAGTCATTGAGCCAAGCTGTGTTGACCTTGAGTCCTCACAGGTGACAGGGAGCTCTGCAATCCTGTGTCCTGGGGGAACTGGAGGAACACTTTCTGCCACTCATTTGGTGTCTACACAAGGAACAGTCTCAAGCCCCCTCCCCTGTTCTTGGGCCAGAGATTGAACCTGGGCTTTGTGCGTGCTAGGCATGCACCCTGAGCTACCTCCCCAGCCCGAGACCCCAGCCCACTCCCGTATAAGATCATGTGCACATCCAGTTAGATCCCAGTGCAGAAAGTGACCACTTTGCCCAAGCACCAAGTAGACAAAGACTCGAGGCTTCAAATAACGTAGCTGCTCTTAAATTGGTTTCTGAGTCAGAAAAACATGTCATAATGAAAAATCAATAGGAAATAGAATTTCTTTAGTTTATCACAGTGTCTTTTATTCTAGTATGAGAAATTAACCAGAAAAAAAGTGGCTTAAAAAAACCATTTGCACAAAAGCCTGCTTATTCCTAATAGAACAATTTCTGCTTCCTAGTATCCAATTGATTACATAAAAGTTGAACTCATGAAATCTGCAAGGTCTTCTACAGGAGGCTTTTGGATCATAGGTATTTCATATGTCTTAGGGAATCCCCCTCACACACGGCAGGCTGCCACCAGCTCATAAGATCTGACTGTTTCATTTTCAGAAATTCTGTGAGCCAACTGATGCTTGAACTTGGCCATGGTGGGAATATTTACAACATAGAGATTGGCAAACAATACAAATCAAAGCTGTTAAACGCTCACCAACACACCATTTCTGACCGAGAAGAAATCACCAAGGAGTGTTTCCAACTCTTAATAAGAAACCGTGAGCGAGGCCTGGGGAGGACACCCCCCTAGGCTGCAGGACGCAGAAGCACCCAGAACCTCATGGAAAATGTGCTTTCCCACACCATCGTGGAGAGTCCAGCTCAGACACCAGTGGACTTGATTTTCACGTTTTGTTGCAGGAGGGACTTCTGTGCATTTCCTACTGGCAATTTGGGTCTGGAACAGCTCTAGTCTCTGATACCCAGGGCAGCGTCACCTGGGAGCCCTTAGTTCTCTACCATGGCTTCCAAGATTTCACAAGACTTTCTCTCAAGTCTCCTTTTCTGATGTCTGGTCATGAGTTAATTTTTAATGGCCAGAGGAAAGGACCAGAGAAGTTGAAAAGAATCTGCTGTGGCCCTTGATCAAAACCTAAAACCTAGAAGAGGAAACTAACATGTGAGCCATAGCCTCTGGATGGACCTCATTTTCCCACTGGACCTGGCCATGATGGCCTGCATCCCAGGATGTGGCTGAGTAGGCCACTCTACAGGGGGCTCTGTTCATAGGTGGGCTCACCTGGTGAGAAGAAAGAGACCCTGAGAAGGAGCTTCCTTGGGGGCCTTTGGCCTGTCCCAGCTCCTGTGATTTGACTCTCTGATACTGAAGACAGGAATTAGCAGTATAGTCAGCTTCCGCCTTGGCTCTGGGGGCTCTTTGGGACCTCAACTCAACACGGTTGGAGCCGATGCTGTTGATTGCCCTGCACTCACTCAGACTCATGGTTCCCCGATAGGCCAGTGGCTTCCTCCTGCTGTCCTTGGGGATTCTGTCCCAGGGTATCAGCCTAAGCCAAGAGCTCACTCAGGCAACAGAGGGCCAGGGATGCCAAGGATGGACTGACCCTGGCGAAGCCCTGCCCTATGGACAGTCATGGCTAAATAGCCCTATGTTTTCCCCTTGGCTCCTCAAATCTATTTTGGGTTCAGTTCAGTCCACTCAAAAGACTTTCACTCTGGTCTTTGTTTTGTTCTCAGGTTCCACGAAGTGCAAGTCAGACTCCTCAGAGGAAAGCTTTGCATAACCCCCAAACCATTCAAAAACCCAATTTCCACTCCTAGGCCACCACCCTTATTTATCTAGTAGCTTTAATTCATAAAGTTCATTGTGAATTTCCTGGCACTCTCACAGGAAACAAGGCACACCTAGATTTCTGTTTTCATGTTCTTTTGAACTTATGTTGCTACTCAGAACGACACGTCTGATATTCAGATACCAGCAGCTGAAGTCAACACCTCTCACCTGCCCACGTGTCCAGGAAGCATCTGCCACAGAGGAAATGGTAGTGCCCAGGTATGATGGGAACGCTTTGTGACAGCAGACGCCGTGCCATGACGTCACTGGGCACAAAAGCTCAAAACTAACAGTGACTCTGGGCAGATAGACTAGATGCATGAGAATGGGGTCACAGGGTTCGTCCAGCATGGAATTCTGAGGTGTCAAAAATCCAAAAATCTGGGGACACATGAATGGAAGCATTAAAACCCATTTGAATTCGAGTTATAATTCTGGGTTTCCTGTTATTGCTTTACTTGTTTTTTGTTACTTTCATGGTTCAACTGTATATTAGATAAATAGTGGAGAAAACCAGATTCAGGGAGGAAAACAAGCTGGGGATTCTATTCCCCTCCCGCAAAGTCCCCCTGAAACAATTCCTGTGAAATTCTCTGCCCACTGGAACTCTGTGCATATGATTAACTGCACATGAGCCTAACAGCTTGCATGTGTAGTTAATTTGCTCCAAATTTCCATGCTGCATTATAACCCTAATGATCACTAATAATAGACAAACCCACATTTTATTGAGTAAGTAATTTGAGACATTATGATTTTTATCATGTGAATAGGATCAGGCTGACCAATTTACACTGGGCAGAGGGAGATAAATAACCAGGGAATCAATCTGTCCAGCAGGAGACTCTGTCTCTCAGCAAAATGATACACATTGATTAGGAGAGAAGGCAGCCCTGGGCCTGCTTGGCGCTCGAGTCAATGGATTCCTTGTTCCAAGCCAAAAGGTCGGCAGGGAGTGCGCATCCACTCAAGACGTGACACAGAGACGGGGACAGTGCGTCAGTGTTGGGAGAATGCTGAGGAGGGCGGGCTTTGTGGTCACAGACAGGTTACGGCCCAGCTTTGACCCAGTCACCGGCTGTGTCGGAGCCTCCACCTGCAGATGCGTTTGGAGACAGGTGGCGGAACTGGGGCACAGCTTGAGCAAGTGGGTGCAGGCGAGGGGCCTGGCATGCAGTAGGTAGTGAGTCGGTTCGTTCCCATAAGTTTTGGAATCTGAAACTGGGATGGAAAGAAGCACATGTTTGGCGTCCATTGTGCAGAAAGAACCAGCGTGTGTTTCCCCTCACATCCACAAAGGAAAACAGCGATTTCTTTGGAGAAGAGGAAAATGATGGAGGCTCCTCCAGGTTCTCTGAACTTGCATGAGAGAGGGGAGGGGAGCAGAGCCTGGCATCTGTCCAGAAACTGGAGCACAGGTGCCAGGAATGGAGAGAGACAGCAGGGAGGAGGCAGAAAAGCTCAATCCCCAGTTCCCAGCTCAAGCTACGGCTAAGGCGCTGTCCGAATGGCTCGTGCCCTCGCCATCTGCCGGGATGGCTTCTGTCTTTCTGGCTTAGGGTGGCTCTTGGTGGCCTCTTTTTCTTGGAATTCCAATCCTTCACCTCTCACAGCCTCAGGGCCTCCACCCTCTCAGGTCCCTAAGGAGGCCCTGGAGCCCAGGGGCTTGGGGCCCTGTCAGTGGAGGTGGACCCTTCCACTGGGAAGTGAGCATTCGAACAGGAAGGCTTGCAAGAGGGGAGGGTCAAGTAGGAGGTGACAAACAGAGCGTGGGGACCCTGGGCGAGGCAGTGGGAGAGGATGAACCTTTCAAAGAACACCCAGAGACTTCACTCAGGAGGGTGAGGAGCTTCCTGTCCCCTGTCCCTTGTGTCTGTATTTACACTTAAGTTGGGGAAGGACCATGGGGGCAATATCTGCACTGTGTCCCATTCTGCCAGGAGCAACATGACATCCCGTCACAGCAGGCGAGAGGTGGAGGTACACTAGCCCATTGCATTCCTGACATGGTTCTGCTCGGATAAGAGCCTGAAAGGTCAACTGTACGTGTCTCACAACCTGCTAGTAACTAGAGGTGTCTGGAGCCACGACGCTGTCCCCCAGACCTCAAAGGCCATTTTCCATCAGGGGTTCAGTGCAACCCTCAGGTGAGCCTGCTGGGCGGCACTGGGGAAGTTACTTTCTGTGATCAGAAACACATCTCCAATGCAGCCATGCCCCTGCCCTCGCTCTCTGATTGGGCCAAAACACCCAGAAGGAGTTCTGCAAGTCTTAGATCCCTCCCTGACAAATCTAGTGGACCTCTGTGGCTCTGGGTTCACCAGTGACCTGAGATTCCCCTGGGGGGTGTCGGGGAGTGAGGGTTACAGAGAGGGTGGGAAGCCATGCCCCAGGAGAGGGAGAGAAATGACGTCAAGCATCAAGTCCCAAAGGATGAACGGCAAGGCGGGGCGGGCAGGGCTGCCCTGAGGTTCCGTGAACTTGCAGGCCGTAAAGGGATGAACGCTAACATTTTCCAGGTGCCCCAGACGATGCTCACAACTGCTAAGGTGGACACTGTCCCTCTGCCCTGCTATAGAGGAGGAGTCCACACTGAGAGGTGATGGCAGCTGACCGAGGTCACACAACTCGCCATGGGTCTGCTGCGTCTTGGGGCGGAGGAGGGACAGGCAGGGGTGTTGGCACTTACAGCCCATACACCCCCTAATGTGCTTGATAGCCCCAGGACGTGTGCGGCCCACTCTGTCAGTCATCAGATGTGACCTCCCGGAACACAGGGCTCTGCCGGTGGAAGTGAGTCAGATGGTAAAGAGAGGAAAGGGTATTTCAGGCAGAGCAGAGAGCGGGCCAAGGCCAAGAGAAGGATGTGTGCGAGCTGCAGAAACGAGGCCAGGGTCACTGCAGCCAGGGCCCCAGGCTCCCCTGGAGCTGATGGAGCACCCTGCCGCTCCCTGCTGCGTTCTTTCAAGAAAGAAGGTGCCAGGGTCAATGTCCCGTCACTCAGGGCTCTGCAGAACACGGAGTCAAGAAGCCTATGTTAGGACGGCAAAGCCCTCTCCAGGGCCAGCACTGGCCACAGGGAAACCAGACACCTGGACCATGGATAAGGGTGGTAGTCCTGATGCCCAGCCATTTCTGATCTGCCCCTATTGAGGAAGCCACTGCTATTGTTGTGGGTTTGCTTATTCTGTGGCTCCTTCTCAGCTTCCTCTCAGTTGTTCCTCAAGGAAACTCTCTTTCAGATGAACTATACTGACTTCTGCTGGCAAAGGGATGGATGCAGAAAGGCCAGGGCCCAGGAGGTGACTGGCTTCTCCATAAAGACAAAGCAATTCCTACCCAATCAGACCAGAACCCTGAAATCCCCAAGCCAGACTGTAGCACAGTGTTTGGGGTTCAAACAACCACATTGGGTTCACCTATAGAAAATATTCCCAGTGACACCAAAGTAGCCAGAACTTTCAGTTTTTAAAAACCTTTTTTATGTAGCAAGTCCAATTCAGTTTGCCCATGTTAAATTCAAGAATGTCAATGCGGTTAAACACCAAATCATACTAATTTAAAGCCATTAAAAATCCCCTTTGTGGCAGGCATTAGCTTTGAAAAAAATCATAGTAGAAGTAATACACTGGAAATCTGTTGTCATGAAAAGCACATTTGAAAATCCCTCCCCACATGCTTTACCTTCTTAATAAAAACATTGTCCTGATGAAGGAGTCATTTATATGTCAGGAAAAAAAACATAATTATACAGAGACTAATAACATCTCAATAAATGTCCTTCCTTTTTTCTGTTCATGTCTAGGACACATTAGTATATATTTTAGTATTTTTTTCCATAATTAAAATCATAGGATTTTTCTTCCTCTACTTTCCACCCTTATGTTCTATCATTAACATTTTTTTCTCCTTTTTTATACATTAAGAGATGCCCTTTTATGTATTTTCTCTGCAGGAGAAGAACATTTTCCTCACATGCATAAGGAAAAACAATTATTTACAAAGGGCTGACAAGGTGCCAGGCGACCAAAACCAAAACAAACGCAAAAATCCAAGAAAACAGGCACGTGCAGGTGGCCTCTCTCCCTGGCCCGGGGCTCGCAGTGGGACAGACCCTTTGAACTGGGTGCCTGGTTGTCCTGATGGCTAATCTGAGTGTATTGTTGCAGGGGCGCTGGAGAGAATGCTAACCAGGCCCCTCCACCCGGGAGCTGGCAGGCACTGCGGCCTGGCCACCATCGCCTGTTAATTATCTGCTTCTCGTTATGTGGGGGAGGATCTGCACCAGAACAGAATCTCTAGCCCTGGTGCTTTTCTGGGGTGGAGAGCCCGTCCTAGCTCCAGCTGGCATTTCTGTTGGCACAGCCAGCCACCCCGAGGGCAGGCGAGAGCCGGGCAGAATCCCGATTTTGGGCAGGAAGAGCTCCTGATGCTGGGACTGGGAATGTCTGGATGGCCTTGTGGGGCTAAAACAGCTCAACCTGACGGGAACTTCAAGCAGAGCCACCCTCTCCAAAAACATGTCACCTCTCTCGAGACTGTAGGACCTATTTAATCGACTCTCCCCTGAAAGGTAAGGCTGCCGGGGCTAATGACTGGGTGGTGTAGCTCTCCTGCCTCAGGGCCTGGGAGGGGGCAGGGAGTGGACATGGACCTTATACACAAGCAACCGAAATTTGGTCCTTGTCACGTGGCAGCATAGTGACGTCCGGTAGGTGACAACTGCAGAGCCCCAGTCTCCTACACCAACGTCCATTCCCTAGGCCTGTCTCAGTCTTTCCCCGGCGCAGTCCCCAGCACAGAACTCCTTCCCACCCCTGGTCAGCTGAGCCTGGGAACCTTCCCCCTCCTCAGCAGACTTGAGACTCAAAACCAGCCTCGTCTCCTGGGGCCCTGGCACTTGCCAAGCAGGGCGGGGAAGGGCTACTACTCACAGGCAGAGGACACAGCAGGACGAGGGCTGTGCGTGACTCTAGGACAAAAGGTGGGTACTGTGTTCCTGAGGGTCTGCGCCCCTCTCCGTCCTCAAGAGAAGTCACAAACTAGGAGCTAGCCCTGCCCTGACTCTGAGGAGGACCCCTGAGTTCTCAACCGGGAGCCTGAGAAGCAGTGACAGGAAATGATGCCCACACGTGAACCCTGAGGGACAGACGCGCCATACGCGTGGCTGAATGGAGTCAAGAGGAGGAACTGAGGAAAGGTGACTTCAAAACCACTTATTGCCCAAAGGGGCAGCCCCTTCGGCCCCTCCAGGGACTCCCGTCCTCTCCTCTTTGTCCAGTATGACCGACTCTAACACATTTAGGGCACAGTTCGAGACTATCTCTTGTGATACAGGGTGAACTCAGGGCCATGATGGCAGAATGTCAAATGCACGGAAGTTCTTCCCAATCCTCCACCCAAGGCAGACATTGCTAATGGATTCCAGCATTCTTTCAATCGAGCGCAGATACAGCTTCACAGTCCTTCCTAAAACAGAGCTCCAGAAAGCCACTGCCAATTAAATGGAGTTGGTAGCCTTCTCCTGGTGGGGAAGATCAAAGTGTCGTCATCTGTCTTCCCCATTCAACCCAGGGCTCCAATGTTTCAGGCAGAGGGAGGCTCTGGCTCTGGCACTTCCATAGGTGCTGCTCAGAAAAAGCTGCACCAAAGCCCAGTTGGAGGAAAGCTGCCATGTCATCAGTGATGCACAAGACCTGGCCGTGGTTCTATGGGGCAAGCCCAGGGCTTCCCCCGCAAAGCTGCATGTGAAGGGCACTGTCTGGTTAACGCAGGCCTGGGGTCATTCAGAAAGGGGAAGGGCCATCTGGGCACGACCTGCACGGTCCAGGCCACCAGGACGGAGAGGGCAGGGGCACGGAATGTGCGAGACCACCTGCAGGGGAGAAACAGGACCAAGGAGAGCTCCGAGTTCTAAACCAAGGGATCTCAGGGAGAGAGAAATAATGCGAGGATATGGTAAAGGAGAACTGGAGAGGGTGGCCAGACCAGGGGAGGGCCTGGGGGAGCCTCTTGGGGAAGCAGGACACCTGGGCCTGCTGGCGAGTTGGCAAGAAGGCAGATTCCTAACCCGGGAGAAAAGCCGCGGGGCGCTGATGGCATCAGTGCTGTACGTACGGCCTTCAGGCACCTGGGCCCATCCTAGAAGGCTGTGAGCCCTGCACCCAGACACCCCCGGCCCCTGACCTCCAGATAGTCAAGAAGAAGCCAGGGCTCACCCTCCACAGACCCTCGGCCTGTCCCAGCCCCTCGCTGCCTTTCAGTCACCCTCCAGTGACTTTGTTCTTGCTTCAGTATTCTAGACAGTCCAGCGCTCTCCTGAATTTCCCACCACTGGAAACCAAAGGGATGAGGGAGGGGCTGGGTTTCCAAGAGGAGGGACAGGGCCAGTAGTTATAGAAAGATAGTTCAGCTTCGTTTTGGGGTTACTGTGGTTTCCAGCTGGTACTGCCCGGGGAGATTCATGTGGTATGAGTCCAAATGGAAATACTGGTCCAGGCTGAAGGGATTACAGGTATTTGTTTTTTAAGTTTGTTTTTCTCCCCTAAATATTAAAATAAAATATTTCATGTAGAAAATGTTGACTAAATGATCTGCAACAAAATTACCCATGGATAAATTATAGGAAAATGCATGATTTCACCTCTGATTATATATTTGTCTTTACTATCTCTCAATGATCTCAGTAGAAGGACCATCCACAAGATGTGTTTAATGCTATTTAATGCTATTTAATGCTTCCGTGGCTTTTTATTTTCTGAAATAACAATTCGAAAGACTACACTTAGCCCAATAGTGTCCTCAGAGGGTGGCAGGTGTGGTTAGTGACATGGCACCTCTTTCCTGTGATTTACAGCATTCCAGTAAGCAAGTGTTTTGATGGCTACAGATTGGCTCTGAGCAAATATTTTCAAATAATTTTTAAAAAATATTTCAGAAGCATGTGAGATGTTCAATTTGGAAAAATGAATACCTCTGACCTCTGAGATGACTCAGGAGAAGATGGTCATTCCACAAGAGTGAGTATCTGAGAGGAAGCCCGGGCACCGGGGAAGCCAATCTCAGCATCCTCAGTGAGGTTGCAGGGCAGAACTTTCGAAATGGTGGCCCCTCTTAGCAGAGCTGGGAGAGCTTGGCTGCTCAAGAAACCCGAGGGCAGCAGTGCGCAGCCAGGCAGGGCGCACCTGGGAGGAAACGCCGGCTGCGTTCTGAGAGTTTGCATACAATTCCATTATTTATGTAATCCTATCAAAACATACAGAATGCCCAAATGGATGTCAGGAAAATTATTGTCATTACTAATAATGGTGCTTTTCATTTATAGAGAGTGCCTTTTCCCGAGACAGTGAAATATTTTTACATTGGGCATGAGGCTTTTTAGGAGAATTAATGCTTAAAATATCCCCTTAGCATAGCGTGTGGGGAATGTTATAGATGGGGGAGAAGAAAGATTAATATAAAAAATGTCAGGAGTGCATAATACAAAGCATTCTGGTGAGATCCCTGTGCTGTTACCACTGGCCCATGCACATACACTATGGGATGGCTGCATGCTTGCCTTCTCCCGGACTGAGTCAAGGGGTCCCTACATGTCCCCTTTGCTAGGATAGTCACAGCCACCTGATTCTACCTCCCTGTGAACCTGGCCAGCCCCCAGCCACACCTGTCTCAGGGAGATGGACGTCCCTAATCTGGAGGCTTTGGTATAGAGTGATAAAGCCCTGATACTGAGTGCAAGAGGCCAGACACAGGAGGACAGGCACTGCCTGCTCCACTCCTGTGAGGTCCCTGGAGGAGCCAAGCATGGCTGCCGGGGCTGGGGAGCGGGAACAGAGAACTAGTGCTCGGTGGGTGTGGCAGTCCTATCTTGCCTTTAAATGAACACTTTGGAGAGACATGTGGTGACAGTGACTCAGCAACATGAGAGCACTCAGTGCCCGGGCTGCGCCCTGGGAGGGGCCAAGGTGCCCCCAACAGGGAGGCCATCTGGGGCGCAGGGTGGGGGATGACACACCACGAGAAGTCTCTGAAACGCTCATCAATTTGCTGTGAACCTGCCGGGCATGGTGGCGCACACCTGTAATCCCAGCACTTTAGGAGGCTGAGGGAGAACCGTGAGTTCAAAGCCAGCCTCAGCAATGGCAAGGCGCTAAGCAACTCAGTGAGACCCTGTCTCTACATAAAACACAAAATAGGGCTGGGGATGTGGCTCAGTGGTCGAGTGCCCCTGAGTTCAATACCTAGTACCAAAAAAAAAAAAAAAAAAATTTGCTGTGAGCCTAAAACCACTGCAAAAAACAAGCAGTCTCTGAAAATAAAGCTAGAAGGAAGTATGTCAGCAATTTAATTGTCTTTATCAGGTCTAAATGGTAAGTTAGCACTTACCACAGGGTTTAAAAGAAATAATGAAAAAAAAAAAAAGGAAAGAAAGATGCCACACAGCCCAGATAGCCCACTTAGTTTGGGACTTAGATCCTAAGGCAGTGGACACTTCTCCCTTCCCTTTGGACTTTAGTGGCCAATTTATCTCAAACTCTTAAGAATCAAAGTAACACAGACCCACAAAACTTTAGAGTCCCCTTCGTCAGTCCACTTGAAGATGTCTAGCGCCCTTGACTCCATGAACCAACTCAAGATGACCAGAAAATGAAAACAGGGCCTCGGGGCAGCAGCCCTGTGGACCAAGAGGACAGCACCATCAGGAAAAGGGACAGCCGCACAGAGCACTGGCCGGTACTAAGCAGCGCCCCTTAGGGAGATACACACCTCCCACTCAGTGCCCCATTGCGGGCCTTGCAGAGACCACAGCCCTGGCTGGGCAGCTCAGCCAAGCCCTTGATGTCCTCAAAGAGGTGGTGACGGCTCTGCATAGCTGGGCGGCTCCCCTTCAGGTTTGAAAGCAACCTTCGAGTTTAAACAGTTTCCTGCTGGATTCTTTAAAATATCAGAGTCTGCATTTAAATCTAGCTGGCAGAGTGTTTAATAGCGACCACGAGCATCCAGATGGTAGAAAGTGCTGGCGCAAGCATTGGTTAGCCCAGGGTTTAAAGCCCCACGCATGTAACCTTTCCAAGCCATCAAGGGTGGTCTGTGTCGGGGTAGGGTGTCTGGTCTTTAGAGGAGCTGCACCTAAAATCCAGTGGGTGTCGATGGCCTCTCCCGAGCTAGGGTAGCGTGACGCCCAGGAGCACCCTCAGCCGGGCATCAGCTCTTGGTGAGAGTGTGTACCGAAACCTGAAGCCATCACAACTAATGGAATAGCCCATAGGCATTGAAGGGGAGCCTGAGGACCATTTTGGGACAGAGGGACACAGAAGGTATCTACAGTGCTGTGGAGGACCAAAGGCAGTTTAGAGAAATGGAGCTGCTGCATCCCTCTCAGACTGCTTTTTGGAAGATCCACAAAAGCACCGGAGGAAAGAAACTCTGATAAAGAAGTAATAAAGTAATTATTAAAAAAAATAAAAAGTGCAGAATCATAAAAGTTTTCCTAAGTACTACAAAATCATTACAATGTCCTGGCAGACATGCATTTTTAAACAATGGCTATAATAACGGAAAATTAGACTTCATTACTTATTCATAAAGTTCTGGTTAACACTAAGCGCCATTTGTAACAGTTTACTTTTATAAATAGCATCTTTTGGGTAGAGCTATTTTTTTTTGGTCATACAATGTCAGAAATACTTTTCTAGCTGGATTGTGGGGTAAAATGGTGCATATTCTCGTCTCTAGCATTTGTTTACCTACCATGAGCATCACGGAGAGCTTGCAAAAAACACACAGGCTTGGCCCTTCTATACCTTTACAATGGTGACGTGCATTTCAACTTCCTTTTGGATTTTCTATTGGATTTAAAGCACTGTTGAAATTTGAAGATAGCAAACAAGGTTTGATGAATCTACACTCCTATCCTGAAGGGAGAGTCCAAAGACCAATAAATCTAGAGTAGAATTAATAATTGAGATTCCTGGAAGCTCTAAATATCATAGGCAAAATCCTGTCGAAAAGCAAAATTAAGTGCATCAGTGCCTAAAGTTTAAAGGACGAGCCCTTTCTTATGGCTTGTTTTATATAAAAATATATTGACCTACATTTGATGGGGGTAGAAAAACAACGGCAAAGGAAAACAGTTTTATAGCCTTGGTTTTCTGTACTCACGTTGAAAGAAAACCCTACTCCATTGCCAAAGTCCTGTCACATTCCCAACATTCCCAAATAGTGCAACTTCAGATGGATCAACTAAGCCAACTCACGACAGGTCCGAATCCTTTACTAGCATCTAGGTGTCTGGGGGACAGAGTGCTGAGCTTTGTGGGCTGATGTGAACCATTTTTCAGTTCCAACTCAAAGATGTGCAACTGAGTTGGCCCAGCTGTGTGGGGGAGCTGGGGTCTCCTATGCATCCGCACCCAGAGCCCCAGCCCGAGGCCTCCAGACACGGGCTCCCCTGGTCATCAATCACGTCTGTTTATCTTTTTGCCATCCTGAGACGCCTCAGCTGGCCTGTTTGCCCAAATGCACCATTTAAAACATGTTCCCCAGGTAATCAATCCTTGGGCAGGACATCCTCAAATGTAATTTTTATTGTACTTACTTTCCGAGGACATGGTGAGCATAGTCCATATCCCAAGACGCAAATACATCAGCGCATGTACTAGCCAGGTTCCCTCTTAACTTCACTGTCGAAGGCTATAAATTTACATGGAGCTTTCCCTGGTGCTTCAGGAAACTGGAGTGATCACTTATCAGTTCTCAGAATACTTTTGTGATACAGGTTGATTTTTAAGATTAGAAAACCATCTGCCTGCATCTAGGGATGCAAGCAAACCAAATGTAATTATCCAGATAATGTAAAGAAAATAAATTCTAAGCCTACTCTTGGCGAAGAAAAGTTTAACGTAGGAGTTGATTCAATTTGCATGGGGGCACATGGGTAGCAGCAAAAGAAATGCATAATGAAGCAGACTGTTTTCAAAAATGTTCTGCTAATTTCCTAAAAAGAAAATGGAAAATCTGAGGGCCACTAAAGAGGAAGGAGGGGAAGGAGAGAGACGGGAAAGATGAGCAAGTGATAGATCTGTAGCCTGCAAATTTATCTTGGGCACAGTGGACCAATCCACCACCATGGACGGGAGCTATGCCCTCTGCCTGGATTTTCGGTGTAAATACTGCAGAGCGGCTGGACTGGATGTAGTCACAGTTTGGACATTTTAACAGGTCAGGACATCTCCCAACAGCACCCAGGGGGCATTTGCCATTCGCTAGACACTCTGCCAATCACTTGGGAACACAAAGTAAAAGAAAATCAACCTTTCTTCAAACCCACGATGGCATCTCCCCCCAGCACAGAGACGGGCACTCTTTCTGGCCTGTGTTCAGAGGTCTTTAGAAGACAGGAGGCAACTGCAGAAATCGTTCTGAGAAGTGCTTCCTCTTCCCTGTCGGTAGAGCAGGAGTCAGCACTCAGCTTGGGTGGAGCAGCCAGGAGATCAGTATCTTGGAGGTGCTGTTCTTCAGGAAAGCCTGGCTTGCAAAAATCGCCAAATCCACGTGGTTCCAAAGAAAAGGATGTTTGGATTCCAGTATCTCAGGTCAGAGGCCCAAGTGTGATGACCCAGGTAATGTAAAGATGATGCTGTAATTGACACCTCCCCAGAACAGGGATGGGGTGTTCCAAGATGCTGACAAGCAGAGGTCATCTGTTGCTGTCCAGTGGGAGGAGCTTCTTACTAGCTCACAGACAATGTGCACACTGGAGGCAGGGAGCCCGGGGTCCTTCCAGAAAGTGGCCCTACCTCTCGCCATTTGCTGATGCAAAGGATGAGCAGTTAAACACCATGGGGAATTTTCACAGTATCTCCCTCCATCTTCTCTCTTTATTCACTCAGGGATCCTCAAACTTTATGGACCACCTACCCCACCGTGCCCCAGACACCGTGTATCTCATAAAGTCAGGACAGTGCAGAGGAGCGGGTTCAATTCTTTTTTTTTTTGGGTACTGGGGATTGAATTCAGGGGCACTCGACCACTGAGCCACATCCCCAGCCCTATTTTATGTAGAGACAGGGTCTCACTGAGTTGCTTAGCGCCTCGCCGTTGCTGAGGCTGGTTTTGAACTCGAGATTCTCCTGTCTCAGCCTCCCAAAGTGCTGGGATTACAGGTGTGCGCCACCACGCCTGGCTCGGGTGCAATTCTTCCTAGATAGAGACAACTGCCTAGAGCAGAAGATGAACACTGAACAAGGATCACATGAACAGGTGCAGTGTTGCCATCTGATATAAAGGACAGGAAAGAAAAGGCCGTGGTTTTTAATAATCCTGTAGCAAAGGGACCTACTCTGTCCGGGAGGACCTGGGAAGCAGGTATATTGCACATGGTATATTGAAAGGGGTTTTAGGTTAGGTAAAGGGTCAGAGAGTTTCCAGAAAGAACACGAAAAAACTCAGTGGTATGTTAGTTCCTCAATCCATGAAGTGGCTTAAAACAACAGAAATGGAGCTCTGGAGGCTGGGAGTCTGGAGTCACGATGTCGGAAGAGTTAGTTCCTTCGGGGCTCTGTGGGAGAGCCCGCTACCTGCCTCCCTCGCAGCTTCTGCTGGCTGCTGCTGGCCCCCAGTGCTCCCTGGCTACTGCTGCCTCCAGAGCACAGGGGCTGCCTCCATGTCTCTTCCACTTCCATCTCTTAAGAAGACGCACGCCGCAGGATTCAGCACCCACCTGGCCGATCCAGGACGATCTTGTTTGCAAATCCCTAGCTGAGTTATATTTTCAAAGATCTGTTTTCTTATATCCCCAGGTTCTGAGCAAACATATCCTCTGGGGAGCCACCGTTCAACTCAATGGAAGAGGCCGCAGTCTTAGGCCTCACTGACCACTCCTTCCTAATCGCCCCGCACCAGGGCCAGCGACGCGGGAAATATCGTCCTCACCTCTCTGGCTCCTCACTGCCCTCGGAGGGGGTGGGCAGAACCTTCCTCCTCTAGCAGGAACACAAGATCTTCCTGGTTGTGCCTGAGTCTGTTGGCGGTGCCCCGTATCAGCTCCAGATGTCCACTCGGTTCCCGGGCCTTTGTCCTGCAGTGGGACCCACCACTTGGCTCCCTGCCTTCCTGGGGCTCCTGTGTTCCTCACTGCACTATTGCAATTATTATTATTTTTTCAAGCAAGCTTGGGGTCTTGGTAGCTCCTTTCAGAGTCTCTAGTTTGGGACATTCTTCAAGATTAGGACAATATATACTCAAAGCCCCACCCTCACATATCTTTTTAAAAAATCAAGATATAATTTGTATTTGGAATTCACATTTTTTTTTGGTACTGGAGATTGAACTCAGGGGCACTCGACCACTGAGCCACATCCCCAGCCCTATTTTGTGTTTTATGTAGAGACAAGGTCTCACTGAGTTGCTTAGCGCCTCGCCGTTGCTGAGGCTGGCTTTGAACTCGCAATTCTCCTGTCTCAGCTTCCCAAAGTGCTGGGATGACAGGTGTGCGCCACCGCGCCTGGCTGAAATTCACATTCTTAACATGTACAATCCCATAGTTTTCAGTATATTCGCAAGATCGTGTGATCATCACCAGTAATTCTAGACTGTGTCCACCACTCCACAGAAGCCCTGTTCCTTTGGGCAGTCACTCCCTCCCGCCTGGCCCCAGCCTCACACAACCACTGGTCTACTTTCTTAGAGATTTGCATCTTCTGCTCATTCACATGCATGGAATTGTTTGGCAGGAGACCTTTTGCATCTGACTTCTTTCATTTAGCAGTGTCTGGAGGTTCAGGCACACAGCGGCATGGAAGTATCTTGAGGTTTAGGCACCCTGTGGCACGGATCAGAACCTCATTTTCTTTTTGACACATGCCTGTGTCTGTGCCAGATGGCTACTCTCTCTTCAGATCTTCCAGGAGGTCCTGCTCTGAGTGCCTGGTCTCTGGGCCAGCAACCTTCCTGATGCAACCTGAGCACTTTGGGACGGCCATTCCTAGTCCCAGCCCACACATCCTTCTATCTTCAGAACTCCCAGGCACGCTGAGCAAATTACTCTATGAAATCATGCACAACCCTCCTCTCTCCAAGAGTTTATACTACGAGGATGCGAGAAGCTGATCGGGGTCTATAAAGCATTCGGAATTCAGCAGAGAAATGCAATGCATAAATGCAAAGATAGAACAGTAATTCTTACATTACGCTGCTCGAGAGACTTCAAGAAGATGGACTGTGTTCCCATCAATTGCTTTCAAGCTTTCCATTAGGTCAAGCGTGCACATATATCTAATGACAGAACCCTTTGGTTACAACCCCCCTCCTGCAACTGAGGACATAGCAGAGTGTGGTAGTTGTTGCGATAGTTATTGTAAGTGTTATTATTATTTTTCAATAGGCCAAGAGCACTGAGTGTCTGCTAGATGCCTGGTCCTGTGCTAGATGCCCTCTGTTTACACTATAGTGCTTAATCCTCCAAGCCCCCACCACAGGCACTGGGCATCAGACACATCTATGAGATAAATAAGCTGAGCTCTGAGAAGGGCAGAGGTTGCACAAAGGTCCTGGGGCTCGCAAGTGCAAAGCAGGACTCCGTCTCCAGAAGCTGGTCCCTGCAGCGGCCTTCCCTACACGTGCCACCCCGCATCCAGGCTGGTGCGGAGCCACTGCCTCGCTGGGCCTCCCCTCCCTCTTGGGCACCAGCCCTTCTATCAGTGCTTATTATTTGGCATAAATCAGCCCCCCAATTACATGAATGCCACCACCACGAACACTTGTAATTAAAACCAGGGCTGACATCCTGGAAAGTCTGTTCCCTTCCCGCTCCTCTTTGTCCTGCAGCGATATTATTGGAAAGAGGGAGAACAATGGCTGGGAACACATGCTTTCGGAATATAATGGGACTCAGCTCCTCTGAGAAAAGGCTGGGAGAGGGCACAGGGACAAAATTTAAAGGAGACAGCTTTGCTTACTCTCTGCTGGGGCGTGTCCAGGAAATAACAGAGAAGCCACCAGGCTCGACACCGGCCAGGACTTTCATGCCACAGATGCGGGAAGGTCCTCCTGACCCCCGAATCCACTCCTCGCACAGACAGAGCGAGATTCCCTGGCTGCCAGTGTGCCCCAGGCACGGCCTCAAGTCTCCCTGGAGCCGTCCCAGCCTCAAGCGCCATCCCCAGCCCTGTGACTGTCCCTTCTGGCACTTTGTTCTCCAGGTAAGTGGGTTGTGTGTGTTCCTGGGCTATGGAGGCCCACAGGCCTCTGCCCTGGAGGTTCCCTTTGCCTGCCAGGAGCACACCTGTTTCCTCACCTTCTTTGTCTCTCCTGTCTCTGTCCTAGTCATCCCTCAAGCTGGTCAGTAACAATGGTGGTGATTATCCAGCACTATGTGCCCACAGGAAGGGATTCACATAGATAAGCCTCAGAGAACAGAGTGCCATAGGCACTGGGGTTGGACACAGGGCTCCCAGCTCCAGCACATCCCTAACCCCCTTATAACTGGCTCCTATTTCTTTCACACTATTTTATTATTGAATGAACACAACCCAGAGAAGAGTCTTGGTCTGATGATCTGAGGGTGGAATTCTAGAGAGAGAGCTGCATTCGGATGGCTAAGATCATCCACGTTTGGTTTCCACTAACCTCTAACGAAATCGATCATTTCCCCCACTTTGGCCACACACTGCTGTAACATTCAGAGCTTGAGTTTGTCACAGTGGAAGTTATGGGGATTTTTGTATCATATGACAGTGGTAGCTGGAATTTCAAAACATCCTTTCCACACACTTCCCGATAACCGGTAACGATGGGTCCACCACTAGATGTGTTTGGCTTGGTGCTGGGGACACAACCCAGGGCCTTGCGCATGCAAAGCACAAGCTGTACCACGGCACGTCACCACCAGCTACATGTGTGACCGAATGGATTAATAAGGAAGAACATTTATTACTGGACCACGCTTTGCCTGGGCATTTCAACACATGGGTTGCCTTCGTGACCCTGTGCATTTTATTTTGTGCATTTAATGCACACTCTGAAGAGCGGGCTGTGGCACACACAAAGGGGGAGAACCCTGAACACAGGGAGCTTCTCTGGACCACCTCTCTCACATCCTTGCATCCTGTTTCCCTGCCCTGACACTTTGTAGAGCCCAAATATTCCAAGAATGCCAAACTAAGGTAGCAAAGCACCTTAAAAACCATTGGACGGCACCCAGGCCTGCGGAAGAGCTCTTCACTGTCTCTTTGGACCATCCCTTCCCTCGCTCCTCTATTCACTCACTCAACAAATAGGATTAAGGGCCTCGCATTTACTGAGCGCTGGACCAGCATCCAGAAATGACTTTGAGTGGGGAAAAGCACCCCTGCCTTCCGCTGCAAAAAGCAGCCTCTGCAATGCCTGCTCCCCACCCTCACCCCAGGGTCTTCCGTTCATGCTGAGTGACTTGGGTGACCCGCTTGGTTACCCACCATTCCATGTCAAGGATCCCCTTAGCTCCCACTCAAGTGAAGCTCATTAACATAGCCCTTCACTTTAAAAAAATCTATGAACAGCAGGTCTCCTGCTTCTTATGTTTTTGTGGTAAAATTCAGCACAACAAATCCCACTGTGGCCACTTGTTTTCAGGGAGATTCCATCGTGGGGGACACAGGAAGAAGCCTCTAGACCTATGTGAAGGTGCAGTCCCTTGACAGAGCACCCCTCCCTGGGCCCTGTGTAGACCTATAGGTTACTTGCAGCACTATCTTTCCTTTGTATGCTGATTTATTGTCTTATTATAATCCCTTATTTGCCTGGGATGTCCCTTGTCCCTTGTCCCTCTCCCTCTTTCTACCCAGCAGACTTGACCGGTGCTGTGGCAGGAATGATAATAGCAACCTACATTTCCAGACCGCTTTCTGGGTGCTATATTTTAATGCTGTGCTGCTGTTGTGGGTACTTTGGATTCTCCTAACTACCATGGGGCAGATATTAGGATCCTCCCCACTTCACAGATGAAGAAACTGAGGCACAAAAAGATCAAGTTATTTTGCCTTTGGAGACACAGCCATCCAGTGGCTGTGCCTGAATTCATGCCTGCTGGCTGGACAAGACTCCACACTTCTAACTGCACAGCATCTTCCACAGCCACCTCCTGGGAAGTCTTCCATGATGGCCCCTGACAGCAGTCTCCATCCTCTCTAGCTGACACTGGGTCCAGCAGTGCTTTTATTTCTCTCACGGGCTTATGATGCCTTTTTTTTAAAATAATTTTTTAGCATCTCTTTTCCTCCTTCACCACTGGACTGCTTTGAAGACAAGCACTATCCCCAGAGGTGCATGGAGCATGCGTCAGGTGAAAACCCCCTGGGCAGATGAGGTAAGAAAGGCAAGGGTTCCTTCCACCTCCCAGACCACACATGCTGGCAATCAGCTCCTCTCCTGGCTGTGGGCTTGGTGTGGATCCGGGGCCCAAAGAACTCAGTAGAGAGATGAGAGCAGAGGACCAGAGGAGCTCCCCAACTGCCCTGAAGTCACCAGCTAGTTAGTGGTGGGACTGGGATTTTGAATATGGTGTAGACGGTCAGCCCAGGCCTTCTACCTGTGCTCTTTTCCCTTGCTACTCAACCACTAACCGGAAGCTGGGTCAAACAGGTTCCTTGGGACACAGGTGAATTGGGTATGGAGACCAGGGAGTAGGAGAACAAGAATGTCATTGATCCCACAACAAATGACACCTCAGAGAGCCCCAAGCCCCAGTCCTCCTCATCTGTCCAAGACACACAGGAGACTGTTTCCTGAGCTCACAGAGATGGACGAGACCAATAGGCCTGTTTCTTTGTTTTTATTTTTCCCTCTAAAATGGGTTATTTTGAGTCCTGTGTCATTCCAGCTTTTGATTTGGATATTTCCATCTGCCTTATTTGCATAATGAATCACCACCCTTGGGGCTATGGGGAACAAAAATCCCAAGCACCACATTTAGCCCTTAAGTGTTTGCTGGAAATAGGAGAGACCCTGGCTCATGGCGCTACAGAATCAATCACTTTCTGGTTGATTTCATGTGGAGGAGGCAGCCCACATTGATTGGGTGAGCATTATATATTTGAAACAATCTCTTTGGCTTTAAAATGGTGGTGTCTTATAGACATGACCTCAATTCTGACAATTATCTATTTAATTGGATCAATACAGACAGCCCACTCCCCCAAACCACTGATTCAATTAATCAGACCATTGTCAAATCCCTTCTCCTCTTGGGTCTGTGTAGACACAGACCAAGTGGCAATTTCTCCCAAGATAGGCACAAGAGTCGATAATCTGCTTTTGGATAAAGTATCTGATCGCTCACAAATTATACAAATCACATTGATTACTGACAAATCATAATGTTTACAGAGCACTATTTGGCTTTGACTCCAGAGCATGACTAGGTATTTAATTAACCACTGTCAGATATGATTTACACCATCACAATGACCAGAAAATGGTTGCTTGTTGATTTTACACAGTAGAACAAATGCTTGGCAGTGAACTTTGGTGAGGCCAAAAGATGTGGAACACAGTGGCAGACAAGGAAACCAATCCATTACCACGTTTAGCCTGGAAGATTCCTGTAGGCCCTGATGGCTTTACCTCCCACAGAAACTGACAACTGCCCTTACGACCAGTGAACCTTATGACTGGTTTTGTTTCCCTTTTTACTTTGACTACCAGGAAACTCAAAGGGAAATCTTTAGTCCAAGTATCTAACCATTTTAGATATGTAGGTTGGAAACAAACATTTTACTTTACTTGACCTGGTTTTTATTTATGTATCTATATTTTCCCCCTCACTCTGTACTGTTAAGCCTACAATGGAGTTGAGCAGAATTGCACTCTTCCTCTATGTTCTTTTTAATGGTTTTTATTGGTGCATTATAATCATATATAATAGTGGCATTCGCTGGGACATATTTGCATGACCCCTGTTTTATTGCACATGACCCTCTTGGCTAGTTGTCAGCAAACTACATCCCAGGGGCCAAATTCGGCCTGCCAACTGGTTATGTTCAACTTACCTATTGTGCACAACCCATGATTTACCGAACAAATAACAGGGGTGTGAAAAAAATCCAGATCAAAATTTGCAATGGCAAAAGACTCAATGGCTTAGAAAGATCAAAATAAGAATGCAATTTCATGAAGCCGGGCACGTTGGTGTATGCCTGTCATCTCAGCACTTTGGGAGGCTGAGACAGGAGCATCGCGAGTTCAAAGCCAGCCTCAGCAACGGCGAGGCGCTAAGCAACTGAGTGAGACCTTGTCTCTACATAAAACACAGAATAGGGCTGGGGATGCGCCTCAGTGGTCGAGTACTCCTGAGTTCAATCCCTGGTACCAAAAATATATAGATATGTATATATCTAGATATATAGATATATATATATATCTACATATAAGCTCATGACATATGAAATTCAAATTTTAGTATCCATAAATAAAATTTTAGTGGCATATAGACATGACCATGAGTTTATAGACTGTTGGTGGCCGTTTGGTACTGCAAGAGCAGAGGTGAACAGTTGCAGAGACTGTAACTTCCCTAGAGGTGCAAGAAACCTGAGATATTTATTATTTGGCTCTTTACAGGAGCAGTGTGCCCATCCCTGCTCTGGGCCATCTCCAATATTTGTGGACCAGGTATGGGATGGATGGGGAGCTGACAGGTGAGATCTCAGATCTCACACTGTGGACCCAGCCTGTGGCTGACGTCAGTGTCCACACCATTCTTCCTAGTTAAGCTTTGGGAGTAATACCATTCAGGGGATCCAAACTCCATGTTTCTGAGGAAAAAAAAGACCACTTGAGAAGAAATACACAGCCCACTACATCTATTTTATGGGACTTAAAGGTAGCTCTTTTGGCCACTCCAAATCTCAAAGAGAAGATAATAAATAGGTCCATTGCCCTAGAGGGGACATGGGTCACACAGGTTCCTTGGGACAGAGGTGGATTGGGCATGAGTGTGGATGGCAACAAGGGAATAGGTATGTGGGGACATCACATCTGCATGGTGATAATGATGCCACGGTAACCATGGTAACCACATCAAGATCAGAGATGGAAGAGCGGTTTTGGAAAAGATAGCATAAGAAGAGACACAGGATGGGGACATTCCTGAAATGTGGGCCCCATGACCTGAACCTTCTAAAAGTAGCAGGTGAGGTCACTTTCCAGGCACAGCAGGGCGGGCCCGGTGGGCCTGGTGGCTTGGGCAGAGGGTGGAATCAGAAACAGATGCTCTGGCTTGTGACAGTGTGAGGAGGGCTAGGGGTGCTAGGAGCAGGGGGCTGGGACCCTGCAGCTCTCCTGCTTCTCTTGGCAGGGGCAAAGCTGAAAGCAGCTCCGATGGGAAGCCGGGAGAGAGTCCTGATGACGTCTCATTGTGCCCTTTGGGATAGGAGGGGTTGCAGAAACCTCCAGTGCCTGCCCAAACCACCTCCCCAAAGCAGGCGGGGACCTTGGGGTGTGATTGATAGCTTAATCAGAAAAGGAAAAATATAGCTTGGAACTGGAGAATGCAGGGAGGTGTGTTTCCATCTTTGGCTACAGATGTGAGTAGCAAAACATCTGCTTGGGAGGAAAAAGAAATGGAGATGCTAACGTTTATTAAGCACTTACTATGCAGGAGACACTTGGGCTAACTTTGAATTCTTCAACCATTCAAGGGAGAATATTCTTACTATTTTGCACACAGGGAAAAAACAAGTTCATGAAAAGGCAAGCTCACAGAGCGGGAAAAAGGAGGGCATTGAAATTTGTAGCTAACGTTCTTCTCACTCCTGAGTCTTGCTTTATCCCAGAGGTAGGCCCACAGTCAGGGTCTAGTGCCCCAGGTTGGCTTTTTTGTCTCCTGGGCCTCTGACTGTACCTAGAACATGGCAGAAAAGATTCAGGGAGAACAGCCCTCGCCCAAAGGATTCAGTGGCAAATCATGGGTAGATGGACACAAGTGTCTGGTGGCCTCCGATACTCCAAACTTAGGAGATAGAGGTTCAGAATGATGAGAGGTGGAAGAAAACATCCCTTCCATGTCCCACTTGGTCAGTCCTCTGCTTTTCTGTCATGATCACTCAAAGGTGGCCTTCTCTGGTGGATTGCTCTCTTCACATCACAGAGCATGCACATATCTCTCTAGGTACAATCACAGATATGTAGTAAATAACTGCTCATTGAGACAGGTGACATCCACTAAGTGCTTGCAGAAGAAAATCAGATAAATGCATCTTGAACAGCAGTAGGAAAGAGAAGGATGAAAGTAAAATAAGCAGCCTTGGTATCAGATCAACCTGGACTGGCACCCACTTGCCCACCACATGCTCTGAGTGAGTGACTGTTCCTGTCCTTCGGTTCTCCATCCACAGAACTGGGGCAGCAGCACTGGTTTTGAAGCAGTGTGCCATCGTCACGATCCATAATGTGCACGGTGCCCTTGAGAGTTCAGTGGATGCTCAAAAGAGCAGTGGTGAGAAATTTGGCAGTTTGGGCCAAGTCTGGGGACCCTCCAGGTGAGAGTCTTCTTTACAACAGACAATCTTAGAAGGATTTGCAGCAACCACTGGATTCGCCGGAGCCAAATGTAGCAACATTCACATATTTCATACCATGGAAAATTGAGGAATGATGCAGGAAAACACAGACATCTTGAGAAAATTTAAAGGCTCAAAAGTGTTTTTCCATTCAGGGACAATAGAAAACAGGAAAGCATTAATAACGTGTCCGTGCCCGGCTGCTGGCGGGACCCTCCTCGGGAAAGCATGCTGGGGTATAAATCACAAGCCAAGCATAGCGTCTCCAGCCAGACCTGTCAGGACAAACCCTCCTACCCTCCTCATCTCAGGAAGATCGTGAAAACCCTTCAAACTGGACACAACCCACGCCCTTCCTTAAACAGGGCAGTCCCTTCCCAGGACCCAGCTCCCCCCTGCCAGCCCAGGGACCCAACCTGGGCTAAAGCAGGGCAATGGCTGAGCTCCCCTTTGGTGCTTGGGAATTGACAGTCTCTAAATTGCCGCCTGAGAAGCAGATCGCAGGCCAGCTGACAGAGGATGGGGAGGGACACTCCTTGCAGATGGAGCGCATCCTCTGCTCCTCTCTGGGGAGGAGGTGTTTCTGGCGTTCCTGTCACTGGACCCGGAAACCAAATGAAAAATATGTGATTACAAACACCTGGGAGGTGAATGGAAAGAAGAATCGCGAGGACCCCCACCTTCCCGCGGAGGAGGCAATTTGGCTAAAAAAAATAAGAAGAAATGAGATAATAAAAGTAACAAATGAACCTGCAATTGCTTTGCTTCCGGGAGCTCCCATCTGATTTCAGATTGGTTCTCCAAGTCAACTTGGGTAGATTAATACAGCCGTGTGGTGCAAACCCAGCTCCGGGGAGACCCAGGCCCAGTCGGCACAAGGCTTAACCCTGGGCGAGGGGGCTGAGAGTGGCACGTCCAGGTGGAAACCGAAATAATGAGCTGCATCCCAGATTGTCAAGATGCTCATTCGACATCCTTGACACAGACGCCTGAGACTCGAGTTAGTTCATGGGGGACTTGTGTCTCACTTTAAGAAGAGCACACAGAAAAAGAGAAAGAAAACAGAAAAAACTCCAGGGAAGATGAAAGAGTTACCCAAACTGAGCAGACACGCGAGGAGGCACGGGGCGATGGGCGCCGCTCCCCAGCAGAGCCTGACTGCAAGCCAGAGCCCCGGAGGACCGGCAGACGCGCTCCTAATTTTAAAGGAGATGCACTCCACTCTCGTCCCTGTGGAAGGATGAATAGAGAGTGGCAGCCCCTCTGTCTCCCTCAGGCACACAAGCCTATGCCGGATCTGAGACAGGGCTGCAAGACCGATGGCCAGAGCACGAGCCCCCTTAGGCAGGGGCAGGAGAGGATTGGGGTGGCAGTGCATGGGTATTCACGGGGGCCTCCAAGCTCTGGGGGCTGCTGGGCCTCTCTTTGGAGGCCTGCCTCCAGCCAGCCTTGCCGCCTGCTGGCCAGTGTGCAGGGCTATGCTGGGAGGGGCAGGAGGGGTCGTGGGTGCAGCAGGAAGGACCTCCAGGAGGGCCTGAAGGAAACAGGGGACGGAGCTGTGTGTGCCTCCGGGTGTTTCCAGACCGGTCACCCGAAAGGAAAAATGCAGGCTTGTGTCCTGCTGGCGAACTCCTAGCCCTTTCCATATGCCGCCCCTCCTGTCTGCATTTGCACTGCTGGTCACAGCAACCGGCCTCGAGCTGCATGCCCAGCAAGGTAGCCACGGCCACATGGAACTGCTAAAACCAATACGATTCAGTACAATTTGACGCTCAGGTGCTCACGCGCACTCGTCACAGGCCGGGTGCTAGGCAGCCCTGGGCGGCCAGCGGCTGCCATACTGGAAGAGGCAGAAACACAAGATGTCCCTCCTCAAAGCAGCCTGGGTTGGGCAGTGCTGGCCAGGAGCCTGTAGAAATGCAGGGGCCTGCGTGGGAGGACAACTGCCCGGAGAAAGTTCTAGACTGAGGTTGACAACAGGGACAAGCAACCAAATGCCAGCTGCCTCCCTGTGGGACTCCACACCAAACGGCCACAAAGGCTGAGAGGGACACAGGAACAGCAGGCAGCAGCCACTGGGGACAGGAGGGAAGCTGGAACGTCGACTGCGGATGGGGTGGAACGCGTCACAACTGGGTGTGATTCTGGTCTGGGTGTGAAGTAGCTGTGGAAGAGAATGTCCTTATTCTGAGGAGTTTGGAGTGAACCCTTAGAGCATCTGCAGCTTTTTAGTAATTCAAAGAAAAGAAGTATGTCTGTGTATAGGTGTGTAATATGCATCCCATATATAAATGCACATCACACATACAGATATGCACCACATTCGAGGATGCATTTGTGAAATGTTTATAGGGACAGAGGTCCATGGCAAGATGCCTGAAGTCATTATAACCTGAGCCTGTCCCCTCTCTTCTCAGAGTTTCCCCAGACCTCCCGCTTTCCTCAGAGCAGAAGCCAAAGCCCTAGCCAGCGCCCACCAGGGCTCACACAGTGTGGCCCATCTGCTGTCTGACTACCTTCCCAACTCCTGCAAGACCAGACCTCCTCCTCCCCCAGGTGAGCCCTGCTTGGGGCTTTGGGGTCCTCCCCCCACTCTGCTGGGAATAAGCTTCACACCCAGGCCTGCACCCACTTTGGACACCATGCCAGCCACCCTCCTCGGGGAGACCCTGACCACCTGGTGAAGCAGCCCATGCCATCTCCAGAGCACCCCCTCTGCCCTGGTGGCTTTCCTTCCTAACACCACGTTCTTGTTTGCTGTCCATCACATATTAATTTGATTAATGTCTGCTTCTTAGCTCTGTGCCCCAGGGCACAGGCTTTTATCTGGTTCGTTCTCTAGGGAATGCCCAGGGTCTAGGGCAGTCCCTCTGCACCCTTGGACTGCCCAGGGAACCCATGTTTGGGACCAGGTCTTCTCCCTTCACCCGATTGCAAACGTGGGTCCCTTGGGTCTCTGGGTGGGAAGCAGGCACCGTCAGATCTCTCTCTCTCCCTCTCTGCCGCCCTAGGCTGACTGCAGAGCTCTGGTCCAGGTGTGCCTGGCTCTTCCCTCAGCTGTCCCAGGTGGGTTCCCTCTTGTCTGTCCTCTCTGATCCCCAGTTTCTGGCTCCTGGTTGGCCCAGAGCAGATGTTCAATAACCTTTGTTTAAGCCTCCTGGGGAAGCCAGCCTCATATAAGGACACTGGTATCATGGACTCATCATTTTATAAAGGTAAAAACAAAGTCTAGGCCTGAGTTTAAGGTAGACTAGGAACATAAGGGGGATTTAAGGAAAAGGCACAAATAGTGGCAGAGGGGCTACCATAGGCCTTTCCAGGGATAGCAGCTTACTCAAGACCCACGTTCTCCCCTTCCTTCTGAAGAGGACACTGAGGTTCAGAGAGGCTCAGTGACTTGCCCAAGGCCACATGTTAATGGACCAACTGTCCAATACCTTTCTTAACCTGGTTAATTCTAAGTCTCAGTTTTAGCATCGCTTTCTCCAACTGCCTTCTCGGATGAGCTCCAACCCCGGTAGCTGGAGCCTCCTGTGTCCCTCTTCAGCTCTGCATGTACCGTGGGTGCAACATGGCATTTCTTTGTATGAAAATGTGCTTGTCCCTTGAGGGAAGGTCCTCTTCCCTGCCTGGGCACCACTCCTTCCCAGCGCCAGCATAGTTCCTGGCACCCAGTTAGTGCTCAATACCATCTGCCAACAGAGAGAAGAAACCAGAGCACCACGGAGCAGCCACACAGCTTCCAGGAGCCTCCCAGTCCATCTGCGGAGAGCTGGAGCGGCTGGGAGGCTCTGGGGCGCAAATCGTTCATGAAGCTCAAGTGGGCCGGCACGCGCACCGCCTGCTCCTGTTTCCACTGAGCAGCTCCGCGCCTTCCCCGGGGGAAATGGGCCTCCTTCGCTGCTGAGGTGAGCGTCCATCCGTCTGGCCGAGCAGGGCATCTGCTCCCACCGCCTCCCTCGGCCACTCCGTTGATCCCTCTAAATAATACAAGGCTTGTTTGCAATCAAGTTAAAACACATTTAATGGCGAATAAATCTGATCCCGATCAGGGTAATTGCATTAGCGTCAGAGAGCTGACTGGATACCTGGCCAAGTCGTCCCATATTTAGAAGGCCAGGGACATTTTTAGCTTGCCTTTACATGCATGCTGCTCGTTATACAAATGTGGCTCCATTTAAAGACCTGGCACCTGTTCAGGGCCCTGCTGGTCTCTGCTCCAGGTGGAAGCTTGAGGAGCTGGAGGGCAAAGCCTGGGACAGGAGCCTCCACCTGCATTTCTCACTGGAGGCAGCAGACAGCAAGGTCAGGCCTCCAGGTTACGGTCAGTGGCTGGGCAGAAGGAAGGAGTGGGACCAATGAAAGCTTGGACTCCAAGTCTGATGGGCCCAGAATACAATCTAAGCCATACTCTTCCGTGGCCTTGGGCATGATGTACAAAGCCACTAAGTTTCAGTTTCAATATCTGTGCAATAGGGATTTCCTAGACCACAGTAGGCAGGGTTCAAGATGACTCTTGGCTCCTGATTATGTGCCTGTGTAACCCCTCCCTCTTGGCCATGGGCAGGACCCATGAATATAATGGGTTACTCCCATGATGGACTCATACTATCCATCAATCAAAAGGTAGAGGGAATTCGCAGGTATAATAAGTCTCAAAGCATATGGATTTGTGTTATTCACAAAGGAAGTGACCCAGGTGGGCCTGACCTAATCAGATGAGCCCTAAAAAGGTCTGGCCCTCCTTAAAGAGAGAGAACTAGAATGTCAGGGAGGCTTCTTCAGCCTCAAAGGAGTGGATGGCCATGTTGCAAGGGCATCTGGGGACAGGTCTGAGAGCCTGGGAGGGCCTCCGTGAGCTGAGATCAGCCCCTAGTCAATAGTCAGTGAAAAAATGATGATCCACCTCAGTCCTACAGTTTCAAGGATGTGAATTCTTTTTAATTTTTTTATCAGTGCATTATAATTACACATAAGAGCAAGATCAACCGTGACATATTTGTACGTGCACAAAACATAAAAGGAAATATTTCTGTCAACAACCACAAGCTTCTGAGACGACCTCAGCCCTAGATGACATTTGATTCAGGCTTCATGATACCCTGAGCAGAAGACTCAGACCAGGCCAGGATTTCTGACCTACATAGCCATGAGATCATGTTTTTCAAGCTGCTAAATTTGTGAGAATTTGTTACATAGCAATAGCTAGCTGATACAATGGAAATAGACACTTCCTAAGGTTGGTATGGGGAACAGTTAGCATGTGAGAGGTGCATGGAAAAGCACTGGGAACACCCTGGATGACTACCAAAGAGCAAGCCCAGCTGTGATTGCTTTTGTACATTCCTCTATCATCATTTGTGGATGATGAACATTGAGGAGTTTGATGACCCAGAAACTGATCTCAATTCACAGCTGGCTCTGCTGATGAGTGACTCTGTCTCACCAGGCAAGTTACCAGAGTTAAGTCCATCTTCTCATCTGATGGTGGTGACTGCCTTGTGGCCCTGTGATGAGGTTTGTGTTAGTTCATTTTCTGGTGCTATAACAGAATACCACAGACTGGATGATTTATAAAGGAAATACATTTCTTTATCACAGTTCTAGAGGCTGGGAAGTGCTAGGAACAGAGGCAACATCTGCCCAGGGCCACTGGACTGCCTCAGCCTAGGGGAAGAGCAGGCAGGAGACTGATGGAAACTGGGCCCAACTCATCTTCCCATCAGGACCTCACTCCCAGGGCAACTGACCCCCACAAGATGTCCTTCACCCTCCTAGTTGCCTGGTCACCTCTTAAAGATCCCACCTCTGAAGACTATTATGGGAACCTCCATCCTCAGCAAGGAGATGAAAACCCCAAAGTACTCAGCTATTTATTAAGGTTAATACACGCTGCTGATCAAAGCGACTTCTCTTGGTGTTGCTACCCATTAGTTGAGGGATGGAGCCTAGACACAAGGAAGAACGAGCTTCATAAGGGCCTGGAGGCAGAAAGACACCAAGATGAAACTTCTTTAACTAAGACAAAGTTGGGTGAGATGTCTTTTTAAGCAAAAAAAAAAAAAGAACAAAACAAAAACCAAAAAACATAACAAATATATTTGTTAAACATAACCATACTGGGCCTCTGATCAAGTTTCTCTAATCCACAGGTATCAGCCACCACCAGTCCCCTAGGGCTCCCACGTCAGTATCGACCTATCATTCATTCATCCACAAGTGCGTAAGTATTCCAAGGCACAGGCTGGATGCTGGGTTTTCAGCCCAAACCACCGAAACACAGACCCACATGGGTCTGGGCACTGCTGGGCGTTTCTCAGGTAACATCACCACTCTCCACTTGTCCCTGAGTTGAGGACCTCAGACCACCCTAAGCGCATGGCTCTGCCATCGCCTTTCTCCATCAACCCCCGTTCCACTGGTACTGACCCTGAAGAGCTCTTGGACTGGACCCCCTGGTTCCCCCCTCATCGGCATGTCCTAAGCAAGGTGCCTTCGTCCCCTATTGTTGCTATGACAAATGACCACAAATGTGGCTTCCATCAACACACTTATTCTCTTTCAGTTCTGGAGGCAGGAGACTGGGAAGGATTCCACTGGGTGACGGGCAGGGTGTGGGCAGACCCGGCTTCTTCTGGTGACCTTAGGGAGAGTCGATTCTCTTGCCGTGTCCAGACCACAGGGCCCTCCTGTGTGGCTGAGCCCTCCTCCCCACCTCTAGTCACTGCAGGCACGAGCGTTCATGATCACAGGTCGTGACTCTATAGACAGCTCCCTCTTACATTTAGGGCGCACCCGTGGAGCATCCTCGTCCCAAGACCCTCAACAGAAGCACACCTACAAATCCCCTTTTGTGGTACGAGGTAACATTCTGATGTTCTGGGGACCAGGATGTGGATGGCCTGCCACCTTTCTCCTGGGTCACTGCAACAGCTCCTGACAGCCATCTCGGCTGTCATCCTTAGGGAGGTCGCCCGAGTGAGACCTCTAAAGGCCCCAGGACCATTGTGCTCGCTGTTCCTTCTGCCTGGAACACCCTTCCAAGTTCTTCCCATGATGGGCCCTGTCCTGTGTGTTAGGGCTTCTTGAGGGGCTTTCTCCAATCGGTCTATTTGTAGAAATCCTTCCCATTTGTTTGTATTCTCCACCACAGAACCTTATTTATTTCACCTGTACTATTTACATTTACTATGATCACGCTGCTTGTTGACTTCTCCACTGCCCTTCACCCATACTAGAACATAAGCCTCAGGAGAGGAAGGAATATGTCATTCAACATTGCGTCCTCTCCACCTGATGTGGAACACGGCAGGTGGCAAGGTGCCCGTGGGGAACCGTGGTTATGAATGCTAGGTCTCCTGGCAAAGAGCAAGGAAGACTGTAGGTGGAATTAAGGCTGCAATCAGCAGAACTTCCAAGGGAAAGATTATCCTGCGTCATTTATTCACCCAATGCAGGGACAAAGGTCCCTAGAAGTGGACGAAAGACTCTGAAGACAGAGCCAGGAAGACGCCAGGGTGACTGGGCCAGATGTTGCTGCTGGCTTTGCAGGTGAAGGAAAGGGGTCCTGAGCCCAGGAAAGCAGTTCACCTCAAACAGAGGGAAGCCCAAGGAGCAGATTCTCCCCAGGAGCCCTGGGAGGAGGCCAGCCCTGGGAAGACCTCCATCTCAGCCCAGAGAGATCTGTGTCAAACTTCCGTCATGCAGAATTGTCAGGAAGTGGGTGTGGGTTGCTCGAGACTCTCGGTGTGTGATCATTTGTTACAGCAACAATGGAGGGTTAATACAGCAGCTCACCAACACTTGTAGAATAAAAAACTGGGGGTGGAGATTAAAAAGAAACTGAGGACGTTACAGTCAAACATGTTCAATGGTTCTCTGCAACTTACAACTCAGAAACTAAAACTCCAGCCTGGCACCCAAAGCTCTCCTTCAGCTGTCCCCAAGGCCCCCTCAGCCCCACCTCTGGCCTCTCGCAGCAGTGCCCCACCTGGCTCTGCAGGGCTGTGCTTCCCTGGACTCGACTTCTACTGCAACGGTTCAAACTCCACTTGCCTTTTGACACTGGGAAGTTTCCCCTGCCCCAGGCTGAGCTTGCAGCCCCATTATCCCCATCTTGCAGGGCTGGGAGTGCAGTTTCCTGCCCTGTACCACCAGCCCCTGCCACCCACCCCACTGGGCCAGGCACTTCAGGGACTTTCCCAATGCGGTGACCATGTCTTGATGGGCCCTGCCTGGCACTGAGTACGAGATCTGGCACATGGGAGGTGCCTGCAAGCGCTTGCTGAGTGAGGACAGTAGCCGTCTGTCCCTGTCCCAGGTACACCCAGTGGGTCATCAGGGGACAGAGTTTTTCCTGGGCCCAGGGCTGCCTTCTGAGCTTGACGCTTGTCCCTGGCTTGGTTCCTCCCTCAGCCTGAGCTGCATTTGACCTGGCTGCTTGGAACCCACATGCACCAGGCTGAACACTGTCCCCTCCTCGAAATGCATGCCTACCCAGAACCTCAGAGCATGACCCAATTTAGACATAGGACCTTTGCAGATATTATTAGTTAAGCAGAAAAGAGGTCATCCTGGATTAGGATGCTCCCTAAATCCAGTGACTATGTCCTAATAAGAAGGCCTCATGAAGATACCAAGACGCCCGCACTGCAGAGATGGCGGTGTGGGGACAGGCAGGGAGAAGTGACACTACCTGCCCAGGTCACCAAGGGCTATGAGGAGACACCAGGACAGGGTGAGGCAGGAAGGAGTCTCCCAGAGAGGATGGCCCTGACCACGCTTTGGCTTGGAACTTTGGTCTGCACACCCTCTTGTCATGGCTGCCCTGGGACACCAGCCTGCCTGGCCATGGTCCTGGCTACCAGCTGCCTACTCCTGTGCTTCTGCCCTTCACTTGGACAGTGGATGGGCCTGAGAGTGGTGTCCACCTCTCCTGGGGGCAGCAAGGAGCCGTGGACTTGAGAAACTGAGCTGGAGATGTCTTTGCAAAGCCTCGGGCCCTGGCAGAGAGCAGGAGTGTTTGGAAAGCAAGGGGTGAGTGGCAGGGGAGGCAGGACAGGAGGCCCCTCGGCCTCCAGGGCCTCAGCTCTCCTTCTTCAGGTGCTTCTGGGGCTCATTGCCTCGGTGCCCCGCACAGGTCGGGCATGAAGACGCCAAGTTTGTGTTCTTGCTCATCTTCCCCCTTAGTTTTATTAAATTTAAGTAAAGGCAAAACAGCTACAGTTTTTTTCCTGAAACCCAAGAGGGGAACCCTAAAGGTGTAAAGGCCGGGATTAAGCTGTGGAATTAACCCCCCCAAATTACAAATAATAAAAATCTCACTCCAGTGCCCGGCCCGGCTGACTTCGAGCGAAGCTGAGTCCCTGCTGGGCTTTTTATTACTTGAGTTATGTGGAGTCTCTAATTTAAGGCTAAATATAAAACGAAAGCACACACAGCTGGACTTGCAAGTATTTTCAAAACACATTTGATACCTTCCCATGAAACTCCCAGAGTCTGAGCAGCCCTCGCTTTGCACAGTATAAACAGAAGCTGGGGTGGACCTAATGTATGCGCTTCAAAGGGCTATTTAAGAGGGGAGAGGGAGGCACTGGGCAGAAGCCCCAAGTGCTTGGAATGCAGACCGTGCCCGCAGGCAGAGGCTCCAACAGGAACCTGGCAGAGGGCACTGGCGCTCCCGGGGGCTGCTCTGACCACAGCCCTGTCTGCCCCCTCGTATTTTGAGCTCTGTCCCCTCACTCCAGGGCCAGTGGAAAATGAGAAAGGTTCAAGTCTGCCCGGCAGACGTGAATGGATTCTCTGTTATCCCAGGAATTCTCCTTGGAGAAGGCAGCCGGGGTTGGCTCTCCAATCCAGGTTGCCAGGCCCTTAAATCTGTTTGGAAGACACACGTGGACAGCCTTCCGAGGGCCAGGTGCAGCTGTATACAGGCGCTGGGATATGGCAGCGGGTAAGGCCAACCAAACCAGGTCCCTCGTCTCTTGTGTGGTTGGCTGTGTGCAGATGGAGGATGGAGACCAGAGGCCCAGGACAGATAGCAACGTGGCTGTGGGCTCTTCACTATGGAATCTGTGTTCCCTCCCTTTGATCCCTGTGGGCTTGGGACTGCTTCCCCGACGACACACAGTGGTAACTGCTGTCCCCAATAAGTGCAAGTGACACTCTGTGATGTCTGAGGCTGGCCCAGAAGAGACTGTGCTACTTCTGAGTGTTGCTGGAATAGACCGGGCCCTCTGGGAACCCAGCCAGCCTGAGCCCCACTCCAGAGCAGCCTGGTGCCAAGCCCAGCTGAGCCCACCTGCCCTGCCTTTCCGGATGAGGTGCCGCACTTGAGGGAAAAGCCATTGTAGGCCAGACCTCTGGCCAACTGAATGCGTCTTACTGACCTCCATGCTGGCCACCAGAATGGAGGGCTTTAACCAGGCAAGCGCCACCCAAGTCCTGATCCAGGACATTCTAAGATTTGATAAGAACAGATCTTAGGTTACTTTTGCCAGGAAAGTGTGAGTGAGTCTGTTGTGGGGTCACAGATCAGTGGAAGGGGCCGCCCATGGATACTGGGAAGATGAGATGAAGCCAGACATGCAATGTTCCGGGGACCCAATGGGCTCTCACCGAACATCAGATCATGTCCCTGTTCCTTTGGCTCCTTGTGACAGTAGAGTTTCATAGCTGTTCAGTCTCACTGCCTGTGTTTATACTATACTGCACTAAATCATAAATCATGAGCAGCTTATCCACGTCTGATTCTTACTAAGCACTTGGTTTTATTGGGCTCTCAAAGTTAGAGGATGACAAACATCTACATTGGAGTGGCTTCTGTTGGCTCTCGGAGGAGGAGGAGGAATGAGGTTCTTCAGCAGAAGAGAGAACCATCTGAATCTTCGCTCCTGACGTCAGCTTTGGGGTCCCTGAGGCAGGCATGCGTGGTGAGCCCAGCACGATAGCCAGGAAGCTTTTCAATGATTTTCTGAGCTACATCATTTTTCTTTCCTAAACGGCATAGATTTTTGAGTTCTGGTGCAATTCTGCATTAAGAGGACCAGGCAGCCCCTGCTCCGGCAAGTCTCATCTTGAAGTTATCTTTCAGATCTGCATCTAGAAGAGTCTGCGCAGCTCGGTAATCACCGGTGTGCAAACTGGAGCCAGCAGGCCGCTGACTCTTCCCCTTACAGATGGGAGAGCTCTGTCTATTCGTGAACCTCAGTTTATACCACTGGGAAATGGGGATAAATATAGCCCCTCCCTCTAGATTGCTCATGGAGATTAAATTGGATAATACACACAAAGCCCTTAATGAAGAGCCCTGAACACGTTGCAGCTCATAATAATTTATCTGCAAAAACCATCATAGCATTTGAGTTCTGCTACAGTGAGGGTTGCCAGATTTGGCAGATGAAAATACAAGATGCCGGGTGAAATTGGAATTCCAGATCAGCAACGAGAACTATTCCACAGGAATAATGATCTTACACTAAAAAGCACCCATTGTTTTTTCGAGATTCGAATTTCCCTGGGTTTATGTGTTCCCAGATTATTACTGACACTCTGCACAAGGAGGAGCAATCCCTATCATCCGGGTGTGGGGCTGCCAAGACCCCCTCATCACGCCCTCACCTCTGCATTTGCTCATCTTCAAGAAGAGCTCCCATCCCCCTCCCCCCTGCAGCCTCACTCTGAAGCACTGGTAATTAAGATAAGCACAGAGTGTGCTCTAGAAAAGAAAGTCTGAAGCCCGCGCTGCAGCTATTACATAAGAGCTCTCTACTGCAGTCATGAGGCTCGGGTGGAGAAGCCTGCATTTGAACCCTCTCCAGCCTCCTGCTGCAAGGCCGCCCCCTCCCTCCTCCCTCCCTCCATGCCTGAGGTCTGGTTCCATTTGAAGTCTCTCCCCCTGCCACCCGCTCTTTTTTTTTTCCACGTAGTATAGTGCCGTTTATTACATAAGTGATTTATTGCATGCACCTTAATGTATAAGGGGCAAAACTTGTTTAAAATAAATCCAACTGCGAGGATAATCTCTATGGGCAAAATGTACTTGGACTTAATTTCTCTACTGGGTATTACACACTATATAATTGCCTTAAACAGAAGCTGCACACACAAATTTAGCTTGGCACCGATATCTGGCTGCACAGAACACTCAAGTTACATGCTGGGTTTTGCTACAAATTCTGCTCTCCACCAGAAGCAACTCAACAGCAGCCCTTAAAGAAATATTCTGCCTGCCTCTCCTGCTGGGCTGGGGTGGGAGAGTAGCTCATTGTGGGCTGGATTTAGGAGGCAGGAGGCCTTTGTCTTGGGAGAGGGGGCAAAGCTGCCAGCCTGTCTCTAAGCAGGCCTGGTCCCTGGGGTTCCAGCTTCTCACCCTCAAAGGAGAACTCTGCAGCAAGTGACACTGTGGCTTTCTCGCTGGCACAGACCTGGGATTCCTGTCGCTCTTCGTTCTCCTGCAGATTAATTAATGAATGCATTCATTGACTCCTTCACGCATTTATTCATTCCACAAATACATGCTGAGCCTGTCTCTCCCTCCTTCTCTTTCTCTCTCTCCAACCCCGCCCCCCAGGCCCCTGGATAGCGGTGGGCTCCGGGAATATCACGGTGAGCTATACCATGCTCTCCCTGCTCATGCCTGATAGGGAGATGGGCAATACTTAAGTTACATCCTCCAAAGGTGCAACAATGACAAATTGTGACGGGTATAGGGAAGGGCAGGTGCAGGGTGCTCTGGGGCCCTTGGGGGACTGCTGAGGAAGAGGCTGTTGGAGCTCCTAGCTCAGCGCTAACAAACTACCCAAACTTAGTGGCTTAAAACAACATCTTTCTTCACACTCCTAGAGGTTGCCAGATGGGTACTGAAATCAAGGTGAGCTTAATGGGCTTCAGTCCTGCATGTCACGGAATCTATGACTTTAGATGCCATTAGTTTATTTTCCACTAAGGAAAATCAAATGCTGTCCATTAACATACAGCACAATGCTTTCTTATCAGTTAAAATTTTTATTTAAACTTATCATAAGAACTCTTTGAGACGTGGGGCTCTATTTTTGTTATAGATAGCTCTTAGGCATCTGATAAAAATATAAATGAAAATATCAGTGAGAAAAAAAATGATTCGGGTATTCCTAAAATATTTTTCACATTAAGGGTCTCTCTTTCTTGAATCACTTCTTTATAGAATCATCAACGTCCATGTTTCTCCAGGCACTGTTATTTTCTGCACCATCAGGGCTCTGGGTGATGCTTGCTGGCTTTCTTAAAAGGATTCATTAAAAAAAGGCAAGACAGTGGCCCTGGGCTCTCAAGGTGGCTCTGCAGTTGTGCTAAGCAAGCTTCTTTTATTCCTGCTTCCTGATGGAAGGTTCCAGTAGATGGGCCTTTCCAGAGGCAAAGGTCTAGGTTGTTGACCTGCCTGTCTAGGTTGTCGAACCCAGCAACAGCCACTTGGTTCCTAGGAGGCCGGTTTTCTGGTCTTATCTCTGGACTTTATTGGAAGCTGCCAACACCCATCCTGCAAGTTTCCTCGCCTGCACTTTGAACACGTATATATGAGCCGGCGATGACAGAGCTCAGCGCCGCCCTGGCCTGGCTGAGGAGGACATCTGGACATGCTCGGATTTTAGAGATGCTGACATGAGAGGATGTCAGAGATCCACCCAGAGGTCAAGAGTCAGATGGGTGCTTTCAAAAGGGCGTTCGATTGAAGCAAGACTTGTTCCCACATTCCAAGCTGGAAATTGAAAAGCATCGATGGATAACCACAATCTAAGAGCCCTTAATTCATGCTGAGCACTGCCCTGGCCACTTCCTGTACCAGCCAGTCATCTGATTCTCTCCACTATTCTGGGGGAGGGAGGTGTCATTGCTACAGGGGACAACTAAGGAACAGGCTTGATGAAATCTATTAGCCCACCTGACCCGAGGGATAGAGCCAGGTCTTGAACTCACAAATATTTCAGGCATGCTCAAGTACTAGTTTCTATATGTCTTGGTCTCTCACTGGAAAATACCTTAAAACCTTAAGCATCCCAAATTCATTCCACAAACATGTGTGGAGCCCTGCTGGGCAGGCAGCAGTCTCTGGGCCTGAGGAGAAAGCATAAAACACTCTCCAGACCTTTCACTTAGTAAGTTCAAAATCAAATGGAAACTGGAGAGTAACTCCTACTTCAGATCAGAGAGGGCAAACTGCTGTGCATTTCACCTTGTCACACGCAGAAGGGAAAACATGTCCCGCTGTTATTCATACTGTGCGATTCTCCTGGAGAAACGTGGAGGCTAAACACCAGGCTGCAAGACATTCAGACTCCCAGGAAAGCAAGGTGGCATCTGCATGGAAAATCCATTCCGGTCCCCAAGCCATCCTCAGCTGGCCTTGTGGTGGCCACCTGTCCTCAAGCCAGCCTTGGCATTTCCTTCTAGGGGGACGGGGGAGGGGAGGAAAGGGGAAGAAAAAATACTAGTACGAATCCAACATTCACTGGGCTTTGTGCTATGATCACTGATGCAACGGCCAATGTAATAGACACCACTGTATACACAGGCACCAATCTTCAGGTGAAAGCCAGAAAGAACAAAGGACGATGAAAGTGTAAAAATAAAATAAAATAAAAATCTGGAGTAGAAAGCCTGGGGACGTCAGGCCAATAAGGATATACAGAGGGAATACTGAACTTAAATTTTTTAAAAATTCTGTGGAATGTCACCAAGATGAGAATGAAAGAAAATCCAAGCCATGGATCTCTTTGATTATCTGTGCACATAAAAAACCCATTGTTGCTGAAGCTGCTGATATAGGGATAGTTTTAAGGAGGTGACCTTACACTATAAAATTTCTATCTAGTGGCCCTTGTTTTAGAATCATTTAAAATGTTACTGCAGTTTGGCTTGGGGTCTCCTGGAGAAGAGGGCAAGGGCAGTCTTCCCGCCTCTCCTTCACCTTCCCCAGGGGAAAAAAGCAGCCCCCTCACCACGCACATACCAACCAGCCCACACATGTCCCGCCCAGGAGCAAAAACTGGCAAGCCAGGTGGGATAATGCCCTGGAACCTGAAGGCCGTGCTGTGACGGCACACTCAGCAGACAGGGGCTGCCAAGGCCAAGGGTCTACGCCTCGCCCTACCCTCTGCAGCACAGGGATGCAGCTGGCCTTTGAAAATGAGCAAAAGGCTTTTTGTGGGAGCAGCAAGTGAGGACCCAGCTCTGCAGCCTCCCAAGCACATGTGTCGGTGGGAGCCCAGGAGGGTTCCATCCAGGGCACCACCTGGGGTGTTTTCTGCAGCTGGGCAGGAGGGCAGCAGGAAGACCAGGTGGGAGAATGGAGAGCCACCAGTTTTTGTGGGTTGTTGACATTCTACTGGGCCTGTCCATGTTTGCGACCTCCTCCCTGCACTCTGGGACCACTGTCTCTTACCGCAGTCTCCTCTTGTCCCTGCACAGGAGGTAATTGGAAAGAGAAAGTGTGGAGAGAGAAGAAAAGGGAGGGACAGAGCTGATTCTTTTGGATACCCACCCACGGTCCCTGCAGCTTAGAGCAATCTGTTTTGCTGGTGGAGAGGTTAGGGGTCAAGAATAAGGAAAAACTTGGCTAAGGGAACAGATCCCTAAGAGGTGAGCCTGGGCTTAAAGTCCAGCCTCTCACTCTTCTGCCAGCTGTTTCTTAGAGGGCAGAAAACCCTGCACAAGGTCAGAACCACCCGATAGGAGCACTCAGCTGAGGGGACCTGGCTCACTTCTGCCCTTTTCAAGGCCACTTTCTCTTCAGTTTCTAAGTGGAGATCTTATTTAAGGAAGACGTGTGTTTCATTAAGAAAAAAAAAAAAATCTATGTGTGAGCTGACTTTCACTGAAGGGATCACATTTTGCCAGAACAACTTTTAGGATGTGGATTTTGAATCACCCGTTTCTTTTCCTCTTCCTTCGGAGAAATGAGAACGCCATTCTTTCAAAGCCACCTCTAGACACGGTGCTGGTCTCCACCTCCCTGCAGTTCACGGTGATCTCCTTAATGAATTCACTGAGCTGTCACAGAAGCACAAATGCGGAATCATTCAGAAACAGTCCCCATCTAAGATCACAGGATCTCCAAGATCCATTGCAGCATTTTGTGATTCCTTCAGGCCACCATGGTCTCCTTTACACTTGCAATGGTGCCCCTTTCAATTTGCATTTAAAAGACAGTAAATTGCAGGGTTCATAAACACTTTTATAGTGATTTATTGAAGACTGGAATGTCACCGCTGTTATTCACACTTTACCAGTTCTGGGAATCAAATGCTGGTATATATGGAATCTTGCTGTTCCCATCAACCACATAAGAACAAGCCAGTGGACAGTCTTGTTTTCTTTCTTTCTCTTTCTTTTCTCTTTTTCTTTCTCTCTCTCTCCTTTTCCTTTTCTTTCTTTCTTTCTTTCTTTTTTTTTTGTTAAGACAGTAGCAACCACATTTATCTTCTAGTCACAAAAAAAGCCCACTTTTCAGCCATCAAGTCCCAACTTGGGTTTTGTAATTTACAGAGGACTTGATTTTACCACTCAGCATAGTTAAGACACTATTCTTTATTATAGCTAAAGACAAAAAAAAAGAAAAGTTTCTTTTCATCTCCCATTCGGTGCTCTGACAGGAGGGACAGGGGACAGGGTCCCTCGCATACTGTCTCAGTGGAGGGTCACAGGCAGGAGAAGCTGGGCAAAGGGAAGCCTGGCCATGATGTATGGAGAGACCTCTGTCCTGTTTTCCTGCTGAGAACTTAGTGCAAGAATTGGGCATGGGCTTCGGAATCTCTGATTTGAAAATAATGTGAGCAAAGAGTAGCTGAGGTCGGAGCATACTTGTGTTACTTCCTGGCCAACTAAGTCACAAAAGGAGGTGCCCAGCCAAGACAAACTGTTTATCTAAGGGCACAGTGAACTCCTTGGCATCCTCGAGCCTTTTCACCAGGGGGACCAGGAACCCTTTCTGAGCATGTTGTGCATAAAAGAAAGAAGAGAGGCTGGGAGGGAAAAAAGAAAGAAAGAAAGAAAAAAAAAGAAGAAAAGAAAAAAGAAAAAAAAAAAAACCCTTGCACCTCATTTGCCCTTCCAGTGTCCAGAAGGGAGTATTTCTTTCCACCTTTTACACATTATAATAATAGCTCCACGGCGTCTGAAAGGAGGCCTAGCGCACTGGCAAATGGTGCATGACACTGCGAAGGCCCGGTCTTTGTCGCACCAGCTCCGCTCCAAAGAAAGTCCTTCTCTGCCTGCATCTCCCTGCCATTAACTGAGATGAAATGAGTTTTTCCCCTTTTGATTCCACCCCCCGCTGTCTATTACCGTGGGACGCGACTGGGCTTCCTGGCCCATTATTTCATAGAGGATTCTTTTATTCTGGTTTGGGAGTCCGCGTCTGCAAGGTTATCAGTGCACAAAGCGACGCTCCGTCTTCGTGTTCGTTTTTGAAATCTGATCTCATTGATAAGAACAAGACCATTCGCGTTGCATTTGTCAGATAAGTAGCTCGGTGCTGGAGTCATAATTTTTGTGACTTCAGTCAGGGCTCCCTGTTAAAATACGTCAACCGATAAAAATGCAAGGATTATAAAAATAACCTTTGTATCAAAAGTGTCGTCCTGTCCTCTTTTTTTAAAAAAGCACATTATGGTTTTTTTTTCCCTACACAAGATACCTCCTCGTATTCAGATGTCTGTTTCCTGATGTGTGCTTTTTAACAATTATAGTTTTACATGGTGTCGCTCCTCCAGTGGTACCTTTCAGGATGCTGGGGGCAGCGGGACAACAGGACTCAGAAGGAGCAGGGTACTGCAGCTTCTCTGGTGGAGATTTGGATGAATTTCCCTCTGATGACCAATCTGTGTTGATAGCTAACATTTCCCCATTGTCACAAGCAAATCAGTCACATCCAAAGGGGCTCAGGTGCTGAGCAGAGCCTTGAGGACAAGGGTCCAATGTCCCCCGTGGGAACATCCCGGGTCCTCCAGGACAGGGCTGAGCTGCCAGCTGGCCCAGGAACCGTGCAGCACCACTCTCACTTTGGAATAAAACATGGTCAGTGACATCAATGCTGCACAGACATGAAAGGAACAGGCGAGGCCAGTGGACTCCGGCATGGACCATAGGCTTTCCGCAGCTTCTTGTGCCATCGAAACCGCCCTCGAACAGCCACCTCGGGCCGTGGAGGCTGGCGAGTGTGTTATATAAATATTAGTGGGAGGCAGATTGCTGGAGTCCCTGTGTGCTTCCTTTCCCCCAGTGGCAGCCACACAAAAACCGCCGGTGACAAAACCAAGAGACTGCCATGGGGCCTGCTCGCTCACCGCACGCCAAGCCGCGAGGCGCCAGGTCCTGTCCCCGTCCCTGTTCGGGGCTGTACGCCCGGGCCTGCAGCTGATAACACTGTAATAGTCCTCCTTTGAGGACGCGGGCTCCCGCGTGCTGATTAGTCATTTATCACACCTGGCAGCCCCACTGAACTATAATTACTGTGATCCTGCTGCACTGTCATGTCCGAGAGGAGAGGCGAGGCAGAGTCCCCAGTTAATGACACATTACCCTCTTGACAAGCACTTAAAGGTTTTATTGTAAATATTCAAGATATAAAACATCCGAGATTCCCTTTTTAATTATAAAAAGCAATTTCAGGGCCTCTCTTCCCCAACCTCCCCCACCCCGAAATAGTAAAGTTCCTGCGTCCTCATCCTCGGCCCGCGGCAAACAAGCTGACTTCCCTTTTGTCACCAAGACTCATTGCCACAAGTTAACTCCGTATCTCCCCGCAATTATCAGACATATTGCCTATGAAATTGGTAATTTAAACACACATCACATTTCCACAAAAGTTAAATTTCCGCCCCGAAAGGAGGGGAAAATGTGCATTTATATGAAAAATTATATATGAAAAAAAGCCTAAAATGCAGCATAAATAGTCTGGTTTTCCTCATCGGAAAGAGAGGAAGTCACTGAATCATTTTTTTTTAAAGATGCTTCTCTAACTGAGGTAAAAATTATATGTATATGTATTTTTTCATAAACTAAAAAATTGGAAATTTGTGGGAGGTTAAATCCCAGGTGCCTACTTATAAGGTCTGGGGAGAAAGCCAACATATCTGGGGCTATTTATAGACCTCCAGGAGGACCCAGAGGACACGTGCCCCAGCAGGAGAGAGACGCTGCGGCTCCTCCACCGTGCCACCTTCCCGCTCTTGCTATGAGCAGAGCTTCCACGGAGCACAGTGTTTTGATGGGCTTTCAGCTGCCGTGGGCCAACTTTTGAATGGTCACTAGGATGGAATAATGGCAAGAGATGGGGCGATGGGAACTAAAGCCCCCATTCTGACAGGAAAAGAAAACCCAGGCAGGCTGGCCGGTGCCCTCCCACCGCAGGAGGGAGGTGCTGGGACGAGCCCAGTGCAGCCCTGTGGGCCTCCCTCACATCACACTCACACTTCACAATGGACATGCTTGGAGACCACACATGTGGATAGCCATGGAAGTTCATGTGTGTCGGGTTCCACGTGTTTCAGACTGATGGATGCAATCATGGTCAGTGAGATTTGCTGGAGCTGGGAGCCTTCAGGTTCAGCATCCAGGATACAATAATTAAACAGCAGCAATTGCATCTCCAGCTCTGATCTACTTTGCTCCACGGATTATTAGGATCCATCCCCTGACTGAGCTGTCAGTTCCTAGGAGTTCCTTGTTGGAGTTCCTTGTTTCCTGTACCCTTCGTTCAGTGGATTTCCAAATGCTTTAATTTAAGAGCATCACCTTCCCAGAGAAAAGAGGATCTTTCTTTGCTCAAAGGAATTAAAATCAGCACACTATAAGCGACACAGCCACATCAATGTTTGTAGCAGCTCAATTCACAATAGCCAAGCTATAGAACCAATGCAAGTGGCCTTCAACAGATGAATTGATAAAGAAAATGGCATATATACACAATGGAATATTACTCAATCATAAATAAGAATGAACCACAATGAAATGATAGCATCTGTCAGTAAATTTATAGAACTGGAAACTACTATGCTAACTGAAATAAATCAATCTCAAAAAACCAAAGGCCAGATGGTCTCTCTGATATGTGGATTTTACTACACAATAAAGTGGGTATGGAAGAATAGAAGTTCACTGGATTAGACAAAGGGGAGTAGGGATGGGAACAGGAAAGACAGGAGAATGAATTGGACATCTTCGCTACATTCATATGTGAATATACGACCAGTGAAACTCCACATCGTGTACAACTGCAAGAATCGGATCCTAATTAGAATAAGTTATACTCCATGTACGTATAATACATGTAGAGCCAAAATACACTCTTTTGTCATGTATACCTAAAAAGATCAAAAAAGAAGAAGAAGGAGGAGGAGGAGGAGGAGGAGGAGGAGGAGGAAGGTAGGTTTGTGGCAATTTGAAGCACCATCAAGACTTAGGAAAGGGAGCTGCTGAATTATATTGGCCAAATCATATGGCTATATGTACAGATATGCTTGTACGAATATGTAACAAGGAATCTCACCATTATGTCCAATTACAAGGCACCAATAAAAAAATGGGGGAACAAAGGAAACAAAGCTGCTGGCAGCATTTGGAAATTAGAGAACAGCATGCCTCAAGAAGCATATGGCACCCAAAGGACCCAAACATAGAGTCAACCACTTAAGCCCAAGCTGGGGATGCTCAAGACGCCTCACTTTACTTCTGAAGAGGGGGCCGTGCTCTCAGCTTATGGACGACAGTCACCTAACAGAACAGCACAGGCGGAGGGGACATCTGATCTTACCAAAGAGAGAGACCAATGGCACACCTGAAGGCTCCTGGCCTTATAATTATGACACCTTGAAGGCTCATGGCCTGGCGTCCCGAGCAGGTTTCTTTATGCTAGAAGCCTCAAGGATGGGACCACCTGTCATTCACTGCAGAAGCTTCAGTACCTAGCACATCCTAGGCACTTAGGTTCCATAATGAATGCAGATGTGCATGAGAAAGGAGAGCCCTGGGAAACAGGCAGGGAAAGAGGATCCTGCAAGGGGAGCCTCGTTGTTTCCCTGCATCCACTGACGAGAAAGCACCACAGATTATATTGCAGCAGGTACTGTGTTAGGTTCCTGAAGTGGTGTCAAGGCCCTGGGGGCCCGTGTGAACATGAGCCTGACATGGTGATGACAGTGATAAAGACAGATGACAATTATAGCTGAAGTCTAGGGAATGCTTCCACAGACAAGGCCATGGGCTCAGCTCTTTACCTTTTTGTTGGAGCTTCTCAGAAACACTTAGAGGTCAACCTTGTAGCTTACATTTCATGGAAAAGGAGACTGAGGTTCTGAGAGGTGAGAGGACACAGCATAGAGAGGGACCTGGATTTGATATGAATAATGTGAGTTTGCTGCCTCTCAACACCAGAAATGGGAGGAGGGAGCCTCACTTAAGAGGTTGTTCAGGGTGACTTCTCAACAGCAGCAAGAAGTTCTCCAAAGTTCTTGGATTCTGACTTTAAGGGCTGAAACTGCATCATTGACTCCATGGAGTTCTTGCCCTTACTTGTCTATCTCAACTTCTGCTCTTAGGGACACAGCTAAATGCTGCCATGTTTTGACTTGTCCCCAGAGTGCTCTGCTCTTTTCAAAGACACTTTATAAATCTAATGAAATAACCAAGATCCAAACAGGCTGTCCTTCCCAGGCTTTTGGTCTTGAGACAAGCTCCCCTGGAGATCTGCTCCTCTGACTCAGTATGGACACCTCCCTTCTTCGGGGAAAAGCACACACTTTGTGCATCACCTGTTCTTAAAAAATGCCAAGTGGGCAAGGAGACAAAGGCCCAGAAAGACCACAGACTGCAGCAGAGCTCGAGGAAGCCTGCCTGGGGTCCTGGAAGGTGACAAATGGAGGGTGCACCCCTCTCCTGTCCACTCCCTGCACTGTCTTTCTGCCCTCCTCTCTTTCCTTCTTTCCATTTGTGTTTTTCTTTCATTTTATCTCACTGCACTCAGGTGAGATAACCCATCCCACAACCTGGGTGGTGACGGGCTTACCCTGGGGCTTTGGGGCCTCCCCAGTGTTAACAAAGAGCTATTGTCGCTGCAGTGTGCATTTTGGCGTTGATGAAAGGCAAACCCCAGAGTCTGCACTAACACAGCTGTTAACCTTTAGTGGCTCAGGATTCTGAAAACCCATGAAGCTGGACAGTCACTCCCTGCCCCCAAACTGGGTTGTCCATTCTGCCCAAGGCAGGCCCTTCGCAGAGCAGAGGGAGGAGCTCATAGGGCCAATGGCTGAGAACCAAAGTATAGTCAGGCTGCACACAAAACAGCCAGAACTGGGCACCGGGGGATGGAGGCCCTGGGTCTGCCAGGCCTGCCTTTTGAGCACCTCCGGGCCCCCTGCATATGCTCCACGCTATGGTCTTCCCTTGCAGCCTACTCCTTCCTCATGGCCTCTGCTCCCCATGGGCCTTTCCCTGCGTAGGGTCTCCATCAGATGCCCCAGCCACAAAGCCACAAGAATTCTCAGCTTTAGCATTTATCCCCCTTTCTTTTCTGTGTGTCTTATTTCAGATCTCTGAGAGCTGAACAACACAGCATACTACCGTAGCCACACTGAACTTGGCCGGAAGAGGGGCTGTTTGTGCTGTGGACAGGGATCCCAGCCTAAGAACAGGTAAGGCCTGCTGGTCAGATGACCTAGCCTTGGTGCCACTGAGACTGTGCAGGGTGGCCTGATTGCATTAGAGTCACTGTGTCTCAAGAAGCTGACGAAAGCATAAGCCAACGTCTTCAGTTCACCATATTGAACTGATCAAACTAAATAGAGGGCCTTCTGATTTCATAAGAATTGTCAGGTGCAGGTAGGAGACAGAGAGTGGTTGGGACTCCCCACGGTGGGACATTACTCTCTGTTCGTCAGAAACTTGGAAGCGATGTGGGGAGGGTCCAATATTTACAGAACATCAAATATACTGTCAACTTTGCTAACAAAGGCCTCCAAAAGGGGGATCGCTGCTGGTTCCAAAGCTGTACAATTAGGTGCCTACTTGGCAAGTCACTGGGCTCAGTACAAGAACTTCTTGTTTGCTTTATGGAGAACTTAGTTCTCACAGGAACTTGAGAATCCTCTTGGTTAGTTCCTCACACAAGCCCTTCATGCTCAGCTGAATAAGCCCATAGGGGTTTGTTTTCCAGCCAGGGCAGGGACAAATGGGTACCCATGTATCAACCTGCTGGCCTCAGGATGGATATGAGGTGCAGCTGAGAAAGGACAGGGAGAAGCGAAACATAGACTATAGCCAGTGTCCTTTCTCTCTGGGAAGACAGTGACTTGATGGCTGTTCTGGAATCTTCCATCTCCCTATCCAAATTCACCCTCCATCTCTCCATACCCAGCCCCACGCCTAGGAAGGTTGACCAATAGGAATCCCAACAATGAGCTGCGTTCACTGTCTGGTTTCTAGCTAGGCTTAAACAGTGGTGGGCGGGGGCACGTTTATTCCTCTGGGACATTTCCTGGGGACAGGGCATGTCATCGTCAATGAACTCAACTCCTCAACCAAGGTGACAGTGCCTCCAGGTGGTCCTCTCCAGCCAGAGGCTCTGACCTGGCTCCAGGACCTGCTCCCTCTCCTTGCTCCTCAGGCCCAAGATGGTACCAGCCACCCCATCACAACCCTGGGGGATTCACGTTTTCTTACAGTTGCTTTATATCCTGCCCCACCTCTATAAACAGTCTCTTCATTATTAAACTTTCCTCTAATTATCCAACTCCGGGGGGAGTCAGTTCTTGCCTGCTGGGACTGTCACCAATGCAGAAGAGACAGGATGTGGCCTCTGGTTTCATCTGGACCTTGCTCTAGGCAGCAGACCCATAGAGCCCATCACTGTTTAAATAAGGGGAAGTCTTCAGGGAAATCTGTGGAGAGCACATTTTTAAAGAGTAGACGGTTCTCGGCCAAGAAGAAAAGGACACGGGGAGTCTGGACCAACCTGCAGCAGCTTTCTCATTAGCACAAAGTAGATCTGCTTCTCTTTGCCTCTGAGCACGATCAGCCCCGTACAAAAATAAAGACTTATGAACCAAAATGCAGGAAGCGTCTTGAAACATGAGGGAGCGTGTGAAAAAGTCCTTGAAGAGGTCTTTTCCAATTTTTCTCAACCCACATATTTTATAGGGATGCTCTAGACTCTCACTGAAACAATAGATTAAAAAATGAGGTGCTCTCCCATTTCCCAATCCATTTGTCTCAGCCTCTCAGGATGGTTGGGAAAAGAGGACAAAATAAGCCACAAGGGTTCCTGTGTGAACAAACCTGAAAAATCTTGCCTTTGCTTAGAAAATATTCTTAATTTTCATGTACATTTCAGCCTACCCCTGCGATGTGGTAGAAAAACACCACTGTAGAAAACAAAATAAGACAACAGCACTCATGTGTCAAAGACCAGGGTGCCTAACACAATCAATAAAGTCAGGACTGGGTTAGTAAGTGCAACACATTTACTCACTAGCTGATGTTTCGGTTTGTGATGCAGGGAGATGTCAAATCTCCAGGACCTGTGTGCTTCAAGAAAACAGAAATTGCAAATACTGAAGTTGTAGGCTGCTGTCAAGTTGTGAATTGACTCTCTTCAAAAGCTGTCCTTCAATACCATGGTGTATCTTTTAACAAGCCTCAGATCACTTCCCCAGTAGGTATCCCATGGCCCCTCTGTACTTACCCAGCTTGGGGTAGGTGTCGCCGCACAGAGAGCCTGACTATTGTCCTGTGGAATCCCTTGTGGCATGACTCTGAGATACTTTATCTCCTGAGTCTCTGTGCCTAGCATAATGCATGGTATCAAAAGGATGCCCAACAAATCTCTGCAGGATTAATCTTTGAAAAATGACAAAATCCAAATAGTAGTGCCTTAAAATCTCATGAAAAGATACCAAGGGGCAGCAAGTGAGTTTCAACATGTGCAGGGGCTCTGGTCAACCGATAAAAACCCCCAAAGCACTGTGCTAATGAAGACTTCGGAGTCATGTCCATGCTTGGGAGGACTTAATGATGCCTGCCATGGACCCGGGATTTGGGAACAAGGTCAAGCAGATTGGAGGTTTGACATTCCAGTTCTTATCCTCACTGCCTGCAGGTCACACATGTGAAACCATAACAAGAAAGTCTACTAAAATCTACAGAATGGTCAAATTGCTCAACCCCAGCCTGCTTAGGGTGTCGTGGCCTGGAGTCTCAAGACAGACCTGCTCACGTGTGCACTGACTGTTGTTCACTCAGCATGGGGAGCATATAAAGGACAAGCCTTCACAGCCTCTGACTCAGGCTTGTATCCCCCAGGTGACTTTCAAAACCACAGCTCTACAAGTGCCTCTGCCTATGGTTTCTTGTAAAACTGATTAACTAGTTTCAATAAGTTTTTCTATCATCCCTGGTTGAAAACTGCGAGCGTGTTGCATGTGTGAACATATAAACACTTGACTCACCCTGCCTCGGAAAGGCTGACGGAGCTGGGGGTGTGCGTGCTCCTGTTGGGGCAGCTGTCTCCAGAGCCCCAGTGGATCCTGACATGCCCCACGCTCCCAGCCGTCTTAGAGGAACTTGCATGGACTCACCTTCTGACCCCTGGACATCTCCATTCACTTCTCAGGGAGGGCTGGAGGTCAGTGTGAGGCACTTTTGGCTCTGAGCCATGACCTTTGGACACTACATCTGTTCACCTTGTCCAGGTTTGTCTCAGATGACTCTCACTGACTGAGCCAAAGGCCATAAGGTGGACCACAACATTGGCTGCCACTTCTGCACTCTTGCTGGAGTGGTCAAGAGTCCAGAGGGAGGATCCAGGTAAATTGTTTCCCTGCTCTGAGTCCATGCGACTCCCACTAGTAACAGGGCGCTATCACACAGGCAGAGATGTAAGGTGATCAGTGGCATGGTGGTGTTGACAAGCCACCTTAGTGACAACACCATACAACACCCTGTGTGTTGGTGACACGGACTTGTACTCTGTTTCCTCTTTCCTGACATAATGTGCTGTGACAGAGTGACAGACAGGGTGTTGGTGCCCGTGAAACTCTCGTGATCAATGCGCAATGGAGATCACTTGGGAATGGAGTCCTAGAAGGAATCCTGTGCAGATGTCACAGAAGCTTCTGTGGATTGGGCTGAAGTCACTTCTGAAATGGTCATGAAGTCCAAAGAGTGGATGCCATTGACTCAGTGTCTTGGGACCTGAGCCATGGCCCAGAGCCTTCACTCAAATACCAGCCCACAGCCTCTTAACGTAACAGAGACCAGACACTTCTGGAACCTTGATGAATGAAGTGCAAAGAGCGTCTCTTCTTCCCTCCAGGCTCCCTGAAACTCCTTCTTCCTTGTCTCTCTCCTTCCTGTTACGTCCCCTGCAGAAATTCACTGCCCACTGTGGCAAGTATGGATCCCCAGACACCATGGTGGAAGTCACAGAAACAGGATACTCTGTGGAAAATCCAGCTGGATGCAGTTGCAAAAGCTTGAGGCTTATCCTTGAGAAGGATCCCGAGGGTCAGTGTTGTTAAATAAACCAGTGGAGACAGAAACATTCACTTCCCTGAGCAGAAGTATGGCGATATCACTCTGACCCTCTGCCAACGTGGGTCATCATACAGAGCAGATGTTGGCAAATGAAGGCTAGAGGGCCCATGTCAACCTGCTGCCTGTTTGTGTAAATAGTTTTATTGACACACAACCATACCCATTCATTTGCATACTGATGGCCTATAGTTGCTTTTGCACTACAAAAGCAGAATTGAGTAATTGCAAGAGTCCATATAATAAAATATGCCAAAAAAATTAACTGTCCAATTCTTTATTTAAAAAAAAAAAATAGTTTGCCAATTCCTGACTCAAAGAGTACTTGCGGGTGAGGGACTTCCAATTACCTATTAAAGTTCCTAAGAAGTCCAAGCTCTGCTATGAAGCAACCTTGTCAACATGGTGCCACATTCACAGAAAACAAACAAATAAACAGACAGGGACTAGTCTCAGAAAAGATGGAATGCATCAGTAGTCTTACTTTTCTGTATTGGTTAAGATAATTCCATCTGCTGCAACCAATAAATCTCAAAGTCGCTGAGGCTTCACATAATAGAAGGGTATCCTTCAATCCTATCATATCTTGCTAATCACAGGGAGGTCTGCTCCAAGCAGTCATGCAGGGATCCAGGCTAGTTCCATCTTGGGGCTAATTCCAATCCCTAGGTCTCAGTCACATGGCCAAGTCTGAGAGCAGGTGGGTCTAGGATACAAAACCTAGAGGTTTGGCCAGGAGAAAAGAGACAGGTCAAATGTGTTGTCATATGACCAAGATTGAAGCCTAACATGCCCCAGCTCCCCTCCTCTTCTTTCTCCTTTCAGGACAATTGTGGACTTTTCCATTCAGAATGAGTACAGGCAAAATACTCATGTAGTCCCCGTTGATAAACATGTTGATAAACCTCCCTTCGTGGGAGGATACCCTTTCATTCTAACAGAGGAGAATGCAATACTGGACTCGAGGAAGGAGCTCCGCACCCACAGTTCCACATCCTGGTAGCTCGCCAGCTTATTGGCCAGACACTGCACCTCTTCATCCTGGATCCCCAGTTATTTAAAGGTAAACAGTTTGGACCTCCCTTTCAGCTTATTCTTATTCTGTGATTCTGTAAAGGAAGTCCTAATGGCGGAGTTTGATATCTCAGTGGGAGACAGGTTTTAAGATGCCACTCTCAGTGTCAGCCCACAAAAGCGAAAGATCAGTCCACTCAAGATCAGACTCAGGCTGTGGAAGACTCATAAGACATATTTCACAAAGGGAAACAGAGGGATACATTGCACCGCAGCTGGGAGAACCAGCGCCCCAATTAATGCTTCTCCAACTGCAACCGGTTTTACATGCAATCCGCTCGGGGTTATTTTATTATTTCCAGCGTGGTCACAATGTTACCGTGCAGAAATCAGAATCTGATTAAATTAATTTAGCCATCACAGGAAGGATAAAAAGATGCTCAGAAGGGTATTCATTTGATAAATGAAATATATTTTAAGGGAGAATATTCTGGCAATCACAGCTTATTAATGCAAACTTCTTTAGGGTATGGGTTCAAATGTAGTTTTCTCCTAACTAAGTGAGCATACATATTTGAGGAGCCTGGCCTAAAATATTAACAGACCTTCTGCACTAGAATTATTAGTCCTTCCCTCCCTCTCTGCCCGTTTCTGTCAAGAAGGCACAGAGCATACAGCTGCAGCGCCCAGCTAACCATGTAATTGATAACCCCCCACTCCATTCACGGTGGGGATCTGTCAGTTAAGGTCTGAAGATACACACACACCACTATGAAAATGAACTTACACAAGTCTGTCTGCGGACTAGGAAGAGCCTAAATATAGTCGACATTTTGCTACTTAATTGGTCGGGGCTGGCTTCCCCGTGCACACATGTACTCCAGCAATGGCCCGCTGTACGATGACTCTTTTTGACAGACCTATTTAGTGAGGAGGAGGTATTTGTTTCCCTGGATAATTGCTCAAAATCACGCGTTCAAAGTCAAAGTGATTCCAACTCGCCTGTCTGTATTTTGCAAACACACTCAGAAGGAATGTAAAATGCACATTCCTCTTTTTTTAGGCAGATGGATGCGTGAAAGAGGCTGGTTTGGGTCCAGATCTTTTTGTTGTTGTTGTTGTTGTTGATTCCCCTCCTTGGGCAAGGAAGGAGAAGGAATATGAATCCCACAGAATGTAGCCCAGCCCGCTGTGGTTCACATGGGGCCAAATCTTGCAGAAAAAGTGTTTTCCGCGGTGCAGGACCGGGGTGTTGAAGGAACCCTGCCAGTCAAACACTGGGCCCCTCAACATCCTCTGAGGGTTTCTGCAGCAGAACCCTGTAAAGCCCCAACCTCCAGGATGTTGAAGGAGTCCTTTAACTTTTGGGGGGCACCTGGCAGAGCTATGGAGAAAGGCCTTTGAAATCAGCCTGTCTTCCGGGTAGCCCAGGCAGGCGACCTAAGCTCGCACCCAGTTAGCTCCTCATCCATAAACACAGAGCTGCTTGTGTCTACCTTGTGGTAGCTCCCGGGATGCTGAGAACAGAAATCATCCTGAACATGGTTGGTGCTGCATGGAACCCTGCCTGCTTTGTCCCTGTCCCCTCAACTCTGCTGTGAAGACCTCTGTTGGCATGTCTTTTCTCTTGGCATTTTTGAATATTCACACAGAGATCAGAAGCTGGCTCAGGCATTGGCAACACAGATACATCCTAATGAGAAAGGGAGCTGGAAGGCCAAGTGCAGGTGGTTCAGGGGGCAACCCGGCCAGCACGGGTTGGAGACCACGTGCAGGTCTCAGGACTCTGGCAGCATGAGACCCTCCCAGTCAGGACCCTGACTCAACATCAACACATATGAAGTCACAGGAAGATGTATAAGGAGCCTTCCAGTGACTTAGAAAGTACATCTGCGTGGCATACGAAAGTAGCCCCGTGATGACGGAGAAAGCTCTCCTTAGCACAGATCTGTACATAAATCAAGAGCCAAAATTCAGGGCCAGTCCCAGGACTTTACAAACTGTATCCTAACATTTCACTTCTGAAGGGAAAAAAATTCATGATGGTGTGGCTCTTAGACATTCTGCTCTCCACCCCCAGGCCCAACTCTGCAGAATTAAAGAACTGCAATCTCTTAAAACTGGAGGGGAATTTCAAGGTGATCCCATCTACTCTTCTTTTACAGATGATGAAACTAAGCCTTGCAAAACCACTTGTTCAAAAAAATGACAGATTCAGCAGCTAAACTAAGACAACTGTCTCCTTGGAAGAACTGAGGCGATCTGGTTTCTTTCAAGGTCAAGATTCTGCTCTTGACATGAAATGTGGTAGGTGGATCCCATAACCACAGAACAGCTGGCCCTGATACGATTATTGCCACCCTCAGGACACCCCAACAAGAGCCTGGGAAATGGAGGAAAGTACGATGTGCTTTGTAATGACAAATTAAATAAATAAACTATTAGTATTTTAATTGTGGTTGGATTGCTAGGCAGTCGATTTAATTAACTGCGGTACAATTAATTGTGAAACTTGAGGTCTGACCGTGATGTTGCCAATTCAAATGGTATTGTGTGGACTTGGCTTCAGTCAAAAGAACGAAAAGCCATCCCACAGATATTGCTGGAGTAAAATCACCAAGGGAAAGTGTTTACCCAAAATAAAGAGATGGAGATCCTAAAGGAAATGGGCCATACTGGCATGCTGCCTCAGTTTCTCCATCTGTAAAATGGAGCTCAGATGACCTGGTCCACAATGAAGGTCTAAAATCTAGATGCTTGTAAATGTGAAGCATGTGAGTAGGAGTTTGGAGGGCAAGGGGGTCACATATTGATTTATCCCACACCACTACCATTCATGAGCACAGAAGTTTTCCTGTTGGGACACCAAATGCTATTTCTCAAGCTGAGAAAGAAGATGGTCTTCTTGCAGCATCCAGTGCCCCAGGCACCCTGGGGCACGCTCTAAGAGAGGGATGCTGTCCATAGACACATCCGTAGACACATCTGGGCACCAAGACCCTTTGGATCTCTGTAGTAGAGGCTCCTGGTAGACACTTCTTTCTTTTCCAGGTTGGGTGAAACCTCTGTAAAGCCCTCACAGGACCCTCAGCCAGCTCCAAATGAATCAGGTGGACAGGAAGCCTTTGACCTGTTCTTAACCCAGTCCTGTGCAGAAGCTGGCAGCCTGGGGTTCCATCCTAACACAGCATCCACTGCATGGGAGTAGCTCACTCAAAGACGGAGCTCATGAGTCACCACTTAGGACAGACATGTGATCCTATCTCATTTTTGCTTATGATGTTTATAAAAAATTTTTGCTTAGAGCCAAACCAATGCCTAACTAACATAAGAAAAAAAAAACAAAACAAAGACTACAAAGATATGAACACAGGGCTCTCCCTGGGTGGTGGCACTGGGGTGGCTTGCTCCACTTGTGTGTGCTCCCTGCTTTGTGCTTTTCTCAAATGTTCTATAATTATATGAGTTCCGTTCATAATGGAGGAAGACCCACAGTGCACGTAGATAAGACAGGATGGCCCCAGCGGGCATTCCAGGGGAAAAGACACTTGGTCTGTTTGTGTTGAAAAAGAGAGGTTGATGTTCTGAGCACGGAGGGCCACAGTGGCCCACAGAGGGACCAGAGGCTCATGGAGGTGCATGTGGCTCCCGGATCTTCATGTCATCCCAGTTGCTCAGAGATGCAGAGAGGGGAAGGAGAGAGAGATTAAAATGTATCTGGGAAATAACAAGGGCTGAAAGACTGTGGAGAAATCCTCACCCTTGTCCATTGCTGGTGGGCATGTTAAACGGTGCAGCCATCATGGAAAATAACTGGAGAGTTCCCCCAAAAAGTTAAACATAGAATTACCACTGACCCAGCCATTCTGTTTTCAGATACAAATCTTAAAGAATTGAAAACAAGTACTTAACCAAGTGCATGCACATGAATGTTCATAGCTGCACAATCCACAAGAGCCAGAGGGTGAAACCAACCCAAGCATCTGCCAGTGGATGAGGCAAAGGCAGCCCGTGCTATGAACACAACATGGGATACTATTCAGCCACGAAAAGGAATGGAGTGCTGATCCTTGCTACCACATGGGTGAACCTTGAAACCATAACACCGAGTTCAAGAAGCCAGTCACAAAAAGCTACACATTCAATACTCCCATTTATGTGAAATGTCCAAAACAGGTGAATCCATGAAACAAGAAAGCAGACTTGGGGAGAGGGAAAGAGAGAGTAACCTGCTGCTCAGTGGGTGCGGGGTTTTACTGTGGGGCCATGCCAATATTTTAGGCCTAGACAGAAATGGGTTTTGCATGGCAGTGGGAGTATACTAAGTGCCACTGAACTGCTCATGTTCAAATGGCTGATTTTATGCTACGTGAATTTCATCTCAATTTCAAAAAACCAGAAAAGAAGCATATTTGATGTTTCCTTGTTTTCAGAAAGAACTCATACCAGTGGGGAATTGGGAGTGAGGAGGACAAGGCAGTAGATGTTTGGGGTACCAGGTCAGGGGTCCTGCAGGGCACTCACAGACTTGCGGGTGCTCTCTGAGCCCTGCTGGGCTGCAGGACCCTCAGCCTCAGTGGGGATTCGCCTTCCCAGGAGCACCTCCGGCCCTTCCGTGATCCACTGCATCACACTGTTGCTGTGAAAATTTGGTATTAACCACTTCCAGAAAAACGAAAGAAGCAATCCCCCAGGAAGGGCGTATTGGCAAAGTAAAGGGGCAGCTCGCTGAGCTTATCTCCTTGTGGCATCTGGGTTTGCTTTATTTGGGTGGCCAGGACAGAATTAAGGCTACCCTGGGAAGTTCTCATAATTAATCAGGCAAAGTGATACTATCAGGAAGATTTCAGGGCCTCTGGGGAGGCCATTTAGGGTCAGGACCTGCACCTTTCTGACAAAGGACACCACTTTCCTCCTTTGAGAGCTCTCCAGTCCTCAGAACCCTATGGCTGAATAATCTTGCCAAACAAATGCTTGATTCCAACATGGGGAAGGGGCCAGAGACAGCCTACGGGGGCTACGGAGGACAGAGCAGCTCTTACATAATCCCCCAGGGTTAGACAAAGTTGGCCCTGGTGGATGTGTGCGTGAGCTGTAGAGGAAGCCTGGCTGCCCTGGGCCCAGGGAGTTTCTCTGATGAGCTATGTGCTAGATTCAAGAAAATCAAACAAACAAAAGTAGAGGTGTCACATCTCAGCCGGTGACTTCCTTGGTGGGCTGGAAAAAAAGGAAAGATGCCCAAGACGCCCAGAAGGCATACGGGGTGCACACCTACTTTGAATGTGCCAGGTCTCTGCCCTCCGGTTTATATCGGAACTGGGCATTAAGGACACATTGAAAACAGCACTGAGATTGGCCTCGTGGACAAAGCTTTGAGATGTTTGTGATAAAGAGGCCTAGTGTGGGCAAGATGGAAACAACATCTCTGGGCCCTGGGAAGCCCCGCGCAGTTTCTCTCTGTTATTTTATGTCAGCCTCATACGAATCCAGGTGCCCACGCTCTCTCCCCAGGTGTGACGTTACAGCTTGGAGATGCCAAGGCCAGGTGACTCCTCACACCCAGCGTCCCTGAATGAGTCCTGGATGGAGCTGCCATGGCATCACACCTCTCCTCCGTCTAGTGGGTCCTTCTTCAGAAATGACTTGCTGGATAGGCCTTCCAGGCTGCCACCATCGTGTGCCGGGCGTCTCTGATAGTCACAGGCCCACAGGCCCACGCACATCATGTGCTCCGGATTTGAGACTCTGACCGCACACAGCCCTGAGTGCTGGGAGCCTGTGAGGACCCAGGGTACCAGGAGCAAAAGCAGCCGCATAGGTTCTCATTTCAAAACTACTTAAAAAATGAAGATCAGAAAGAAGTAGGTGTGTTTCACAAGATGCTGGTGAGATTACAGCGAGCACGGAGCTTTGCAGGAACACAAGCCCCAACTTGTTCATTCACTCATTAATTCATTTGTTCATTTATTCATTCAGAAGATGATCACCAAGGGCCTGCTCGGCCCTGGGAATGGTGCCGGACACTCAAGGGTGGCCAACGAGGACATGGCCTTGAAATCTACGTCTGGAAGGGGCAGCACATCCTTAGTGGAGCAGAGCACTGGCCACACACCATGGCAAGGAAGTGACATCTCCACAAGGACGTTTCACACAAAGGTTTCCAAGCCCTTCCATCAGGACACCAAGAGATTGAGGATGACAGAGAGGTGACATGTGGAACCTGATAAGGCTGGCAGGGAAGCTTTGTCCTGATGGCAGGGATCCTTCTGGTTCTCAGGAGCCCTGGGGCCTTCCCATTCCCTCCAGTGGCTGCCAGATTGTTTTAGAACTGGATGGCACGCTGGTATTCCCCTGACCAGAGCCTCCATTGGCTTCGTGTTGCCCACAGATAAGGCCCTCCTCTAGGGCTGTGTTTCTCTGGGGTGACAATGCCTCCAGGGTCATCAAAATTGGCTATTAAGGAGGGGGATACTGTGTTCTCTTTTAACGTATAAAACACAGACACGCATACGATACACAGATATTCAGTATGCGTGGTATTCTAATTTCCTGGGTAGGGGCAATTAGGAAAATCATGTCTAAAAAGGAACCAGGGTGGGAGGCGTGAGATAAAGGCTTAAGCAGCATTCCAAGCTCGGGACTCAGGAGGACGGGAGCTCAGGACCAGAGAGCTCTTTGAGGGGCTGTTCATCATAGCAGGATGCTAGGCAGCGGCCCTGGCCTCGACACCTAGGTGCCAGTGGCACATGAGCCCCCTCTTCCTGAGTTGTGCCAGATATCCCCTGGGGGAGGGGACAAAGTGGCCTCATTTGAGAACCTCTGCATGGGAGATGTATCACACTTATAAATGCTCACTAAATGACAACTGCATTATCAAGATTAACTATGCTGGATTTTCCAGGGGTGGGTGTCTTTCTTTGGCAAAGTTCGATTGTGGTCTAGATTGAAAAGGAAGAACAGAAATGTAAAGGAGGGGTCCATCCATGGCAGCATTTGAAACCTTGTCATGTTTGGTGAAGGTCTGACCAGGTGCTTGGGAGGTCACCACAAAGGCCCTCTTTCTCTGTCTCTGCACACACAGAGAAAGGCCTTTCAAGGCCTCCCCGGACCTCAGGTGGACAGGAAGCTGGGTGGTAAATTGCCTCTGTTAGGTCTTGGGAGGTGACAGCCTAAACACCAAATTCTGCAGTGTGGAGGGCTGGGGACTCAGCTCCAGAGACCAAGTGTGGGTGGGAAATGCGAACAGCCCTGATGGTCCACTGCTCAGCAAGGGGCCAGGATGTCAGGTCGTGTTTCTATGGGTCAGTAGTATCTAGACTTATCCTAATCAAGGACAAAACAAAAACAAAGCTGCAAAAGAATTTCTTGTACATCACATGATATATTTAAAAATGATAGGTGGTTTATCTTGGCTGATAATCTTAACGGAGACAGACTTGTGCCATGGTAAACTGGGCCTGGGTCTCATGGTGGAATGGAGGCTGGGCGACCTCCTTTACCATGGCTCTAGGAGGCTTGTGTGCGTGCGGCACATGAGGGAGGAAGCCACATGCTATTCAATTAAGATGTGTATTGATGTGACACATAAAACTCCTATTTTATTATCCTATCCTCCTATTGGAAGGTAGTTATTCACGTAACTGCTTTGCTTCTGTGCTGGGGATTCATTAGAGACGCTTTTTCTTTAACACAAATTCAAAAGAATCTCTTCTCAATGAGTGTTTTCCTCCTTTTCCTTTGGAAAGTCTTGGCTACACCAAATTTTCCCGGATCTTGTTTGATTTGAGAAATTGCGCTGTACTCTCAAGGGTAGAAATGAGGCGGGTACTTCACAGTTTTGGAATGTAAGATTTTTTTTCCCGAAGGGTGAAACATTTTAGGAAGTGATTTTAGACACTCACTGAAATGTTATGTGAGTTTTTTCTTGTTAAGGAAAAGAATGCAAGCTACCAGTAAGATCACCTTCAAGTAGCCCCGGATTGGTGATGTTTAATGAAATAAACAGGTTGAAGGAAAAAAAAAAATTCTAGACATGCATAGTCGTCCCTAGTTAGAGAAACTGCCCAGTTGTGTTGGCTGAAGGAAGGGGAGGCTCAGAGTTCATGAACCCTGGCAGTCCCACCCCTCGCCCTGTCTCCAGATTGGCACAGAAATTCTTCTTAAAATTTGTATGACTGCATATATGTTGTGGTTCTATACAACTCACAACTAGAGAATTGATATGTTATCCTCTATCTATGCACAATGAATCATTTACACTGTTAACATGTAAGCCTAAATTAAAAAAAAAAAAATTTTTGTTTATCAGGAAAAAAAAAATTTTTTTGTGTGCTAAGGAGAGCTTTGGAAAACAAAACAAAGCAAATGAAAATAAAGTCATGTGTTCTCATACAATTTGGGAGAATTAGACATAAAGAAAGAAAATCTCAAAAAAAAAGGAGAGAAAGAAAAGAGCAAGAGTTGGGGGGTCTTCCTATTTATCAGACATATGGCAGATGTTTGAAGAAAGTGGCAGTTAAGAACACTCAAGAGTTCATTTTTGGTTCATTGATTAGTAGCTCTGTTTTGTATTGTTAAAAAAAAAAGTGGAGATTGTTCTAGAAAAGTTTGATTTTTCTTCCTTTTATCACCTTCCCAGTGTACCCAGCTGCTTCTACCAGGGAAAGAAAGTGCCCAAATGCCAACGTCACAGCAGACTTTTGGGAAGCGACTTAATTACTCATTACGAGATCCCATCAACATGAGCGCCCGTCTGTGGTTTGGTAATAAGGGCCCTCATCTTTCCTAGGATTTTCGCTCCTTCATAAACGGGGATGTGGCAGAGATTTCCGCAACCCCACTTTGCACGGGAAGGGAATGCGAGGATTTTAATGCATGAATTTGATGCCATTAACAATGCTGACAGCTGTTTAATCCCAGTGGAAACCACAGCTGAGTCCCCACTGCAGGAAAAATAATTAACTCTTCAGTGCGTTCCGAGGAAGGGATCCTGCGAATCAATTACGGGGCTCCCGCCTCACCTGCAGCTTTTGTGAATAACTCAGCCATTTGGTCGGAAGGTTCCAAATGCGCTAATAAAATGACAGGAGGCCTTTACAGGCCGGGAGACTTGTTAAGTTCAGAGAACAGATTTATTAAATGGGCCTGTTCGAAGTTTGCCATTAATTAAAATTAAGAACCATTTTTTATGTTTCCACTGAATCAAGGAAGCATAATGAACTAAAGTAAAAGGAAATAATAAAGTAGGAGTCTTAGGTGACCTGGTGTCGGGGAGGAGAAGGCGGCTGGCTGGAAAGAAAAATAGACTCTATAGCCGAAACAGAAACAGAGGGTGGGCCAAGCAGAGGCAGGCAGTCGCCTGTATGACACGTGCTGTTTGATTTAGACGGAACATTTAGAAACCTGCCGAGGAAGGCAGATAGGCTACCTTTTGCCCCTCCCCCGGGAACATTCAGCCAGGCTCTCTCTGAGGTTCAGGGTCTACTTTTACTTTACTCCTGCTTGCTGACATCCTTCCGGTGATTATCTCTGCTGCTTTTAATTTATAAAATATTATCCATATAAATAATGTCTGCTTAAGACCCTGCTTTGAAATATGTGGCACTCACTTAACAGTTCTCATCCAACAGAGCCCCTGGACCCTTTCCATTCATGTATAATGCGAGACTCTGAGCAGATGTCTTAAGTATTCAATGTTACAAACAGCAACATTGCATGAATTTAAATCTGGCTCTTTGTCTGAATGCCCCTCCGAGCATGGCAGCTGATGGCCAGGGAGCCTGGCTTCATCTGGAAACCACGCGGCTCTGCACCTGCCCAGAGCTTTCTCCTTGTGGGGACAAGAGACGACTCGCTCTCTCTCAGAGGTCTGAGGAGTAAGGGGAGACCGTCCATCAGATCAGAGTTTGCTCAAGTGACAGGCAGAGGGAGGAGCAGGGGACAAAGGCTGACCTGGCTGGGGAAGGGCTCTGATGCTCCCCGAGGACATGCAATGTCCCTGCTGGATGTTCACAAAGGGTCCGCGATGTCCACACCATGATCCCATTCTACTGATGGGAGACTGAGGTCCCAGGAAGACAAATGGGCCAGTTCCCCCCTGTGACAGATTTGTGTGTAAAATCCTGGCTGAGGTTTGTACTCAACATCACAAGAACATGGTGCCAGGGACACAGCTCAAGGCCTGAACTTGACAAAAAGAATCCTAGGGGACAGAGGCAGTGCTCTAAGGATAGCTAGGGCTTGCTGGGCAGCCAGCTTCTCTCTGGTCCTTCCAGGTGCCACACACTTCACCCCATTTGACCTTGGGGCTCCATCAGGGAGCTCTCTTCCCTTTCCAGGTGGGTGGACGCATGCCCTTGGTCCAACCTTCCTCCTGCCGTGGATCCAAGTAGACTAGAATCCTACCTGAGATGCATCTGTTCTGGGAGAAAGTGAGGATGTGTCTCCTATTATCAATATGAGAACAAGAGTGTGGTCCTTCCGGCAGCCATCTCTCCCACCAGGTAGAGAAAACCTGCCATAGAAATAACCAAACAGACCACCATACAAAAAGATGGGAAGAAGCAATCTGATTATATTTTGAGCCTCTGGGTCCAGCCATGCCTGAAGCCATTGCTTTAAGACTAGCCAGTATATGAACCAATGTATTCCCTTTTGTCTTAAGTGAGGTTCAGTTGCCACCCAGAATTCTAAGATGGAAGAGGAACATGCTATATATGATCTTTCTTCACTGACGTCTCAAATGAATTCTTGGCAAGTTTCTCCTTTGTCTGGCATCACATCATGTCCTTTCTTAGAGCCATGACTCTGCAAGGTATTTGACCTTGAATGTCGTCTTCTTCCACGTCTGAACTTGGGGAGGTTCCACACGTCAATTAAGGTCTTGCAGGAACATAATCCCTTGCATCCAGCTTTAATGAGATGGTATCAGTTTCCCCAAATAAACTCTGATCTCTCAAGAGCCAGAGTCATCCTTATTCATTGTTATATTTTCAGCAACAAGTACCATGCTGGACCAGAGGTCACAGTGACTAATATTCAAAACTAGCTCACAGTGGAAAGAGGCTGCCTTCGGGGGACTGCTCTGTAGTGAGGGGACAGAGCTAAGGGAGCACAGCACTGGAGCTGTCCAAAGAGGGACTAGCTACCCCAGCAGTGTTGGCAGGAGTGGGCTGCTCCAGGTGGAGGTGACAGGCCTGTTCCATTATATGTCACTTGGGCCACATCTGGGTCTCTGCTCCTGGTTCAGACTTACATGGGATACTTGGAAAACGTGACATCAGATTGATTGAACCACGCTATGGTTTTCATGAGTTTTTTTTTTTTAAGCACTTTTAGTGAAGTATGATCAAATAACACTCACGTATTAAAATGGGTACCTCTCAATGGCTTTCAGTGCATTCACAGAGTTGTTCAGGAACTACCATAATCAGTTTTAGAACAGCCTCGCCCCCCCATCCGCCCCCGTCCAGAAACCCTGATCTCCTTAGCTGAAACCCCTGCCCATTTCTTCACTCAGTGCAGCGCCCTCTCCCCTGTTTTCTGTCCCCAGGTCTGCCTCTTCTGTACCTTTCATATAAGGGGGATCTTACAATTTGTGGGCTCTTGTGACTAGCTCTTTGATTTCGCATGAAGTTTTCAACATACTATTTTCTCTTTATTTTGTCAAAGCAAAAACTGCTTTCTTATGAACAACATATCAGGTAGAATACAAAACTAGCTGTATGAAAAGAAAGGACCAGCTCTAGATGAAAAAGCGGGCAGGGTTCTCAGCCCTGTCTTGCCTTTGGCCTCCAAAGGACCTGAGGAGAATCTGGAACGTGCAGATGGAACCAAAGCCCAAACCTGTAAGACACAGAGAAAGAGCCACCTGGAGCCCGGGGACTCCCAGATCCACCGGCTCACCTCTGCCATGTGTTCAGGGTCTCCACTGAAGGAAACGAGGATGGGGCCACTGGCATAGGGTCACAAACCACTTTCGGGCACTCCGTCTAGACACATGAAGCACCTTTGAGAGCAGAATAAGATGTGCTATTTCAATTCTCTCTTTCTCTTTTTTTTTCCTTTAATTTTAAGAAACTGCCTTCCCCACAAAGGGGTATTATGTGACAAACATTCTAAGTCCCTTCTTATGGTAATACTGCACTTTGCAAATGGCTGGGATCCAATCCAATTGAACATAATAAAACGAACAATCTGCGCATCTCCAGTGGCGTCAATCTTCACCAGTCTCGGCTCCCAAAACCAACCTCATGCTTTACAAAGGAGCACCCCGCGGGCTAGCGGCCTCGGGGCCAGCTGGGGCCTGTGCTCACTGTCACCACCAGAACCTCTCCGCAGCAGGGTCCTTGGGAAGAGCCTGCCCTACTGCTTGGAGTTCACTTGTGGAAGGAACTTACAACAGTCATTGAGATGTCCTTTGCTTGGGGTGGTTCACAATGAAGCCTAAGATTGGTGCCCTGTTCTGTGATATTGGCCAACTTTCTGGGGACGGCAGGAGGGCTGTTGGGTCACCTCCAGAACCTGGTCTCGCGGGCAATTGGCAATCACGATTTCTGTCCACTCACACAGAATGTCCAGAGCTTGGAGCACATTCTCGACCAGGGCTGGGGTCACAGTCCCCTGCAGGGCCTCTGCGTAGGACTATGGAGCATGGGTTCTGGCAGTCAGGAAGCCACCCTCTCCTTCACGCATTCTCACCTATGGTTCCTCTCCAACCACCAGGCCCTGTCCTAGGAGCTGGAGACACAGGATGGTAAGGTCCAGACCTTGCTCTCAGAGAACTCGAGATAGAAGGCCAAACTGTCACCCACGCCCATCTTCACTATGCCTGGGGTGTGCTAAGCAGGCAGTCAGAGCACAGAAGGCGGGGCTCTAGGTCCCCCAGCCTGCCTGCCTTTTGCACCTCTGGGGTGTCCCAGGATGCTGCAGGAGGCCTGACCTACGGGAACTGGCCTCGCCTACTCCCATTTGCCGCTGCTGCTCTTACAAGTCTCATAGACGGGGACCTCTGTGCCCTTGGGCACAGCCACCAGCTCTTGGGTCTTCCCAAGCCAGCATCTAGCCCCACAGGGGGATGCTTCATTAGGTTGGAGACTGACCCCAGCTGATCCTCCCAATCTGATCATCCGTGTGACACTAGTCTCAGCCACATCCTTTGAAAGGCCAGTGGGGCAGGGTGGTCACTTCCCCCTGCAAGGGCCTTCATCTGCCCACATGCTTTGGACCATGATCCTGCCTCTGCTCTTCATGGCTCCCTCAGAGCGGCAGGTACATTTGGGAGAAGAGGCTGACTAGCTATCGGGTATCTCAGGGGCTGGTGAACTGCTGAGGAGAAGGCTGTAGAAGGTGAGATCTGACAACAGTGAGTCAAAGGAGGCCTTTGGGTGACCTGTGTATCTGTAGATCCTTCCTCCAGTGAAGAGAATAATAATAATATTAATAATAAAATATTGGACAATATTTACCCAGCTCCTGCTACAGGCCAGACCCAGTCGACCTGCTTTACACACAGGGACACCATCAGTCCTCAGAACAGCTCTGTGAGGTGGGAGTTCTGACTATTCCCATTTTGCAGGTTTGGAATCTGGGGTACAGAGCAGCTGAATCACTTCCCCCAAGTAGGACAGGTAGTGTGTGGAATTTGAATCCAGATCCCCACTTTCAGTGATGTTGACAGGCTGGGAAGACAACTCTGACACATTTAAGCCCCTTTAATAAGTCTACACCCTTTGGCTCAGTGCTTCTGTCTAGAAATCCAACCTGAGGAGATAGTTAAATATTACATATTTATTAGTCTAAAACACATCATTTTGGGCCTTACTTATAATGAGAAAAAATCTAGAAGAAATCTGTATTTCCAGTGTTAAAGGAATGGCTAATAAAACTCAAGGAATAGCTAAGAAATAGAATGTACATCATCATTAAAAGTGATATTCAAGCCAGGAACAGTGGCACATATTTATAATCCCATAGCTCGGGAGGCTGAAGAAGGAGGATCTCAAGTTCAAAGCCAGCCTCAGCAACTTAGTGAGGCTCTAAGGCTCTAAGCAACTTAACGAGACCCTGCCTCAAAAAAACAAAAATAAAACAAACAAACAAAAAAAAACCCCAAAGAGCTGAGGATGTTGCTCAGTGGTTAAGGCCCCTGGTACCAAAAGGGGCAAAAAAGGTGATTTTTATGGTGAGTCAATAATCTTGTGGAGCTGTTAAAAAAGCAGAGCCAAAGCTTCTATAGACAGTATAGTTATAAACCTATTTAGGTGCCAGGGTAGAGGGTGTATGTTGATAAATGGAAGCGATATTTCCTTTTTCCATGTGATTCTGTCTGGGCGGGTTTGTTATCTCCTCCTAACCCAGAGTCTCTCAACCCAGCACCTGGAAAAGACTTAATCTGGTATTTTATTTCCCGAGATACTACACGTGGAAGAAGAAGTTGATGAGGGAGTGGATGGTAAAGCTGGGTTCCTTAGCCATGGAAAAAGTAAAGAACCAAGGAAAAAGGTTTGGACTCCCAGACCTGTTCACGCCGTGTGTCCGTGTGTCTGGAACTGACGAGGTGCACAGGTAACACACAGGTAACAGTTAACTCCTCAGGCTTGTTCTTGGGCTCAGAACAAACCCCAGCTCCTCCCTGCTCCAGCTCTATTTGAGAACAAATTGAGTCCAAATTAGATCACCTGTTTTGTCCAATTGTATAAACCATGGCGATACTGTTTGGGAAAATCTAATAGTGTTAATCTAAGAACCGCTCCTGTGCCCACAATAGACTCAAACAAATAATCAATAAGTCTCCAGATATTATAACATCAGCGAGGGAAGAGAGGGAAGAGTGGAGCTGTGTCTGCAGAGGCAGCTGCTTAGCTGGCATCACGTCATAGTGCGGCAAGGACAAAGCCCAGGCAAAAACCAGCAGTGACCACCACCAAGATGCTATTGCCACTTGTTCTCTAGATACCCAAAGTTCCAGAATCTTCCAGTGGGAAGCATTAGATTGGGAATCTGGATGAGGCAGGGATTTTACTAGGCACTGAAGATGTTCATTCAATCATCAACAGTAACTCTTGGGCATCGTTATTATCGTCTCCATTTACCTGATGGATAAATCTGAGGTTCAGTTCACCCACCCCCAGGTTACACAGCTAGACGGGTTACACAGCCAGAGATGCAAGTGGAAAGGTAGTTATAGAACCTCAGCGGTGCCCCTATGAGCATTTGATGCGTAAGTCTTTACATTTTACACATGTGTGAAATTTTTCATAATAATAAAAAAAACTACTGGGGTGGCATAGGATACAGCAGTGAAGAATGAAATGCTGTGGGCGAGTTCTACAACAGAATGATGACAGAACAGCAGGAGAGGAAATCAGTCCCAGCACAGGGTTTACTTATCTAGCACTCAAGGACAGAAAGCTGCAGGGACAATCAGAATAGTCATTGGCTCTTAAGATGATGCTTCTTATTGTTTGGAAAGGGCTACAGGTGAGACTCCTGGGGTGCTGGGGGTGTTTTCTGTCTTAATCAGGTGGTATTGGCACAGGAATGTGAGCGAGTTAGCACGCACTGACCCTGCGGCCAATGCAGGTACACCTCACTGCAGGTCGGCATGGCGCCTCTCCAGGCAGATTCTGACACGAGCCCCTCACGCTGCCCCCGCCCCCGCCTCTCTGTGCCAGACATTCTTTCTGGGAACGGGAACTTTCCGATGCATTCACTTGGAAAACCATTTCAGAGAATTGTCTCACAGAACACATTATTTAAGCCTTTAAATGCAATGTGAGGCAATCTTACTTCCTTTAAAAATGACTGTCATCCCTGAGAGTAAACTTGGCCTACAAGGAAATCATGGATGTGTGAAACTCAGCTTCCTAGACCCCGCCCAGTGCTCCAGGGCCTCTCCCCCTCCTTCACAATCAGATTTCTTGGGGAAGGGGGGATGTCTTTTTGACTCCAAATATCTGCCCTCTGGTGTGAGATTTGGCCATCAGGACGGAGAAAGGACAGGCCACTTCCAAAGTCCAGCACACGAGGGTCACCTGCTGGGTGGATGTCCTCGTAGATGGCATGGCCCTCCCTTCTCCTCTGGGAGACTTCCCAGTGAAGAAGGCAAACCTCTCCACCTCGATCTCACCCCAGGGGTCTCACCTGTAGCCCTTTCCAAACAATACGAAGCATCATCCTTAAGAGCCAATGACTATTCTGATTGTCACTGCAGCTTTCTGTCCTTGAGTGCTAGATAAGTCATCCCTTTCCAAAGCAGGAAGAAGGCACCTCTGAGCTTGCTTGGCAGCATCCAGCCAGGAGGTCCTGAAGAGAGACAGGACAGCTGTTTAGGGCCACTGAGACCCGGCCTCCAGATTGTGTTAGTCAGCTTTCCATCACTGTGACCAGAACACCTGACAAGAACAACTTAGAGGAAGAAAAGTGTATTTGAGGCTCACAGTTTCAAAGGTCTCAGTCTACTGATGGCTGAGTCCACTGCTCTGGGCCAAAGTAAGACAGAGCATCATGGAGGAAAGGTTTGGTGGAAGAAAGCTGCTTCATTCACGGCAGCTAGAAGCCGAGAAAGGGAAGGGAGAAGGGACCACATATGAACCTTTCCAGGGCACAAGGACATAGAGCCTGCAGTGATTCACCTCCTCCAGCCATGCACCTCCTGCCCACATTTACTACCCAGTTAGTCTGTTCAAACGAGGATGGACTGATTAGGTCACAGCTTATAATCTAATCATTTCGTCTCTGAACATTCCTGCATTACACAGGAGCTCTGGGGGCACATTTCTTCTCCAAACCATAATACAGCTCTGCTCCAATCCCCACCAACTCGCCTTTAATATAAATTTGAAAGCAGCACCTTCTGGATGCAGACAGTATGGAGCCACAAAATGATTTCTACCAAATCGGTGAAATGGCAATAGAGATGGCAGAGGATCTGGGATGGCAGGGTTACTTACACTGTAATAACCTGGGGTTCCTTAGTTCCTCTCCAGACTCAAAATCAGAATCCCTGGCAGGCACTCCAAGAATACACTTATTTGAACCAGCTTGCCCTGGAAATTCTCTTACACATGAAAACTGGAGGATCAAGGCCTCAGTGAAAACAGTGCTCTCAAGTGAACAGGTTTTCCATTCATTTGTTTAGGCACCCATCTGCCCACCTCCTTACCCAGCCATCCATCCATCTTTCCAGCCTTCCATGCATTCCTGACACCACTCATTCATACCCAACTCATCTATCCACGCACCTATCCATCCCATAACTATAAACCCACTGAGGACTATCTCTGTGCCACACCACAGACTGCACCTTCTTTGGTGGTGAAAGACAAAATTTCCCTACACCAACTAGTTTTACAGAACCACACCAACTTAACTATATTCAAGTATCTAATCATCTGTCCAAGTACATTATCACCACCATTATTTATTTATTTCTGTATGTACATATGTATGTATGTATTTATGTATGTATTCATTCATTCATTAAATATGTAAGTACCAGGAATTGAACCCAGAGCACCACTGAGTCACATCTCCAGCCCCCTTCTTTTTTTTGGTACCAAGGATTGAACTCAGGGGTACTCAAACAATGAGCCACATCCCCAGTCCTATTTTGTGTTTTATGTAGAGACAGGGTCTCACTGAGTTGCTTAGTGCCTCACCGTTGCTGAGGCTGGCTTTGAACTCGTGATTCTCCTGTCTCAGCCTCCTAAAGTGCTGGGATTACAGGCGTGCGCCACCGCACCTGGCTCCAGCCCCGTTTTTTTAATCCTTGAGACAGGGTCTCCCAACATTGCTTAGGGCCTCACTAAGTTGCTAAGCCTAGCCTCGAACTTGCAATCTTCCTGTCCCAGCCTCCCGAGTTGCTGAGATTACAGGCATGTGCCACTATGCCTGGTTTATGACCTTCATTTAAACACACACACACACACACACACACACACACGTACACACATAATGGTAATTTCCACCATCTTTCCCACCAACCTATGTAAACCTTCTACTCTCTGATCTTACTATCCCTGTATGAAGGCCCACCTGGATTTTAGGAGAGTATAATATGGAATATAACCACAGAATATGTGACTTGAGTCTCTTTTTCAAGGACACTTGTACCTTTAGCAAGGAAGACTCGAGTCTCCTGGGTATACAGGCCTTCCTACACAGATCTGTGGAGCTGGTGACTTTCTGTGACATCCAATTACAAGTGAGTAATTTCTTTCCCCCACAGATAATCTGTGGAGAATACACTATAGATTCTTCTGTTTCTAGGGAGCTAGGAGAACTTGGGTACCAAAGCAAACCCCAGAGGTTGTAAAGTTCTTTACTTTTAATATAAAGTCTTCAAAAGAGCTATGTATGCATATAACAACTGAGGCACCATCTCAGTGACGATGCTGGTTTAACAAGAAGAAATGAAAATATGGCAACCAGATAGAAAAGAATTTGCAAAGCTAGATGCACTCTTTTTGGATTGACAGCTGTATACCTCTCTGTTACAGTCACACCACCCAGTGGCTGATGGCACAGGGGATTAGGACAACTGTTATACCGTGATTGAGCTTCCTTGTTTAGGTCTGTCTCCTCTAGATGGTAAGAACCCTGAAAGCAAACCATTTGTTTCTTCCTTGGCTCTGGATCTGTTCCATGCCTGACAGCTTCTAACTTAATAAATATCTGCTAAGTTGTGGATATATTTCCTTCCGTGGTAAGAATGTGACAAAATGAGACTATTGCTATGATCTCCAATGGGCTAAACTCTAATGTGACTGGATGATTTACATGGGGTGACAGTCTCCTTTCATTTTAAGTATTAAGGCTGCTCGTGAACAAGTCTAGATGGTAAGGAACAGGTGATATCAGCAGGCCACTCCACAGCAAGGAACACAGACTTGGTTTTGAACATAAAACACAAGCCGAGTGTTATACCTAAAGATGTGAAGCCATGGCTCTATAGTTTTCTGTCTTCCCTAGCTGGAGGAAAGGGTGCCTTTCACCTGTGACCAAAATTATGGCCAGTTTTGAGTCAACATTACAAGTTAAGTCATAGCAATTCTCTATTTGGGAACCTGTGTATCTGCGATGATTGGCGCTGTTTCACTTGAATTGCTGCTGCATGATCCACAGTGTCACTCCTTACCACTCATCCCTAAGACATCTGGCCTAAGCTGTGGACCTCTAAATGAGTCTGGCCCACCATGTGCCATATATCCACTGACAGACCCATGGTATTTCTTTTGATCATCCAGAAAGACTTCCCCTCTCATGCTTATGTGGTTGCAACATTGGTTGCAAATTAGGATCACTTAGGAAGCTTTAAACCCCTGCTGCCTGGGCTGTACCCTTACACAATTAAATCAGACTCTCCAGAAGAACCCAGGGGCAGACTTGTACAGTTTCCCAGATGATGCTAGCAGGACTGAGAATCACTGATGGAGCATGTCTTCCCCTACCTTCCTGGACTCAGCAATCTGTGCATCTGGCCTTTTGATGTAATATTTGTATGGGATCTCGTTAGTGTCTGACCTCTACCTTTATCCTCTTTATCCTACACATCTTGATCACCTCTTTGATCTTCAACCAAAACACCTGCCTTTCTATCACACTGATAATCAACACTACTGGTTCTGACATCATAGAAGTAGATGGAGGGATAGGCAGATGGAAGGATGAATGGATGAACAGATGAAAAGATGAATGGATATTTGAATAGATGGATGGACAGATAGATGGGTAGATGGAGGGATGGAGGGATGGATAGATGGATGGATGGATGGATGGATGGCTACCGCTGTGAAAATTTCTACTATACTGCATGAATTACTTTATTATTCTTATCTTTCAAGTGTTTGTGTCTCCTACTTCACTTCAAGTCCTATAATACAGAAAGAAACATTGTCCTTATCTCTTTTCTTGGCTAATGGCAAGTATAGCAATAGGTTAAAAATATATGCCTTTTGAAAATAAATGAATTTAGTTTAATACTCATATTTCTAAGTCTATCCAACATTCTTCCAGGAATGGAATTTCTCAGTAATGAGAAGAATAAAAATCTTGAAGTAGAGAGATGCTCCATTGATATTTTACTTTCATATTTTACAAAGAAATAGCTAGTGGCAAGTTCTGACAAAAATTCTAATTGGAAGATAGTTTTACTGATCTTAAGAAAAAGTGGGCAGATAAGCATTTTTAAAATATTGGACTATTTTGATAGCAAATACCTTGCTGTCATGGAACTCTCTTCACAGATGGGAAAACTATGACCTAGTAAATAACTTAAGGTCTTGAACCCAGAACTCTTATCTTCTAGTCCAGGGCTCTTCTCACTATTCTATGCTGAACCTATGTGGCTGAAAACAACAAATGTATTTTTAAATTTTGAATCAAAGGGAGAAATTGTAAATTGCCTATAACCCCTGACTGCAATTCTCTGATCAAACTGTCTAAAGTGACATTGATGAGTTGGTAATTTTCATCAAATTAATTGGATCTTGGTGATACTTGCAAATATCCCATCATCTACATTTGGGTTGTTTGAGGGTGCCAAAGGAAAAGAGGGCATCCTGGACCATGCTGGTCCTGGTGCAGGGGTGGGCTACAATTCTAACGAGAGAGAGGCAGATCTCTGCTAAAAGACACTGCTGGGCTTACTCTGGGAACTACAAGGCACCGTAACTTCCCAAATTGGCAAAAACTACCTGCTATGGATTGTAGTAAAGTGTGTTTTTAAATTATTTCAGAACCATAAAAACCTCTCCATAGAGAGTGCTTTGAAACTGCAAATTAAATATAGAACATCTATGAACTGTATCCATTTTTACAGTAAGTATATATTTCCATGGGGGTTTGTACCATCTTTTTTTGTCTAGTTACACTAGTTAATAATGCAGTGAATTTGCAGTAATAGAGTAAATGTTATTTTGATGACACTATTTGATTAAATTAAAGATGACATTAAAAGGACCATTTCAATAAAGAACCGAAATCTCTAGAAGGGACTGGGGCTGAGCGTTTAAGTCAGCTCGTCTGGCGGTCTTAAAAGGACCAAATGGAATTTCCTTCACCGTGTGAATGATGAGCGAGTTAAGGAACAATAGGACCAAATAATATATGGGAGAATATGAAGACGCAGATTCCGAGACCCAGGCAATTTTAGTTATTTGAGGCAGGCACGCCGCTTGCAAGGAAACAGCTCGTGGGGCCTTGGGAAAATGCAGAAACACATTAAGTAAAACGAAAGCGAGAGGGCACCGAGATTTGCAGCAAAATGTGCTGATGTGGTGACAGTGAATCGAGCTGTTGCACAAACAAAAGAGAGGAGGATTAGTCATGTCCCTCTCGCCCGGCCCACCCCCGCCATGTCTCTGCACATCACCCAGCGCCCCAACAGCCACCCACCCCAGCACACCTAGAGCTTTGAGATTCCAGAGGGAGAAGAGAGGCCTGGTTACTATTTTCTAGGCCTCTGTTCATATGGAACTTGCCAAATTAAAGTTCTTTACCTGAGTGAGAGGTTCACATACATAAATCAAGTGAAAATCCCTCGACTTAAGTTCTTAGAGACGGGATGTATCTGAAGAAACATCCTTCGGTGATGTGGCTGAGTTAGGAATCACAGAATCACAGGCATTTCACCCAAAAGGAGAGCCGAGATTAAAGGTGCACAGCGCTGGAGAATCCCTGTTCCCACAGAAACACCCGTTCTGGTATCTCAGCCCCACAGACAGGTGACATCTCTATCTCTGCAGCGGCCACTGGCTGTCGACACATACAGGCCCACAGCGCTCACGTTTGCGACTGTTTTCACAACTAAATAAACGAGAGAGAAAGACCCAGTTCAAGCTAATGTAAGTCTTCCCTGCGACCTCACAGGAACAGTGGTAGAGGCTACTTGTTCTCAGACGGTTCCATCTGGGCGTCATGCGAGTTGTTATCGCCAACATAATTACTTCCTCGTGGAAAGGGATGGTGGTGCGGCTTGTTGGAAAGTCACATGTCTTCCGTCTCAGTAAATATTGCCTCTTTAAGCGCAAATACTCCAGAAGGCAACATCCGCGGTGCATTTGACTTTCTGAGCATAAACCTGGAGTGTTTATTATCTTCACAGCAGTAAATCACTTAGAGACAAAGGATGATATAAAACGCCACATCAGGAAAGTCTATTAAATAAAGCACACAGGTGACAGATCCTGATGCTGAGACCCTCAAGGCTGAACACAGCCCTCCAGCTGCCAGGAAATCTGTCCTCACCAAAGACACTGAGGTGCTTGGAGGGACAGCGGCCATTCAGTAGCAACAGCAAGCTTTAAGAACATCTTCTGTCCCAGAAGTTGCAGTGGCTCAAACTCACGTGTTCAAGGCACCTCCCCGCCCTTTGTCATTTCCAAAGTCTCCCACCACTACCAGCCCAGGCTCCTGTGTCCTCCTCTGTCTCCTGGCAGGACCAGAGCTCATATTGCTTATTGGCAACACACTTTCAAAACAAAAGTCTCCTTGAAAGGAAGTTTTGATGCATGCCCAAAGAAATTGAAAGTTGAAAACTAATGTTTTAATTTTGTATGATGGGATAAGAAAGAGGCTGATCTCATATAATGCGGTGGAAGCTCGTCATTACACATATGTGAAAGGTCACAGAACGTAGGAAGCCACAGGTAGCCCTGATGTGAACTGTGGACTTGGGTGACCATGATGTGCCAGTGCAGGTTCCCCAGCTGACATGCCCCTCTGGTGGGGACGCTGAAGATGGGGAGCAGGGAAGCAGGCAGTGGGTGTATGGGAACCTGCTGTATTCTCCACTCAGTCTTGCTCTGAACCTAAAACTACTCTAAAAAAAAAACAAAAAAACTTTTTTAAAAGTGAAAATAAGTTCAATAAACAGGAAATTAGATAAGGTCGGTGGTACAAAAGCCAGAGTTTCTGCTTTCGGCATGGCGTCCCTGTTGGAGGTGAGCACCCTACTATGTCCACTGTGCTTAGCATTCACATGTTCCAGTCAAACAGGCCTCTCTTGTCCTGGCTCTCCAGGACTCCAGAACTGCCACCTCTCACCTGCCTCAGGTGTGATCTGAGTGTCACAGCACACCCGCCCGGTGCTCCCCTAGGCAGATTTCACTGGCGCTGGTCGTGCAGCTGTGGAAAGCACATATTTTAGATTCAAGAACCTTGGGTGGCCCTCTGGGAAGCTGCCCTGAATATCATCCAAACCCCATCAGTCCAGCTCCATCAGATCACTCAGTCCATGACACCTTTGGTCTCTCCTCCTCTTGACCCAGAATGTGAAGTCCATGGGCAACATCCAATATGGCCTTGGACCATCCAGATAGCCTCCAACTATTCATACAGCCTTTAGCTGTCACCTCCTCTTTGCAGTGCTCCCTGAACAAGAAGAACAAACTGACCAAGCATCTGTGCTTTCCTGTAGCATTTCACACAACATTTGTTATGCCTCCCCCACCCATGACTCCCACTACAGGAATTCATTTATGTGCTTATGCCAAGAAGTCACTTCCACTCTCTGGCATGGCGCTGGCCATTTGCTGATGCTTCATAAGTACGAAAGGGAACTTGGACATTTGGTTGACTATAGTATTTTAAACAAGCTGCTATGATATCATTGCAGATATTTAGTAAAATATAAAAATTTCACTCTTCATCTACCTGTGCATCATTTATCCATCCATCCAATCACTCATCTATCCATGTATGCATTTTTCTGACCATCCATCCATCCATCCATTCATCCATCCACCCATCCACCCATCCATCCATCCATCCACCTATCCATCTACTTATCCATCTACCTACCTACTCATCCATCCATCCATCCATCCATCCACCTGTCCAACAACATGCAATACTGTCTTTCTGATAAGCCTTTTTATGGGTGATTTTTTTAAACATATGAAAAAGAAAAGATGACTAGAAAATGTGAGATTTGGTCCTTGCCCTGACTTGGGTTGCTGCTGAATAGATGAGGTAATATATGACAGCAAGGACCACATGGTGTCCATCTTTTTTTTCTGTATCTTGCACAGGGACTTGCATTCAGTAGCAAGCAGTAAACAACTGAAGAATCAATGAGTAAAAACAAAAAAAATAAAGGTCGGTAAGAGAAAAATGTCAAAGAGGTACAGCAAAGTGCTTCAGGAGAGTGGAAAGTGTCTTGAGCCCATATAGTTGGGAGCTTCATGGCAGGTGGAGTGTGAGCAGGCTTTCTAGGAGGGTGTATGTCTGGTCACCCAGGCTGTTACTATGCCATCGCCTACAGAAACGCTTGGCACCAAGGAGTCCCCCAGAAAATGTTGTTTTGAAGTGAGGTACCCACTGGGCCAGGCTGAGCATTGAGGCACAAGCGAAGGGGACACAGTCCCTGCCCTCAATGAGTCTCCTGGGGCAATGTCTCGGGAGCAAGCCAATGGGGAAGTAGGAGTCAGAAAGATGACAGTGTGCAGCCATAAGAGAGCCATTGACACCACATGGAGTGGAGCAGAGGTCCTAAAGGGACTGTTGATGAATAGGTTTCTAATTTGACTAGGTTTGAATCTTGTGTTTGCAATTAGCCGCATCTATTTACATACAATTAGTTTGTAAAGCCCTTAAAAAGAGTTTGTTCTCTAAAGTAGATTAAATATCCCCCCAGCCTCGCTGCAAATGTGCCTGTATTATTGATTTGTTTCACATATTTATTGCCCTTTATAGGCCAAGGATAGACTTGAGCCCAGTCTAGGTCCAAGGGGCTTGATTCATTTGTCCTGCCTGGTCCTGGCCAGAACCAAGCCTGAACTTCCAAGAGCCCTAACTTTAGACAAATTCCACCAAAAGACAAACAGAGGTGGTAAAGGGCGGAAGCGACAGGCAAGCCACAGGTCTATCGAGATGGGAAAACAGATGGTTCTCACCCTTTTTTTTAATGAAAAAATAAATAAATAAAACAGAAAAAAGGATTGTTCAATATTTTGTGGTTAAGAACACGATGGCAGTATCCCTGCCTACGTGCCCATGAAGGATTCTACCCAGAGCTGAGCTGCCCTGGAGAATCCACGTGCCTCAGTCCTCCTGTCTGTCAAATGGGAATGTTACAATATATGTGTAAGAAGCCCTTGGCGGCTTTCTTGTGGTAAGCACCAAAGCAATAAGGCTGTGGCACTGAGAAGGTAGGACCAGAGTCACAAGGCTACATGGACATGCAGTGACCAGTCAGGATCTGCAGCTAAGGCTTCTTGGGCCACACAGTACGGTGGGCTCAGGCTTTTGCCACAGAAGGGGAGAAACCTTTCACTCGTCGTATTTGCCCTGAAGGGTGAATCTGGGGCATCAGTGGCATCAAGTTTAGACGCAGTCACACGTACACCTCGGTGCTTTGTCCAGATGGAGTTAACACGAGACTCGGAGTAGAGGATTAAAAGAATAGAAATGTGTTCATCTGTGAAATTAAAAGGAGTGCAGCCCGACACGCCGCATCATGTGTTGGGTTAGTCGGAGGCAGTAATTAGGCTGCATATGACTGCGACCACGCTCATAATCAAACAAAAGCAATTCTATTGAAAGAGGGGAGCTGGCTCTCTTGGGAGGGGACAAGAGGAGAAAGGCTGAGATGTCTGGGGAAGCGGGTCGGGGCTGGTTGAGGCTCCCACCCTCCCCAACGACGACTAGAAAATCAGGAACACACATCCTTGTATGGCTGCGCAGCTGCTATGGGTCAGGGGTCCAGGCCCAGTGCTGGGGCTCAGAAAGGTTTTCTGCTGAGGCTCTCACAAGGCCAAAGTCAAGGTGCCAGCAACCCTGGGCTGTGTTCTGGATGCTCTGGGGAGGAATCAGCACCTTGGCTCTTTCAGCTTGGGAGTGGAATTTGGGCCCACGTGGTTGTAGGACTGAGGTGCCTACTTTTGACAGTTATAGGACAAAGGTCTCCATTTCCTTCTGGCCATCAGCAGAACTAGTTCTCAACTTGTAGAGATGTCCATATTTCTTGCTCCAGGGCCCCTCCACCTTCAAGCCAGCAGCAGTGTGCCAAGTCCTTGCTGCCTTTCTGCCTCCCCTCGGCCACAGCTCCGACTCCCTCGTCTGCCTGCCTCTTCTCCATTGACACTGTCCTATGCTTACCTGAGCGCCCCCCCCCCTCATAATCCAGGAAAATCGGCTGTTTCGAAGTCAGCTGACTAGTTGATTTACTAACATTTGCAAAGTCCCCTTTGTCATGCCACTGAAGGTAAGCAGGGGAGTCACTTCAGAAGAGAAGGTCATGGGCCAATACCAGGTGCCAAGACCGCTCCAGGGTGGGAACCCCTGAGGTTCATGCAACCCAGAGAAGCAGACAGTTGCATCCAGAGAGATTGGGAGGCAGAAGGCAGGAGGCAGAGCTGTCATGGATATCTATAAAAGGGAACAGAGTTGTCAAGGGGTCGGGGCCTTTCAGGACGTGGGAGGATTTCAAAAGCAAATGCCATTAAAGGCTGACTTCAGCTCACTCACAGAAGAGTTCATTTGTTAGTCTGGCCACTCAGAAAAGACATGGCCTGAGATCTGTTAGGTATGAGTGCTCCCTGCAACATTGTGAAGATGCTACAGAAGCTCTAAAAGGGAGCGAGTTCTTGGTGGAACGGTGACAGTGTCCTGAACAGTAACAATAAATAAATGGCAGCTACCTCTGCAACTGTTTGTGGTCCAGTCTCCCTCCTGGCAGGTCGAGAGTGAAATCTGCATTCTAAGTTTCACTATAAACCATGTCCCATTAGGGACAATAAGACTCGGAGGCCGAGTAAGACCAAAGACGCTGTGGCCTGGGTGGACTCAGCTTCTACAAGACTGCAAAGCCTGGCTCCTTCCTCTGAACCAGCCCTTCCAGCCTCCAGTGCCCATCCCTCCTCCTCCTGCCTTTGACTCCTTCTAGAATGTCCTTGGACCCAACACCTAAGAAATAATGATTTAATTATCGGTGTTTCCTCAATGACATAATTAAATATCCACAGTGAGGTAAATTAACCTGAACCTGTTCAGAGGACGCTGATGCGCCATTCTGGAATATTTTATTTTGAGCCTTCTTTTATACATATTTCAGCTGTTATGGATCTAAAATTAGGTTTCCAATTTGGGGCCTTGAGGCAAGAGGTGCCAATGGTTATAAATAGCATCTAGGTGGCATGCTCTTTCGGGCACTTCTTAAGGGGCTGAGAGGACAAAGCTATTATTTTAAAGAACAATGCAAGGGATTGTCCTCCAGCTTACTGTAAGCAGGGTTACCTGACTGTGGTGAGCCAGCAGGAGCCCCAGCACAATGGAGTGCTGTCCTGACACTCTGGAACTCGCAGCTCCTCAGGGCAGAGCTGTCCAGCCCAAAGGCTGCCGCCCTGGTGAGATCTGCCACCACTCTTTTGCACGTAGGGGTACAAGGGGGGAGAGGGCATGGGGACAATAAAGGTGGTGAAATATGATGGTCATCATAGCCCTAACTTTATGTATAACTGCATATATGTTGTGATTCTATACAACTTACAACTAGAGAATTGATATGTTATCCTCTATGTACAATGAATCAAATTGCACTCTGTTATCATGTAAGCCTAAATAGAACAAATAAATAAAATATAAAAAAAAAGAAAAGAAATATTACCAGTAAGGGTTTAAAAAAAAAAAAAAGAGGGAAGTTTCCTCCCTCCTCTCATCCCAGTTAACTTCCAAAGTGAGACTCACCTGCGCTGTAATAAATGCAGGGATACAGCTGAAGGGGGCGAAAATAAATGCAGCCAGGGGCTCAAATTTTTTAAAAAAAAGAGTTTTTTTGAAGCTAATGGTAGTGTTCCTGCCTTTATTGCTTCGGGCAGAAACAGGAAGTTAAAAACCTAAGTGGCTTGAGAAAATACAACACTTAGCAAACTGATTTGCAGGCCTCTCCTAGTAGTATCCTCATTTATTTCATTGTTGTAGATTTTTTTTTCTTTTAGGGACTTTTTGATCTATTTTTAATTGAAGACTAATGTGTGTTCTTTTTCATTTTTTTTCCCACGAGGATTTATCCAGCAGGAAGACATTTTGTAAAAAATGTCTTTCTTTTCCTAACTTACTCCTTTATGGAAGAAAGCTCCTCTTCATAATCCACATTTAATGCATGTAGTAGTGATTCCAAAAGCTCTGTTTCACTGGAGACTTGCAGAAGGAATAGTATCCTAGTAATTTCTGGAAGGTCATGAGTGATGCTATCTCCTGGGCAGTTCTTACCTCACAATCTGGCTTTGGGCTGGGGTTCCCTGGGGCCCCCTTCCACAGCCTGTGGAACACGACATCCACCGCCCAGCTAGCAGCAGCAGCCTGAAAACTAGATGCACCCCCAGCTCCTAGGTTGGCCCACGTCTGCAGGCTGTGATCCTCCTGTTGGTCCTGTGCCCCAGCATGGGGGGCAGAGGAGGAAGGATCCCATTTCCAGGCTGAACACCTAAATCCTGTTCTTGTGTAAATAAGTGTAAGAAAGAATTTGGCCATTTTCTGTCCACCTAGGAATTTCCAGAGTCTCTTCGAATACAGAAGGGCACACAGGCTGAGCTGTCACTCAGGTAGAACTGAAAAGCAAAATTAATTTAAAGAATTTCTTGAATCAGCTCCATGCTTCTAGTGCTGTGCGGCTAAGTCACTCTTTTGAGTTGCCCTACAAGCCTGTGAGGGAGGCGGGGCAGGTATTCATTCTCCCCAAAGGCTAGATGAGACCATTAGTACCTGGTGAGGTGAAATGGCATGGTCATGGGAACTGGCCCCATCCAGCGACCAGGAGACAACCATCCCTAGGACCACACTCAGCCATGTGACTTAAGCAGCCTCTGTCCTCCAAGAACATGGCACACATGAAAAACAAGTCCCAAAGACAAAGAATTTCCACTATTTTAGAAAGCAACAAATCAAGTCAAATAGATATTAAGATAATAGAAGGGAGAGAGAAAGGCATAAAAGAAATCCTCTGAAATAAAAAACTAGTGGTCAGAACTAGAAGGGAACACAATCAAATATGCAAGAAGGTCAGAAGACTCTCAGACTAAAAGACCAGATGTTTTGGGAGGAGTGGCAGAGTACCAGAGTCACAGTGATGCCCAAAGAGATTGTAAAAGTAATAAAAATAAAATACCCACCCAGACTACATTTTTAGTTAGATTTTCAAGCCTAAATTTGATCTATTTGATATGGAAAATCCAGAGGCATTAAAATGAAGCAAACAGTGACTCTCACTAATACCATTCTGGCATTTGACATCCAACATTTCCATAGACACATATGCAAATGACACATATTCAAGCTGCTCAATTTGGATTGCTTCTTTGTTCCAACTGATGTCCATCTTTGGACATTATCCTCTGACCATCAGAACTAACCTGAGGGTGCTTCGCTACTCCATGGAAACAGAAAGAAGAATCAGAGCCCTCATGGCAGCTTCTCACTTGTTCTAGATGTTTAGCCAAAGCCTTTGTACTTCCCCGTCCTGGGCTCTGTTAATTATTGGGACATGCCCACTTATTACCATGGCTCAAGAGCCAGCTTCACCAGCAGCAGTGGTCTCCTAGGATGTCTTTAGGTGGCCTGCCCTGCATATTGTGACTTGCAATCCCACATTCTGAAACTCTCTCCAGGCAACAGAGTGGTGTCTTGTCACGAGTTCCAGATTGGGGAAAGGTCACTGAATTCAGAGCTGTACATGGATGTGGACCCAACTTGATTTGGCTGCAGCAAGATAAATCAGACTTGGATGATGCATCTGGACCCCTAGCTTTTGAAAGGTGCAAGTTTCAGGGGTGATGTTACTGCCAACTTTGCTTCAGCCTCCGTCTCCAACTTAATTTCATTCACTGATGTCACACACAGATCTTGGGCTCCTTGAAGCTCAGTTAGACCCTGTCTTCAAGGAGTTCACAGTCTGCTAGATGGAATGAACTGGAAGTTACTTCCATCCAATGTGAGAATGGTTGGAAAAGGTAGAAGCTGATAAAGTAGAGGAGAGGTCCATTCATGAGGGTCGACTCCATCAGGAAGTGGTAGGGGTAGAAAAGATGACCCAAGCCGGGCATGGTGGTGCACGCCTGTAATCCCAGCACTTTGGGAGACTGAGACAGGAGAATCACGAGTTCAAAGGCAGCCTCAGCAATGGCGAGACACTAAGCAACTCAGTGAGACCCTGTCTCTACATAAAACACAAAATAGGGCTGGGGATGTGGCTCAGTGGTCCAGTGCCCCTGAGTTCAATTCCTGGTACCAAAAAAAAAGGAGAGAGAGAGAGAGAGAGAAAAGATGACCCAGAAGGATGAGGTGCTTTATGCTAAGTCCCTGGAGACAAAAATCCATCCAAATGCAGCAAGGATCTCATCCCTGGCTGACAATACCACAGCCTGGAAAAACACAGGGGGCCCTCTCAGCCATCAGTAGGCTCCTATTTATCATTTTCATTGGTTCTCCCTCAAACTCCTTTCCTGAGTGAACTTCTACGTAACTATCTGGGGACCTGGAAACACCCTTTGACAATAGAAAACCAGGCCCTGAGGTGACTCTGGACATTAGCAACAGAGGACAGGCAACAGGGACGCCAGGCTCCCTGTGGCGGGAGCCACATCTCAGGGTGGCCTGCCACACAGTCAGTACTTGGCACACAGTAGGGACAGGTGGTGGGAAAGGCTTTCCCCTATAATGGTGGAATGCCTGAGGCATCAGGGAGCTGGGTGGTCTTGACAGGGCTGCTTTGAACTGCGGGTTCCCTCCCACACGCATGCCCAGCTGCCATTCAGGTGGCCCACGCTACTCCTGATCTTCTCAGCTGTGCCCAGAACACTGGTGGGACGATGCAGAGTGGAGCCATCATCCCTGTTCTATATTTCAGAGTGAATCCAGGCGAGGAGTCTGGAGGGGCAGCACTGGGCCTCTGTGGCCAAGCCGAGGGACACAAGGCCTAGATCCTCTAGTTACTCAGGTGCAAGGTGAGTTCTCGTGCCTGCATGGGCCTCACTTCTACCTCTTGGAGTCCCCCTAGCCTGCACAGGTGATCTGACCTGAAGAGCTGCACTTGCTGTTCCCAGAAATGAACAGATGCTGAACAAGATAGCATCTTTTTTTATCAAAGAGATCGGGGTTTTGATCCTGGGATGCTTCTTACTAATTTGGTGTAACTTAGTCTCCTTATCCAGAAAATAGGCACAGTGATGCCTTCCTCACAGAATCTTTTTTTGAAGATTAAAAAGAAGAAAGGAGAGGTTCTTTGTTGAGCACAAAACTAAATGTAGATCTCATAGACAGTGCTCACTAAATGATGACTTGTTTATTTTAAATACCTACTATGTGCTTTCCCCTCTGTTCATGATCTAGCTAAATCTTCACACAAATTTAGAATGGTTACTGCCGCCATTGTATTTCTTTTTCTTTCTCTGGAAGCACAGACAGAAGAAGGAAAAATCAAGGTAGGCCTCAGATTGAGGTCTATCTGATACACGCCCAAGATCGTTGCCAGATATACTGCAAACGAACATCTTACTTCCTTGGGTGAGAAGAGGGATGGGCAGGCAGAGAAGAGACAGGGCATCTTCTAAAAGCTGGTCTTGACCAGGCACCTTAGCCAAAGGCTTTGGAATGAATCCAAGCAACTAGAGAGAAATGTGTGAATAGATTCTTCAATGTCCAGTTCACGTCTGCCTGTGCAATGATGTCTCGAAATATCTCAACAAAGACAGATTTTCACCTTAGGTCTTGTGACAACAATCAAGTTCAATTAGTCAAGTTCAAGATCCTCGTACATATTCATTCAATTGTATCTTCTCATTGCCACGTGTGCAGAAAAGAAAAGAAAAAAAAACATGTCTTAAACTTTCTGAGTGGGACAGTTGTCTTTATATTGTTCTCACCATATCAAAGGAACATGGAAGCGCAGAATGTGCCAGAGATTCTTGACATCAATCAGGATGACGACTTTTAATCTTTTACCACCAAAGGGTAATTCTTCAGTGTGGGCTGGCAGCACTGGAAACAGTTGGGGTAAAGAGCCTAAGACTCCATGAGGAGTTGACTACGATCAGGTGTTTTAATGATGTCAAGGGCACATGAAGAAGAATCCACTTTGCTTCTCCAAGCAAATCACATCCAGCTACAGGAAGGCAAGGGAACTTCCTTGTTGGAAATGGAGCCATCTGTAATCTGGACGTAGGTGTACTGAAGAATAATTACCCATCAGCTTCTAGGTGGGGGAAGGCAGGAGAAGAAAAGCGCAGCCAGTACCCATCCACACCCTTCCTCAGAGGAGCCTCAGCCATCTACTTTATCTTAGGGAATATGGCACAGGGTTTAGGTGAAAATGAACCAAAGAACTTAATTAGTGCCATAATTAAATCAAGGCCTAAATAAGGAGGCAAAAAATTTACCAGGATTTAAAAAAAAATAGTAGTAATAACAGCACAGTTCTTGAAGTACTCTTTTGATTATAATTCTTCTTCTTTTCTTTTCTTTCTTTTTTTGTAATTTCACTGTGAGGGGATTAATTGCCTTTTCAAACCCAGGAAAGGAAACCTGAGAGTTTCCTCTGTCCTGGATGGCCGGGATGCAAATGCAGTGTATGGCAGGAATAACAAATGCTCTGTTTCGGAGCACTCGCCCATGATTTATGAAAGGTGCACCTCACTGTGGGGAGATAATGCCATTCGAAATGGTCCATTTCATAAATCTATCCCCCCATCCCGAGCTGCACACAGGACGACTGTGAACTCCTGAATCCAATACTGTTTTCATCCTCTATTGATGAGAGAGAGAGAGAGAGAGAAAGAAGAGAGAGAGAGGGGACACTTTGGCGGGAGGTAATGAGGCACTATGAGGCACTTAGGAGCAGCCGGGCGGACGCTCTGTCTCCAGGGCTTTCTTTGGCAATAGCCACAGAGCTTCCAAAGCAGGGAAACTTGGATAAACAAAATGAAGAAATAATCAACATGCGCGACATCCCTAATGTCCTTTTACTGCTAGTAGCATTAATTATAGCATGGGCCCAATCCTCTAAGCAACTGCAGAACCAAATGTTTTGCCTGAAGACCCCTCCACCGCGTGATAGATTTATCCTTTGGAGATGTGATATTTCCTATTCATTCATGCACCGCTTCAGCATATCTGCTTGTTTATCTGACTGCAACAATGCTTCCAGAAGAGGATTCTCCGCCAAATGTGACGGTGGAGGCAGTCGGGGACCAATCATAAACTTCAGAGAAATTCATGGTTGAGGGTCTTCCTGGTCATAACAAGGGAGAGTGATATATATGCACCAGCGACTTGTGGGCTCCACAAGACCCTTATGAAATATGAGCAGGGGACAGAAGAAACTTCCTCGGGATCCAATGAAATGGCCAGTGCAGACACGAGGCGTGACTGCAAATATGTGCCTGGTGCGACTTCCTAGGTGAAGCCTTTCGCTGCCCTGGGATTGGCTCCCAAAAGACAGAGAAACAAGCTGGGTATTACAGATATTGAAAAGGAGAGAAAATTACCCCCACTAGGCAAGAAATGGCTCACGTTCATCAAAGAGGAAAAAAAATGTTAACTTAAGAAAAAAGGAAAAGAAAGGAAAACATACATTGCCTGCATGTCTGGGGGTGTTTTAATGTTGGAGGGAATTAGTGCAGGGGAGGAAACCCACAATCCCACCACTCAGATGCAAATGGATTGAGAAGCTGACAAAAGGCAAAATCTAAGATAGAAATGATACAAAAATGTGAATTTGAAAAACTCCTAATGCAGGACACTCATCCTGATACTCAGGAATTTGCATATTTTGACTTGTATTTAAAAAGCAATTTCAAGGTCAGCTTCAGTAGAGAAACACTGAGCTAAGATGGGAAGTAACCCCATTAAAAGTCTACCAGTGTTTTGCATATTTATTTTTCTTCTTCTATAGTGAGCAATGACGACTCATAAATCAAAAAAATCAGGGTAAACAAATACCGTAGAGGTTATTTTATACAAAATGTATACTCCTTATTCTATCTATTTATACACACAAACATTTCTATTACTTGAATTTATAAAGTGTGTAATACATGCATGCATGCTTTAAAAATCTGCATACATTTGCATAAGATAGAAAAAATATATATTATTGTCCCAGGTCTCAGAAGACCATGGCCCAAATGAAATGACGACCACCTCAAATGCATTTTTGTATAATGGGATGGAAGTAATTTTGTTTTTAAAAGCTTCAGGCCTGTGGTGTTTCTTTATAATATATAAATAGATTTAAATTTTCCAGTTATGTAGATTCTATGGTCTAACCATGAATTTCCTATGCGGGTAGAGGCAGCTGAACTGGATAACCTTGGGGCATTCACACAAGACAAGGGACTTTCAGCAAAAGAATGTACAGATATCACAATCAGCAGCCGTACCTCTGTGTCAATGGATCATCAGACCCATGTCACCTTGATGAAGGTACAGGGAAGAGGCTGAAAGGGGAGTAGGATCTGGAGAATTGAAGGTGATCCTGAAAGCGTTGCCCAGCAGTTGAGATTTTGCCAGGGACATGGGTGTCCCAAAGTCCAAACGCTTTTGTGTTTCAAGGACCTCCTTGAATCATTTGTTGGTAATTTGATATTTGATAGTTGAGTAATTCAACAATGGGATTTTAAAAAAAGCACCCTAAACCATTTCAGAAGCCACATATAAAGATCAGCCTTTTTTATTTGCTTATCTCACTAAAAATATATCCCCCACTGTACTCGTTAGAGCACACTAGAACTGACCTAAGTATTAAAAAAAAAAAAATCCACACTCCTAGGATAGACCCAGGTGAGCTGATGTCGAGAAGCAAGACTCAAAAGTAATTCACAAAAGGCAAATGTGAAAAAGTGTTCCCAGCAGGTGCCGTCATTGTACGTCATGTCTGAGGGGAACACGTGACCCAGGATGGCACGTACACACTCCAGCTACTGGCCCCTCTTCATGTCTAGAGCCCAGCACCCAGTGCAGCGTCCAGCGTACCAAAGCCATTTTGTGCTGCAGGCTGACACCAGTGCCCAGCTGTGCTTGTCCTAGGTGGCACTTGTGAGGAGCAGCTTGCAATCCGCTCAGTGGCGGCAGGACCGAGGGAGTCAGTGGTTTGTCCAAACCCTGCGGTGGCTGCCATCTGCATGTGGGAATTCCGTATTTCTCACTTCAGGCTGAAAGGTTCCAAGGTCCACCCTTCAACCTGATCAGATTCAATCCAAACCCCATCATTACACTTTGTCCCCTATCCTTCTGTTTTCCAGCTGTGCCAAACCAGCTCTGCCTCTGCCATGATATCTCACTCTCCTTTACCTGCTTGGCTGCCCCTGGCAACTCGGGCTTCCAATTTATTAAGGGCTTTCCTGACCCCCAACTCAAATGAATCTACTCTCCCCTTCCAGCCCCTCTCTGTCACTTCACTCAGCATAGCTGACCCCATAGCTCTTCTCTCCAGCTTGTTTGCCGTGTGACTACACAAGAACAAAGAGCCTTCTGCTTTCATTATTATATACCCCACAAGAAGTCCATAGTAGATGCACAATAAACACCCGAGAATGAGTACATGAACAAACGAAATGCCTGCAACTACTTTTAATATCTGCCATATTTCAGAGAATCTGCTTTGGCCAACATGAATGCTGAGGTGATATGGCAGCTTAAATAGCTGGACAGCCAGTGGATCGACCTGTGAAGGACAGATAATGGAATGCGGTCAAGCCCTTGCATTTGAGGGTCTTACTCCCTCTCCCTCTGTGTGCAGGTCTTAATGCTAGATAAATACCCCCATCCCAGTCAATGTTGGCAGAGATACACACTGAATCTAACTTGTCAAGCTCTGAAGTGTGGTCCAGGCACCAGATGGAAGAGGCAGCGTGTGGCCCGTGCTGATCTACCTCCTGTCTTTCCCCACTTCTCTTCCATCTTACTTCCAGGTGTGTGGAAATCTTACTTTATGACATTTCACTCTCTTCTCAAAACAGTCGCCCTCTTGTCTTTCCAATAGTTCAGGAAGGCCCTGACCCAGCCCCGGGTCTGAATCCCAGCTCTGCTGCCAGCTGCCTAGCCCTGGGAAAGTCACCTCCCCTCCCACAGGACAAGGAGAATGATAGGAAAATTGAAATATTTCCTCTTCCACACCCCCTAAAATTCCATGTGTGCCCCTCATTTTTTTCTTCTTATCTTTGCAGTGCTGAGAATTGAGCCCAGGGCCTCACACATGCTAGGTGAGTGTTCTACTCCTGAGCTATACGCCCCCACCACCCATGTGTGCCCTGCTTGATGGAAACTTGGTATGCTACATTTTTTAAAAAAATCTAGTAATGCAGATAACTGATGAGAAACAATTATTGAGAAGCTGCTTTCAAGTTCCTGTAGGTTAAATCTATATTTCTACTTAATTTTCCAGGACCAGGTTTAGTACATATTGTACCAAACATTACATGACCATATTTCAAAATCCAAATGGATTACTAATGGATTAATATGCTTTTAAAAGAGTCTTTACAAGATCCAACCATGAGCAAAACTTCTTGCTTCCCTCGGTTTCCATTGAGCATGTGATACCCTGCAATACCTCAAGTTAAAGAGTTACAGAAACCTGGAGTTTCATATGAGCCTGACAGTGATGTATGGAAACCACACTCTCGGACGTACCTCAAACAGCAGCACTTACTTTTTCTTACTTAGCTCATGGTTGATCTACTGAAGCCATTTGCTGGAAACTATAATTGCTGAGCTGTTGTCAGAAATCTCTCCTTGCCTAGGGTGAGTTGGTTTCCAAACCAAGAGGAAAAAGTACAACCGAGACTCATTCCAAACCCTCCGCAGCCTATGGACCTTGACCGGAGTAAACCAGCCAGGAATTTGAAAGGTTCTGAAACTCTCAAAGTCTTACCAGACAGCAGGTTAAAATTCAAGACTGCCATGGGCTTTTAATAGGCTGCTTTAAGAGCATGCAAGAGTTCTTCATCTGTTCACTGAGCAGTTAAGCCTACAGGGGAGCAGGCTCTCGATAGCAGGAAGTCTTCTCCATCTGGGGGAGACCATGCAATGCTTAGGTTGGTTTGGAGGTCTTCCAGGGTCCCATGCCATTTGGGGTGTGCCCTGATAAACCTGCTAGGGACAGATCACTACATACCGTCACCTGGAGCACTGTCAGAGGAATTAGGACCCAGGTTCAAGATTTGGAAGGCACTTATAGCAACTATCAATAGTCAACCATCAAAGCCACACTTGCCCCTAGCCTGGCTTCTGATCTTGCCTTCCGTGTGCCTGTGCATACCTATGGCTTACTTCTGGTCAGTTGTCCTCTTCATGTATCTCTGCTGTTCATACTGACTCCACTCTTGTCCCAATCCATAGTGTTCACTGAGCTTAGATCCCCCAACTAAAACACAGCCTCCCAGCTTGTCCCCTGGTCTCTTGGTCTCTATCTCCTTCTTCCTTGCAATCTGCCCTATATACACGTGCACTGAAATATCCAAGGCACATACCTGTTATCATGTGACTGTCCAATCAGATGTGTTGTGGCCTCACTGCCAACTAAACAGAGCTGGAGCTCTGGGTTCTGGCACTGAAGGTCACCATGGGTGACACTGCCTTTGCAAGGCCTACATGGCAGCTGGTGGGGTGATGGGGAGAAAGGGAGTACGCAGAAACAGGTGACTCATCACTTTCTCCATGGACCTTGCAAAGGAGCCGTTTCCACCTCTCCCTCCAGCCTATCCTGACCTGAGATGTCCTGCCACTTTGGTCTTCAGAACCATGATAGCAGCATCTCACCTTTGAAAAAGCTGCTAAGCATGTGTCTTTGGGGTGAGGTACTCCCAGGGGGATCCTGATGCCTCCAACTCTAAGTCCTCCTCCTCAACCAGTCTGCCTCCTTGGAGAGAGTCTCAGCCAGTAGAAGTTCAGCACCCAGTCCTCCCAGCTAAGCTCAGGAAGCAGGCTGCTGTCTGGGCACTGATGGGTCACTCAGAGGAGAGGATAGGGCAGGGTGCAGACTGCTCCATGTTGTCCTTCTGGGTGACTTTATGTAGCTCACAGCTGTCCTCCAGACAAGGGGGCTGGACTGGATGACCTCCAATGCCTCTGTGCCCTCACCTTGTCCGTTTGGGCTACAGGAAGCCTGGGGTCATTTTGAGTCACTCCCTCCTGGACACTAGTACTTCCCCAGCTGTGAGTGACAGGCTGCTGTCTGTGATGTGGATGAAGTCTGTTTTAATTCCAACATGGGGGGAATTCACCCTGGAGGCCGCAGCTGCCAGCTTCTCTTTTAGGGAGGTCAGCGATTCCAGCTCTCAGTTAGTACCTCTTGAAAACTGTGCCAGGAACATTTCGAGGACAGCATTTTCCTTGGCAGGTGCGTGTGCTGCAGGGCCCACTTCGAGGTTTGCAAGAGCAGGAGAACAGCATCTGGAATCTATCTGTGGTAGTCAGTTTGCACATTTTGAGGGGCGAGGTAAGAAGGAAGCATCTCACATTGCATGTTCTTAGCAGGCGGGGGCCGTGCCTGTGCAGAGAACCGCCAGGATGCGAAGTCAGCCCCAGGCACCTGGCACTGTCTCAGGGCTGTCTCAGGCCACTACGTGGTCAGTTGAAGAAACACCTTTCTGCCTGGTGGACACACTAGATACCTTGTGATCCTCGAGGAGTTCCAGGAGGCATTTTACAAGCAGCTTAGAAAAGGGGCTGGGGCGCAAGCCCCTGCCCCTGCCCCACCCTGGGGTGACTTAAGGGGGATCTATCAACCTGGAATTGCCTTCAAACTTCTGCTGGAGTGTCTGATCCTCTGGGATCCCATCTCTATGTGTTGCCCAGCTGGGCAAAACTGACTTCCAGATGACCATGACCACGTAGTCCGTTCTGCACTATACATATATCTATTGGACTATAGATGTGTCAGGATAAAAATCATGTAATAATCGCCTTTATGTCCTCACTTTTGTCCTTAAAGCACTTTTCCAGTGCTACTTGTGGAGCTGAAGAGGCCCTGTCCAGAAAACTGACCTGACTACGTGTGGCTGGATGTCCACTTATTACTCAAGCCTGTGTGTGCTGGGGACTTGAGATTTTCCCTCTCATTCCTCCCTCCCTTCGATTTCCCCAGCAATGTGGGTGCCCACTCATCTGCAGCCTCAGAGGAGAAGAGAACCTTCCCTGACCACTGCCCAGGCTGCGAGTTCCCCCTGCTTGTTCCCAGAGCACCCTGTCCTGGGCTCCGCACCCCTCCCTGCAGAGCATCCCCAGGGATCCACACGCTCTCCACCATTCCTGAGCGCACAGTCTGACCACGCGTGCCTGCAGCCCTGCCTTGCTGCTGGACTGGCAATGCCTTAAAGGCAATGATAAAATTGTTAATTCTTTTCCACTAGAATCTATATTCTTAGCTACCACACGACAGGCACGATGCAAAACATTTCATGTGCATTTGTGCAGGTGATTCCCTCCTCAAGCATGCAGAAACTGAGGCCACTAGTGATACACTCGGGCTCCTCCAGTTCCTGTCATGGAGGGCTCCTGGGAATGAACCTAGAGCTCACTGCAGGGCCACCGCGCTTGGCTGCCATTCCTCTTGTTCTTGGTCACCTCACACTGTGCTTCGCACAGTGACTGTGAGCTGACAGCACAGAGGGCACACGCGGTGGGCAGTGGCACCAGGGCAGCTTCCTAGGGCTTTTCGAGGGCTCCTCCCTCACTGCACTCACCGTCTCCTTCATTAGCCCTTGTCCTTGATAAATCTCTCAACAGGGCTGACAGCAATTAACAGGAAACCCAAACAATGGTGCCTTCGACCCAAGAGAAGTTCCTGTTTAAAAAAAAAAATCCTGGGCTGATCTGCCAAGGCCACAGGGACATGGTGTGATTTTAGGGACCCAGGCTCTTCTGCCGTGGTTCCCCTGTGGACCTCAGGGACACAGCCCAGAAAGCAGGAAGGGAAAGAGGAGTGTGAGGGAGGTAGTGGGCATCTCCAAAGACACCTCCAGGAGGTGGCATGGGGTTTCCCACCAGACACTGGCCAGAACTTGGTCACATGGTCACTGGCTCCGGGGAAGTTAGGACGTGGAATTTTTCTTGAAAAACTGCAGTCCTTGAAAATCCATCACTAAGAAAGAAGGATGGCCTAGATCTTCGGGAACAAGCCACGGTTTTCACACAGTGGAAGAGTGGGATCCGCCCTTCCTGGGTTTAGTGTATTGCCTGAGGTCAGACTGGTCATCTCTGAGGTCCCTGGGAACCCCATTCTTCCATTCCCTCGATTTCTTTGCATAGCTGGTCTTCGCCATGGAGTCTCTTACAGGACCTGGCCAGCCCAGCAAGCAGCCCTGCTGGGCTTTCAGTGTCCCCTCACTCCTGGAAATGGAAATGGCATCTGGCATTCTCATCCTACCCCTCTCCACCAGGCTCAATAAATATTTTTGGAAGATAATGACTGGAGGTCCAGCTGTCCTGGATCCAGATCACACTCTGACGTGGTGCCAGGACTTTTCCCCCTCCTTAGCACTGGAGATGGATTTTTTTAAGCAGTGTTATGTAGCAGTTTCTCTTCAAAATCCTCCTTTCCTTTTCTTTAGTAATGTCTTTATAAATCACTGTTGTAAAAATAAGGCAGGCAGAAGGAAAAATATGCAGTACCTAGAAACTGAAAATTCAAGTATTTGCTTTTTATGGGACACTTGAGGCTCTTAAAAAAGAGAACTGCTAGGAAACTTAAATACACAAAAAAAATCACTGCACGATAACATAAAAGCCCAACAGAACTGAATAGTTTATGAAAATAATTTGAATATTTACACTTCAATTTATGGTCTGAAAATCACCCCTAAACCACGTACTTATTCTTAAATGGATTTTTTGAGAGAGTGTTAAATACATTTTGATTATTTTGACATGATGTCTACTTGGGTATTCTGTGCAGTGATTTGAAAGCAAAGAGGAAATTCCTTAAAAATCTCATGTAAGTTTATGGGAGTGTACATTACATTTACAGAGATGTACATTTATATGCACACATCCACACAAACTTGAGCAAAAATCTCAACTTAAAGAGTTCCTTGGGCTGCTGTTATTGTTAGGGGGAAATAATTGTAAATTTAACTCGAGTGAAGCCTAGGGCTACAACACATTGTAATTCTCTTGATGGAGGAGCTCGGGTTCAAGTTCATATCTTTTTATTTTCTAAGACTGGGGCTTACAGGATGGCTTAAATCGTGTTTTATATACAACATTACGGAAATGCGGCAATGCAGGTCTGTAAAAGTGTCCACAGAGCAAGCGCTCTCATTTTCTCTTTCCTATTATTTTTCTTTTCCAGTAAGTCAAAGGAACCTCTTCTCAGAATTTCTTTCATGTCATCTATTTAGGAAGCATATTGACAACGATCTTAACAGGCCCCCAAAGCATCAAATATCTGTGCCAAAAAAAAAAAAATCAGTACTCACTTCAAAAGGGGAAATAATATTCACGAGAAGGAGAGGGGCAAGGAAAGCACAGGGCCACACGCTTTATTATTAAACTCCTGGGTTTAATGAAACCCCAATGTGGAGAACACGTTATGTAAATACACAGGGACAAAGGGCTTTTGAAGTCCAGGCGACCGCAGCATCCAGCACCTGGGACGGTGATATTTTGTTTATGCATTCTGGCATGACCTCGTGACTCACACACACACAAGGGACGTTTCTTCACTTCCAAACACAAACTTAAGCAAAAGGGGTGACTGAGAATTAGCAAGTGTCCAGGCAAAAGAATAATTCACAGAACTTCAGAGTCGATGACGAAGACAGAGGAAGAGAATCCCTGCCTCCACCTGCCCCCCAAAGACAGGTGCTGATTCTGGGGAACACTGGCAGATGCCCTCACCCTGGGCACCGAAACGAAAATAAGAATCAGAAGCAGGAAGCCCAAGCCTGGGCACCAGGGATGCTCGGGGTCTGAGGATTGCATACTAACGACCTTCCTTCTCTCCACTTTGGATTTAAAGGAAAACACACAACTGCACATGGGAGGTCACCTGAGGAGTGGTGTGGTGCTGGTGTTCACGAGATCTCCGAGATTAAATACCTATGGCCACTTGTGGGATAGGTAGGGAGTATCTGCTTTAAATCAGGCCCTGGCCTCTGTGCAGGGGCAGAGGGAAGAAAAAGACAGTCTTTGCCCCAAGGAAATTTCAAATAGCCACGTGGACACATGCCATCATAACGGAGATAACCACATTTATGGAGGGTCTGCTTTGTGCCCGACATATTGCCCAGCCCTGTGTGCCTTGTCTCCACCTTGAAGCCACCCAGTAGCCAAATGTGTCTTCTGATGCATGTGAGGAAACAGAAGCTTAGGGACATGAAATGACTTGCCCAATGTCACCCAGACACGACGTGGTCAAGAGGTGGGTCTTCTGGGAGCCAGTGTCCTGCTCCAACCCTGAAGCTCAGGCTCAGGTAACTTCGAGGCCATGATACCAACTGGCCAGGCACAGAAAAGCCAGCTCATCCCTTCCTCAAAATTCAATTCATACACAGGATTGAAAACTTGGGCTTGGGGATGGGTTGCTCTGGTGACTTCCTACTGCTGTGCCACCCGGCTGGGGGCAAGGTCAGAATAGGCACTCAGCTGTCTTGATGGCCAGACCTGGTTCTTTCCAGAAACTCAGGCCGCCTCTGGCTGAGCACACATGCTCCTCCATGTCAGCCCTTGTTGGATGAAGGAAGCTCCCAAGTGCTTCCAGCTCTGCAGAATGAGCACAGGCTCCTCAACTCTGCTAACTTCCTCCTGCCACTGGCCCTCAAAGACGAATGGTCCTGAACCATACATGCAAAGATGGCGTTTGAGAAGCCAAGACAGACTACAGATAACTGCATTTACACTGCACAGCTATGCTTTATCTCTCAGGATTCTATGATGCCTCAGTGCCTGTGGAGGTAAAGGATCCCGCTCACCTGTTCTCACTCTCCTAACCCATCACAGACTCCATGATCCTAGTGAGTCAGGCTCCACTCTTCTTCCTGCCCTGTCACTCAGTGTCTGAAAACAGTCTTATAATCACCTTTATTCTCAAGATAGGCATGAGGAAGACAATGAAAATAAGGAAGGAAGGGATTAGGAGACGCACAGACTCTGTTAGGCTGGGGCCAGGGCTTGTGCCAGGCCAGCTTCCTTCAAGGGAGAAGAGCATTCTCGACTCAAAAGAAATGCAATACTATCTGGTCACTTGATAAAGATTTCCCTTCTGAAATCTTGACCAAAGACAGGTGTGAGCACCTAGTTCTAGTTGGGGAAAAGCGTTCTCCACGCAGGAATGTGTTTTAAGATGTGCCCTAGAACCTTATCCTTTCTTACAGTCAGTGGCTCCCAAGTAGAAATCGGCAGGAAGCCGCTGGCAGGAGTGAGGCCCTGCTAAGACGCGAGAATTCAAGCAGGGTGCTGCTGCGTGGGTGGGGGGCGCTTCTCTGCTCTGAGGAACCACTGCCTTGGACTTCATGGACGTATTTTGCCTGAGAGCTAGAAGCCTGGGTCTCACCTTGAGGCCATTTTAGAACTTTCTGCTCATGTTCTGAGCAGTGGTCAGGTTATTTACACAATCCCTAAAGGCTGCCGGGGCAGCAATGATTGGCCTGGATCACGTGGCCTGCACCAGCTGAGCCCATGGGCATGTTTCCCACGGGACACCAATGAACCCCGCACAGAATGAACTCTGAGAGCCCAGTGTGCTGGAATCTAAGGAGGGCCGTAGGCACACTCAGACCTTCGTCAACACACCAATGGCAGCACACTGTGATATGGTGGTCCAAAAGAGACTTCCTCCAGGTGCTAAAGAGGCACTTAGGCCCAGGGAAGACATTTAGCAAGCCCCATAGGATGTATTCCTGCTTGCTTATTAAAGGCATAAATGGTCACTCGCACACATAGAAATCACATAAATATTGGGTGGATAACTCAGGAGGAAATTAATACTCTAAACATTCAGAAGGACAGTCATACATATTTTACCAATATTTGCTTTCTTGTTCTTCTGAAAACCATTGAAGAAGTTTATGGATGGAAAAAGGAACTGGATTGCAGAGAGTTACTGATTCGCTATCCACTCAATGAAAACCAGGCAGCAGGTAGCACAGCAAGCTTCAAGACAGAGTTTTGACTCCAAAGCTTGGATTCTTTCAATTATGCTATTACTCTGATTTTCCAACAAATTGTTATTGCAGCCAAGTACCATGTTTGAGGTGACATGATGGCAGCCAACCCCACATTTTAAGCAAACTTTTAAAAGCAACCCTAGTCCCACCCCGCCTGGAGAAAAGCAAAGTGCATCAAAAGGCTGCTAATCTTCAAGTGTTGCAAAATGTGTCTGACCACATAAGAGAGCTCTTTCCTAGGACGCCTGCTAATTCATAGCTTCAAATTCGAGCTTCAAAGACCTTCTGGTATTTTCCCCAGGCCCTGTGGCCTTCCCCTTCTCTAGCAAGAGCCTTGTCTATGGATTAATCATTGCTAGCAATCAGCCCAGGCCACCATTTGTGAAGCCCCAGAATTCACCCTCTGACATTTCCCAAGCAGAGAAAAAGCAATTATTCTAGAAGAATCAAGTTCACATGTGTAATTTTGTCCAATAGGAAGAAGCGATGTACTTCTTGATTCACACACAAGTAAAATGTAACTCCCCCCCAACACATACACACACACACACACCCCAGGAGACTTCTTGGGGAAACCACTAACAATGATGAATTGCAAGTTTCTGATATGATGTATGTAGAAGTTCCTAAGCATTTTTATATAAAAAAAGGTTGCCATTCAGCTTCCTAGCCCTGAGAAAAAAATAACAGCAACTATAAAGTAGATATTAGATAAAGTAAGTTCAAAAAATAACAGAGTTGACTAGGTGTGGTGATTAAATACATGACTATAATCCCAGTGACTTGGGAGGCTGAGGCAGGAGGATCACAAGTTGGAGGCCAGCCTCAGCAACTTAGCGAGAAGAACCTGTCTCAAAAAGTAAATAGGTTTTGGATGTAGCTCAGCTGTAGAGCTTCTCTGGGTTCAACACAGGAAGAAAGAAAGAGAGAGAAGGAGGGAGGGAGGGAGGGAGGGAAGAAGGGAAGGAAGGAAGGAAGGAAGGAAGGAAGGAAGGAAGGAAGGAAGGAAAGAAGGAAGGAAGGAAGGAAGGAAGGAAGAGGGAGGGAAGGGGGAGTAATAAATTGGATCAAGGATTTGCACAGAAGAAAATGGCTCCTCAGTTTCTACATGGTCTGGAGTTGAAATGAGGAGGGGGGAGGGGAGGAGGAGGGGGAGGAGAATATTCTAGTGTGGTGAGGCCAGAGTGTGCCAGGCAGAAAGAGAGGAAGTTAAAGACAAGACTGGTGGCTCCTGGATGTGGAATATCATTTCCTATGGATTTTATGTTTCTAGTCAAATAAAACCTTAATTTTATATTCTTGCTTACAATTGATAACCCCTCAGTGCATGTATGCTACATAGCTTAGGGACAGTGCCCAGGCTGGGACACACAGCCTCCACTGTCAGTGGCTCATCAGCTCCATGGTCTGAGTGGCCCCTGTGGATCTCAGCTTCCTCCTCTGCAAATGGGAGGCTGGGATCCGCTCCTGTAAGGGCCTTCCTAGGTGGAACACTTGACCTCCAGAATGCAGACTACCTGTCCCCCAGGGTGTCTCTGCTTGCCTGGGCCCTGGCTCATAGTGGTGAGTCCTAATGTGATTTAGGATGAAGACTGGCCACACACATAGAATCTTAGGGTGGGACGACCATCCCAGGAACTCTAATAATGGGACTCAGGTTGGGGACATTGTGTCATGGCATTAGTTGTCCTGGAGGCTGAGGTCATCTTGTGGCAGTCTGTCCATCCATCGTGCCTATGTGTTGGAGCTCTGAACCCTGAGGCTCAGGCGGTTGCCCACACTGGTGGTCCCACGTGGACTCCAGAGGAGTATTCTGTCCTGACTTCAGGGGACAACGGGAGCTTCATGTTGAGTGCTTTTCCTGGAGTCTGTCCTGTGAGCCTCTTCCTTTGGCTGACTGTAACCTGCACTATGGCCACAAGCATCCCAGCTTCCTCTGGAGTCGTCAGTCTTTCTAGCAAATTATCCAACCCGAGGGTGATCTAGTGCACCACCCTAAACTTGCCACTGGGAAGTAAGGACAGTGATGTGGACATGCCTTTCAGCCTGTCCCTTCACTGGACCCTCCTGAGAGCCCAGATATACTCTTCTTACTGATACAATGGACGGGGTCCATTGCTCTATCACCCGTGTGAGCCGCGAGGTGTCCAGAGCCCTGGTGACCTCTGAGTGCTGTTCCCTCATCAGCGCAGCGAGGACCTCATCAAGCTGCTCAGGCTAATGACAACATTATCGTGAGACCTGATTTAGATAAGGACCCTGGAAGATCTCTGAAAGTGGTCACTTCTTTTTCAATACTAAGATCTTAAGAGCCGTTGTCACTGTTACCTTGGGGGTCAAGTGCTCTGGAAAGACACTTCTCCCGATTCTCTCGTCTTCCTCACGACCAAGAGGCTCATCTTGTCTCCATTGGCAGGTGCTGCCATTCTGTCAGCCAGAACTTTCATTAGCAAATGGTTTCAGTGGGTGAAAACTAACGGGGAAACAAGGCGGCATCTTGACGGGGCTGTATCTACCCGGCACAGCGCGGCTCCCGGGCTAATGTCTTTTCAAACAGCTCTGTTTTGCCTGTAGACTTGAATACCCTCATTATAGTGTTTGAAAAAAAAGTTCCCTTATGTTTTTTTAAAGAGCGCCATTCTTCAAAAAGATGTCAAGAAGCGCTCTTCCCCCCGCGCTACAAGGTGCAATGTAGAGATAAGCATAAAATCTGGTAGGAAACGTGACCCATGTGGGACTGGCAGAGTTTAATATCAAGCGAACAGCTAGTTTGGGGGCACATTTCGTCCCACCTCGCTGCTGATATTTGTGGAAAAGCACCCGCGTATTATTCACGGGCAGGGAGAGCAGTCTGAAAGTCAATTACGGTGTTAAAAAATTGGAATCATTTGCTCACTGGGTTCATCTGAGTTTTGAACAATGTCCCTGGTGCTCCCCGTGACAGCCAAAGCCAGGTCTTTTGGAAAACATTTTATTTTCATGCTCAGCGTAATAAGAAGAGAAAAGTCGTGTTTTGCAGATGAAGTAGGGCTGATAATGAAAAGTAGGTCACACCTTCCCTCTGTCTCCATCTCTCTCTACTGTCTCTGAAAGACAAAGGAGAAGCCTCAGAGAGCGGGCGCCTGGCCTGGGTGTTCTTCGCACTGTGAGTAAAACTAGGAGCATTCCCAGTCAGGATGACATTTAACAAGGGCAGGGGACTTGGAGACAAGAACTGCTTGGTGGGGGTTCACAGGACCCAAGAGGAAGGTTGGGGTGGCTGTGCACACAGCAGATCCTCTAGCCTTTGAGGTCAGTGGGTAGCACTGGTTCAAGGACAGTTGGTGGCTGTGACCTTTGGACTGAGGCAGCCACAGGAAACGGGCAGGGGTCTGCCATCAGCACCCTGGGGGATAACACTACTGCACATGGTCACCTACTTGTCTTTTCCATGACAGGACTATAGACTCTGCCCAGGAGAAACCAGGTCACTTCCTATGATCCATAAAATAAGGCTGAAATGGCGGGTGTTGCTTCCAGGAAAAAACAAGAACCTGCTCTGATGTGCAAAGAGGCTGTGCCACCAGCCTGGATCGTGGAACAGAGAAGACCAAGAGTAGAGCCTGCTCCTGATGGGCCTGTGGTGAGCATAAGAACTTGGTCACCATTTCTGCAAGCCCTGGCAAGTGTGGGCTGTTTGTTACTGCAGCATACTGAGTCTAGCCTGACCCATACCGCGCACCTTAGCTCTTCCTTAATAAAAGGGCAACAAGGACAAAAATAAGTATATGTATGCGTGTTTGGCGGTCTGTATTTCTAGACCACTGTTCAGCTGGGAAGTGGGCATTGGTACATCCCTGATCCACTGCACAGGCTGGACTGTGGGCGCCTTGGCACACGGTGTGACTTCAGGACCCACATAAGAGAATAAAGCTGCTGAGACGGGTGGTAGGTCATTAGACAACAGTAAAACCTTCAGGAAGGGGCTGCCCTGGCAGTGACCTTGTGCCACACAGTGGAGCCAGGTACCCAAGGGCAAAGATCCCTGAACCCACTGCCTGGGTCGAATTCTATACTTGGCTCCTGGCGCTCTGCTTGCTCCTGGCTGAACGACCTAACTTCTCCAAGTCTCCATTTGCTCATCTGTAACTCTGGGCTAGTAGGGGTGCCTCTGCCCTGCAGAACTGATTAAACTAATGCACCCCAGGGAAGGGCAGAGGGGTATGCCACAGTCGTCACCTGAACGGTGGCAGTGGCGTGGTACTGTTGTGGATGTTGTGGGCACCACCGATTAAACTTCCTGCCACCGAGCTTGGTGTGTGGCCCCAGGGGAGTTGTCAACGTGGGTGGGAAATGATGGGGAGGAGCTGACCCCTGGCTGCTACTGCACCAACTGGACCTGGAGGAGCCTCCCCTTGAGTGTCACCATCCACCATGGTCCCGCCTCAGCCTCAAGTCCCTTTTGCTTCCCTGGGTCCACTGGGAAGGCTAATTCTTCTTACCAGCAGGTCACCATGTTAAATTTTCCTCTGTGTTTTTGGAGCAGCCGGCTCAGGGGAGTCAACACTGAGTCTTCAGACGGGGAACCCTACTAAGGTAGCGCCAGGCGAGGGAGAGAGAAGCCAGTGTAAGTTCTGTGTCAGGGAGCTTAACTGTGGCATGCAGCTGGGGCCAGTAACTGGATTCTGCCGAGCGTTAACTCCCTCATCTATAAAATGGGCACAGTGAGACAACCCTTAATGTTAGCGTAGAATAAAAAGCGTAAGTAATGCTTGGAAGATGGAGATGCAAAGTAGCATCAACTTCCTTGTTACTATCATTAATAATAAAACTGATACCAACGAGCCCACCGACAGGGACGTGAAGGCACGCTGCGGGCTGCTTTGGAATGGAAGAAAAAGCCTCAGGACAGCTGGCCTGTCCCTGAAGACACCTCTGAACACACCCCTGTCAGAGGCACAGGATCTGGGCCCCCAGAGGGACCCCAGCCAGATTCCAGCCCTGCCAGGAAAGGAAGATGACGGGACACTGCATTTGTTAGAAGCCACCTCAGAGGGGAGGTTTGCAGCCCTAAGTCACCCAGGACCCCTTCTGGAAGAGAAAGAGGGAATGTGTACAGACGCCCTGTAGGATGTCAGCATCTCTTCATCTGCCTATTTTCCTTATTAACTTGAAGGGCGATGTCTCACAATAACGTGGTTGGTGCTGGGGCGCAGCTGTGGACGGGAGACACAGCCCCTGCCTCGGTGTGGCCAGGGTGGGAGGACAGAGGTGGGATGGCGAGCCATAAGAGTGACTGCCATGCAGAATACCAGAGATTGGTGGGGAACGAGATGTGGTCTGAGCTAAGTGAGACAGAATCCCAGGAAAAGAGACATTGGTCTTCTCTTCCACGCATTGGATCTGGAGGATGTGGCTTAGAACTGCTTGTCAGAAAATGGTGCCTATGCTGAGGAAAAGAAACCAAGAGATGACGAGAGGGATGCTGGGTTCTGATCATTAAGCCCCTGGAGCAAGCTTTACTTGACTTCCATGTCACATCTATATTTTCCAGTTAGTTAAGCCTATTGGGATGAAGTTTTTTTCCACTTGCCATTCAAAGTGTCTAACACTGTCAACTCCATAGAATTGGAAATGGAAAACCATTTTCTTTCCTTGGGTTATTAAAATTGGACAACTTTCCTAGAATTTATCCAAGATCTAGCTTGATGTCTATCCTAGTCATGACTATTTGGATTCTTTCCAAATCTGAGAATACCATGAGTGGTCCTGCCTTCTCACTAGCAGAGGGGGTGACCATTTATCCCTGCTGGTCTGGGACAACCCCATCTGTACCTGTTGTCTTGACATAATTATTACTGCTGTCTCTTTCCACTCTCAAAAGCATCCAGGATGGATGGGATAGCAACTTACAAGGTTGCCCTCCTGGCGGGTCTCCTCTGCAGAGTTGTTTTTTTGGTTTTTGTCCCCACCCCTCCAGGAGCAGAATCTCCTCCAAATTCTTTTCGGTGATAATTGTGGCTAATTATACCCGGCCACTAATCTCCTCCCGCCAGTCTTCCCATGTTTGACTTTGGGGGGATTAATCACTGCTTTCAGCTGTCGAACCAGGTTCTTGAGAGCAGGGCATTATTGTTTTATCTAGAGGAAACCCCTCTGCAACGGGGGCCCCCATCCATCATACCTCGGTGGTTGAAAGCACTGATTAAAACTTCCTGGCCTGCGAACTTGTTTGTGAGCGCGTGGCTTCCTCTGTGCAGTCAGCATGAGCCTTCCGCGTGCAGCGAGTTGGGGGGTCGGGGAGAGCCATTGTTCCATCAAGATGGGGCGGCTGTGTGTGGGGAGTCTGCTGAGCTGGGAATCCGAGCCCCTCTGTAAACAGGACGATAACATCCCTTGGAGAAGACAATGGTCCCCGGTCCCTTTTCCTCATTAGAGTTGGGAACAATAGGTGGGAACACGGAGGCCCCGCTATCATTATCTATTGGCCTTCATTTCTGGGCATTGACTGAGCTGTGGGTGTTTTGTGTGTGTGAAGAAATAGCAAATTAAAATTCAGCCTTCTTCCATTTTTCTTCCTTGAATGCTCATCTTGTTATGAAGCTCTAGTGACAGAGATTAAAAATCGGAAGTAGAAGATTGGTGCCTTATAAACACTTGTGAACAGAACCAAGTTCCCTTGCAAAATCATTCCTATAAGCAAATGCTTGATCAAGGCGGATAATGAGCGCAGGGGAGATGTTTTAAAGAATTGCTTTGGTTAGGAAGAGGTGTAGGTAGGCCCCTTCCCCAGGCGGCAGGCAAACTGGTTTTCTTATGAATCCATGAATGATAACATGCTCTGGTTTTGGGCTGGTAGGAACCAGCAACATCACAGTGCAGTGTGACATCATTTAAAAACCACAATGCCTACGGCCCTGATAGCATCGGTGCGGGTGCGTTGGTATCTGCAAGTGGCCTTGGCCTGCAAAGCTCTGAGTAGGCTCCCTGGCAGCACCACAGGTACAGAGTCCCCAGGATGGCTCCCTGGGCTCCCTGATATAACAACGAAGCTATTGAGGTGGGAAATTTTCTCTTTTGAGTGGCAAACACACCACATTTAATTCTTAGAGCCTTCAACCAGGCAAGAGGGTTACCAGTGACCCAATTCCGAGCTCCACGCCTGCAGTAGTCCTGTAAAAGGAACCTTCTCAATCTCTGACAACCTAAATGAATCAGGATGAGTTTGGGTGTATGGAAGACAGAGGAAGGAGCGCGGAACAAAACCGGAAAGCGGTTTTCTATTTGTAACTTGAATCTGAGCTGCGGCTCATGTCTACTGAGCCAGGAGAGGGTCTCTGTCTCGTCAGGGCCTTTCTCTGAATCTCCAGATGAGGCTCAAAGTGCTTCCTCTCCATGTCTGGTGTAATATGTGATCCTACCCCCAACATTCGCCCCTAAATGACATGGCTCTCTGTCTCCCCACCAGGTCCAGACCTAATACTGCTGGAGGGCTGGCCCCTCTGCTTTCCTTCCTGCTCTCAGGGCCTCCCACAGCTCCTGGCCCAGGCTCAGCGCAATGCATTTCAGGACAACAAGGTGTCACTCTGTTCCTCATGCAAGATGTCCCCCTTCCTTGCAAAGAAAGGAAAAGTCATGAAATTGGTGGTCACTCCACTCATCTAGTCGTCAGTGAATTGCCAAAGCTCCTTCTAAGGACCAGGCACTATTCAGCGGCAGAAGACATGAGAGTGGACAAGACCCGTGAGGTCCCTCCTCTCCTGCAGATTATAGTCAGGAAGACCAAGCAATCAATAAGCAATCAATACATCGATAGACAGATGGATATCAGATAGCAGTAAGTGCTAGATGGAGAAATAGAATTGCCATGGGAAAGAGAAAATGTGAGTGGTCACTTTGGACAGATGGCCAGTCTGGATGCCGAGGAGGGCACCACACGCCTGTGACAGGACAGCGGGGTCATGCTCCACTCCTCCATTCCCAGTGCAGCTGGCCTGCTCCCCATGATCCTCAACCTGACCAGCCATGTCAGTGACTTCTCTGCCACGATTTCCTGTCTGACACGGCAGCGGGAGCACACAGGTATCAGAGTAACACTGCTGGCTGCTGTGCCCTCAAGGGCTCCTCCCACAAAGTCCCAAACTAGAATTTCTGATCAGCAGGTGGCTGTGCTCTGTGCAGTGACTCAGTGGCCCTGCTCATCTTGTGGCCCTATCACCTTAAATGTGCAGCTTCCAAAGTCATCAGGCTCGCCCGCATCGAGTCCACAGGGGAGACCACAGAGCACCGGGCAGGGCAGGTTTTTACGGGTCAGGTTTGGAGGGCCAGTGCCACTCTCACCAGCACTGCACTGGCCAGGACACGGTCACATGGTCATGCACACATGAGAGGCTGGGAAAGGGAGTCCAGCCCTGTCCTGGGAAGAGGTAAAAATGGGCTTGGGGATGTCTCAGGGCCTCTGCCTTCGAGAACCGAGGAGCGAACCTGTAAGGAGGGTGACCAGTCCTCTCCCTGCACATCAGGGCTCTCAGAGCTCCTGCTGCCTCAGCCACAGCGTGATCCAAACGGAGATCTTTCCTGGCGTGCTGTAACATGGAATGCCGGATGTGGGAAGCAAAAGCTGGGGCTGAACTTCGGTGGGTTCATTCACCAAGGGAATCTACCCAGACCTGTGGTCCTCTCAGACAGCCCGAGACGGAAGGCTAATCGTCCTCCGGGAGGCTGAGCTCTTGGTGGAGCCCTCAGAATGGGCCGTTCGACCTTTTGAGGTTTCTCCGTGGCTCTGATCCCCTGCTAATGGATAGTGTTTTCCAGGCTGATGGTGTTTTAAAGACACGGCAAGTAACCAATGATAATGTGTCTGACCTCTTCGGGGAGGACCCCGTCCACGGCGCTCCCTCTGCCTCCCTTATTGGCTAATTACATAACTTGACTAGAAGTTGGTTTTAGAGAATCAATTTTACCATTGCCTAATCACAAGTAAAGACCATAAAGTTTTATGAGAGCTGAAGGGAACTGCCTTTTACAGAGGGAACTTGAATGAAAATTAAAGGGGACATAAAATGATAAGAAATGATATTCCACAAGGTGTTTTCCCGGGACTGCGATGCTAAATGACAGTGCTGAGGATGTGATCTGGCCGGTCATGCCTCCACGAGGCACCAAGGGAAGAGGGGAGGAGCCAGCGTTTCACCGTCACCAGCAGTAGGATTGACGGAGACCCAGGTAAGAGGCTTCCAGGAAGACGCAGAAGACAGCTCGACCCACCCACCGCCTCCTTGTCACCTGACCTTTGTCACCTGATCCCGGAGCCTCCAGTTTGTCTCCTTGCAGGATGCAGAGTTGTAAGGATGTAATAAAGTAACACATGTGAAGTAGCTAGCACAGTGCCAGGCACACAGTGTGACCTCAATTCACCTCGTTACTGTCACCAGTATTAATTATTTTAAAAAAGGGTAAAAAAAAAAATCTTGGGAATTTGTTCAGTTTCTATAAGCAAGGTCTAATATTAACTACGGGTCGGCAAACTGTAGTGCTACCATCTCCGCTTTACAGATGAGGAAGCTGAGACTCGGAGGCACCGGAGAACATGCGCAGAGGAGTGCAGTTCACGAAGGCCGTGACTGGACTCAGAACCTGTTTCTTTGGCTCTCGCGGCTCTGCAGAGGCGGGGCTGTGCAGTCTGCAGTGCCTGCTCGGAACCCTACTTTTGCTTCCTGACTTGGGATCCCTGCAGGTGGGAGCTGATGACCCGCACTCCCAACAAGTGCCATCCATCACCTTTGCCCACCCTGAACTTGACAGAGACTGATGCAGGAGTGTTTCTTACACCACTGCAGCTGGGGGAGAGATTTCCTAGGAGTCTGCACTGTATTCATTCACCAAAGGAGCTGCCCACTTCTCTCCTTGTTTCTTCTCCAACTTCTCTATCTTCTGACTACTGTAATTTCTGGTACCCTTCTGTCTCCAGAGTAGGAAAGGTTAGGTCAAGGAAGGCCACCAAGGAAAAGAAAAGGTCACTTCTCCTTTTTTTTTGCAAATATGTGATTTGCTGTAAATGTCCACCACACACCCAGATGGGAACATGTTTCCATAGGCAAGTAAGAGATAACTAACTGCTTTATTTGAATGGGAATCATCAATGCTGCTCTAGAAATAAAGGACCCTGATATGCTGTTCATGCACAGTGTCACGTACTGTTCCAGTAAGGATGGGCAGGGTTCTGCCACAGTGCGAAACAATATCCAGAGCGACTTAACGTGGTAGGAGCTGAACTCTTGCTCACATTGCAAGTCTAGAGCAGGCTAGCAGGGGCTCTGCCATCTCAATCACACGAGGACACTCAGTGATGGAGGGGTCACCTCCTTCTGAGCCCAAGATCACTCTGTTAGGGAAAGCACCAAATGGCTTTGTATTAGCTTTTGAATGTCTTCCTTGAAGTGACACTTCCATTCTTGTCTCCTTGAACAAACCAAGTCACTTGTCTCTGCCTGACTTCAAAGAAGAAAAGTGATCTCCCTGGAAGGATGACATTTGCAAAGGAAAGGAACAATTGCAAAAGGCCAGGATTCCCACACCTATCAGGGAAATAATAACCACAGCATAAGTTCAGGACATCTGGGTTTCTTGGGCAATTAAATCAAATGCATCTATACCCTGTAAAATTTGATCTTCATAGTAAATAGAGGTAAAATTATATTCCTCAATGTACCTGGGAAGGAAGATGAAACTCCAGAAATACCCTTATAATTAACCACATCTTATTTTGTCAAATACCTGCCTTGGAAATATGCATGCAATATACGTCTCTACAAGCAGCATTTGTCATTTCCTAGACAGTCGCTGGCCTTGGACGTGTGTGACATCTCCTGTCCCTTGCAGGTGTCTGACTTCACATCTGGACTAAGTTGAAGCATGGAACAATCTCTGCGCTCCATTCAAATAAGACGTGCCTGAGACAGGAGAATCGTGAGTTCAAAGCCAGCCTCAGCAACGATGAGGCACTAAGCAACTCAGTGAGACCCTGTCTCTACATAAAACACAAAATAGGGATGGGGATGGGGCTCAGTGGTTGAGTGCCCCTGAGTTCAATCTCCAGTACCCCCCCAAAAAGGCGTGCATGTTGGAAGCATGAACTATTTCTTCCTGGTAAGAGACATTGGTGGGATGGATGGGGGCTGGCACGTGTCACATGTAACCCTTCAGGAAGTGCACCCTATGCTGAGATTTCTGAGAGGCAACTTTCATCTCAGAGAAACATCATTTTCAGAAAGCCTCTGTGTGGAATAGTGGGTTTCACTCAGAGGCAGTGGAGAAGCTGTGGGTTGAAACCAGCCAGCAGGCCTGCGGGCCTGGGGGAGGCTGGCGAGGGGAGGCATGCTTTTCAGGCAGTGAGATATGGCCTCTGTTTTGACATCATGTAATGGCCGTGGTTGTTCCCTCTCCTTGTTTCTGTGGGGTTTATGGTCCATAAAGTTTAATAACAATCTTAACAGCTGAACAGAGAACACACGAGGCTCGAAGGCCACTCTTACCTAAAGGGACCAGGGTTTTTAATATCTTTCCCTCTTGCACCTCCCCATGCGCAAGTGCCCGTCTGTCAACGCTGGCCATATATAATAGCCATGTGGCAACGGAGACAGGAGCAGGTGCTTGCTGGTTTTGAAACTGTGAAGTACGCACATCCTTGGCCTTGGCAGCCTGGTTGGAAGCTCTAAGGAGCTCAAGATGACAACATCTAGTTGCCCTGTATTCCAGCCTCCACAAATGCCCATAGCTGATAGGCGAGAGGTGACTGGCCTGACTGCACCAGGAAAGAAGCTCCACACTCCTTCCCAGGCTGCAAAGCTGCTCGCCAGCCCTCCCAGCCTCCTCCCTCTCCCATCTGCTCACTGTGGCAGACCCCAGCCCCTCCAGTGAGTGGATGCACCAACCCTGGCCCCTGTTCTCAAACTCTCTAAATAGAATCTCCCGCAAGTCTAAAGGAATCCCCCTCTCTCTACTACCCTGTCTAACTGTCTCTACCCAACAGCAACAGATTCTTTGTGTACTTGTTTCCTCTCTCTCTCTCTCTCTCTCTCTCACACACACACACACACACACACACACACACACACACTTTGGAGTCAGGGAGCTTGGCGATGGTTCTGGCTGTACCCAGTGCTGCTTTTGAGTAAATGAATAAACACCTTGGTTTTCCAGGTCAGGAAGCAGTAAACGCAAAGGGTTAATGGAACAAGGCTTCCCACACTTTGCAAAACCAGGATCCTCCGGGAGCTCTCCCTGAAGCTGACCCAAAAGGTTTGGCCTTCCTTACTCTTCCCTCTCAGCTGCCACCACCCCAAGGGTGTCTTCTCTATTTCTCTTCAAAAGCCCTGGGTGTAGTGCTTGGTGGCCTGACTTGGACTTCCAGCCCCAGGGGATGGGAGGGAAGGAGACACCACCCCTGGAGAGAATTCCAGCTGAGGGAAGGGAAGGGGCCAGAACAGAGAGGAAATCCCTATCAGGGTTCATTTACATATCAAAGAGCCCTTCCTGCTGGGCTGGCTTTGCCCAGTATAACAAAGTCCTCTCAGTCAGGGACTGGAGGCTTCCCTCCCCCTCTACATTCTGCAGTTCTTTCTACTCCTCCCCGCTGAGACAAAATCCACTGTTGCCAAAGGCCTGGGGGACAACTCACCTCCTGGGTCTCAGTAGCAACCTGCTGTCTGGGACCTGAGGGGCTGAAGCTTTGCAAGGAATCCTGGGTTGACAGGACTTGTGTGGGACTCAGACTCCTAACAGACAGACATCATTTCACCTATGTCTTTCATTCACTCACCCACCCCCGCCCCACACTCACCCTACTGCTAAGCGCCCAGTGCAAAATTCTCTCTCTCTCTCTCTGGGGCTTTGGTCCTTTACCTGATCAACCCCTGGGAGGAGTCAGGGATGGGAGCTCCAACACCAAGGATGAGGGCAAGTTTTGACAAGTGAGGTGGAAATGCATCTCAGGAACCAGCATTTGAAATTCAGAGCCCCTCTGACTCATCTAAGAAGTTGTTTCTAAAAATATTTTCCTGAGTGCGTAACAGTTACACATAATGCCGGAGCTCATGATGACAAATTCCTAGGTGCACATACCAGTCTCTGCTCCGTTTCAATCCCCAAGGCTTCCCTTTCCCTCCCCCCTCGCTGTCCTTGAACCCCTTCCTCTACTCTATAGGTCTTCCTTGTATTTATTGATTGCTTTTCTAAGTTGGTACATTATAGTTATACATAAAAGTGGAATTCACTGTGATATATTCATACCTGAATATAGCATTATTTGGCCAATTTAATTCCCCAGTCCCTCCACTACCTGTCCTTCCTCCCTTCCCCTGTGTCCTTCCCTCACTCCACTCTTCTCCCCCCTAAGAAGTTCTTTTTTAAATGAATTTTGTCAATAGGAGTCCATGTTTGGTGCGTTCGGGTAGCCCCCATCTTAAGGGGAGACCATGGTCTATCCCTTTATTAACAGGGCTCTTTAGGGGCATCCTCAGTCATGATGTTTCTTTCTTTCGAGCAAAATTCTCTCTTAGATTTGCTTCAGGTTGGAAGATCTGTGTGACCCAACACACAACTGAAAAGAGCATGCACATGTCTCCTCCTCTCCTGGACTCTGCCATCAACCTGACGCCCAGGGCAGCAGCTTCAGGGCCCTGGTTGCAACCTCTCATTCAAGACGGGTCCTGGGCCAGGGTCCTTGAAGGCTTGTTGCATGGTATGTATAAACAGACCCCCCAAAATACACCTGAGAGATTCATAATTTCATTTGGAAGCATGAATTGGAAAGAATGAAAATACATTTTGTGTCACTGTAAGGACACTGTAGGAGGAGGGGCTCTACTGGTCGGTAGGAGGAGTTGGGAAGACTTCAAGCAGAAAACCATTAGGAGCACCCAGCGGGGAGGAAGTGTCTCGCCAGAAAAAAGAAGGAAAGGGAGTTTTTTTTTTAAAGGAGAAATAATGGTTATTTTCTACCTTTCACTTAATTGAGAAGGACTCAGAGGCTTGGGGCAAAAAGCTGACGAAAGGCCAGAGGCAAAGCTCGGGAGCCATGGAGAGTGGTACGCACTGCGGACCTCAGCCAGGCGCCAATATCCTGCTTTACACCCAATATCCCCAGTAATTTCTTTCCTCCTCCCTTCCTCTCCCAAAGTCCCCCTCTGGAGGAGGAGTCACATGGCCATCTAATCTCAGCACACCCCTGGGGGGCAGGCTGGTGGTAAGAGCTGTTCACCTTTCCAGTGACAGAGCCAACAAGAAAGGAAGGACAGAGACAGCACCAGCACCTGTGACTGGGACTCCTGCTTTGAGGAAAGCCCTTCCAGGTAGCTTGAGGTCTCTTGTCAGCTCAAGGGCAGCTTCCCTGCTGCCTTTCATAGGTGGCACCGCCCCCACACACACACCCAGTTTAGGAACGTCCATACTCTTGTGTTAAGGTGGTCCATATGCTGATTATCGCTAGTGGGCTTTACCTACCCTCCAGGCACGAGGGATCTCCACTTAACTGCTACCTGGGCTGGACAAAATGACCTCATGACTCTGTACCAGAAGGTACTGAAAGGGCTGAAGCCCTTTCTCTGTAAAGCAGGAATAACAGTAGTGCCCACCCCATAGTGTTCAGAGAATGAAATGGCATATTCTCCACCAGCTGGCACACCGTAGAAGCCAAGACGTGATGTGGTTGACACTACCATGGTCACATTTTTTTTTTTTTTTACTATTTCCATGATCATTATCCTGAGTCCTCAGCATCCTTGTTCCTGTTAAGCTCATTTCACAGCTAAAGAACATGAACTGAGCCGGGCGTGGTGGCTCACGCTTGTAATCCCAGCACTTTGGGAGGCTGAGACAGGAGAATCGCGAGTTCAAAGCCAGCCTCAGCAATGGCGAGGTGCTAAGCAACTCAGTGAGACCCTGTCTCTACATAAAACACAAAATAGGGCTGGGGATGTGGCTCAGGGGTCGAGTGCCCCTGAGTTCAATCCCTGGTACCAAA